>CABEEJ010000153.1:151301-179599 GCA_901482245.1 Timema douglasi
ACTTTTTGGAACTTTCCCGTCGGCTACAGGCTAAAAGCTATAAGTTTGCCAAATTTCAAGTTTCTAGCTCATCTGGAAGTGGGTAAACATTAATGTCAGTGAGTGAGTCAGCCATGTGGCTTTATAGTAGTATAATGAATATATAGTAAATTTAAAAAAAGTTTAAACATTACCCCTGCCAAATTTTTTAAAAATTTAAAGAACCTAAAAAGTTTACGAAGTTTTAATGAATTAATGAGCAGAGAGATCTTTTGACATTTCCAATGCAATCTTCAGTTTGTAAGCAAGATGGAGTAAATTAACAAGTACATCAAACCACTCCTATATTTGACAACTAACATGTTTAAAAAAAAATTTAATGCCCGCTTCGGCGGTTACGAGGTCTAAGGCACTAATCTCTCTCAATAGACTAGACTGCCTATGATGGGTAGATTGGGGTTCGATCCCGGTAGGGTGTACTGAGGGTTGTTTTCCTTTTTTTTTTCCCACCCTCTCTTCCCGATAATGCAGAAACACTTCCTATAAATTTTACTTTCCTCATCCATAGCCCATTGGCGTAATTAGTGCATCAGCGTTCAACCCAAATGGGTGGTGTTAAGATGCAGTGTTAAAAAAAGTTTAAACCCTACCAACCAGGTACAGTTTCCTCTCCGTACATTACTTTACAACCATTAATGTTTCCAGCCGGTGGATTGGTCAGTTTTTCATTCAAACCATATACTTTCCACTACCGGCTTACTAGGCCTGACGTAGCTTCATATGACTTATAATATAACTTAAGACCAGGATATGCACAACATCCAGTCCCCGGCCGTTAATTCATCACGGGGAATAGGTAGACCCACTTTTCACCGATAATAAATTTATCGACCATGCCGGGAATCAAAGCCGGTATTATTATCTCAGTAGCCAGACAAACACGCTAACAGATGAGCTAAAGTGTCCCTTTCTAGATTATAATAGGATTTTTAAATGAAGTACTTTCTATAAAATACAAACTTATTTTGTTAGCATTGAAAACATTTTACATTTTTCTTAGTGTTATTTATAGATAGTGATAATATATCTTAAATGTGTTATCTGCATTTCACAAAACTTGACATATTAATTCATGACCGTAACTTTAGCACCTTATTTCAGATAAGGCTCTTACTATGAAGATGGGACTGTAGTAACTTTCCCAGCTGTCAGATAAGGCTCTTACTATGAACATTGGACCGTAGTAACTTTCCCAGCTGTCAGATAAGGCTCTTACTATGAACATAGGACTGTAGTAACTTTCCCAGCTGTCAGATAAGACTCTTACTATGAACATAGGACTGTAGTAACTTTCCTAGCTGTCAGATAAGGCTCTTACTATGAAGATGGGACTGTAGTAACTTTCCCAGCTGTCAGATAAGGCTCTTACTATGAACATAGGACTGTAGTAACTTTCCCAGCTGTCAGATAAGACTCTTACTATGAACATAGGACTGTAGTAACTTTCCTAGCTGTCAGATAAGGCTCTTACTATGAAGATGGGACTGTAGTAACTTTCCCAGCTGTCAGATAAGGCTCTTACTATGAACATAGGACTGTAGTAACTTTCCCAGCTGTCAGATAAGACTCTTACTATGAACATAGGACTGTAGTAACTTTCCTAGCTGTCAGATAAGGCTCTTACTATGAAGATGGGACTGTAGTAACTTTCCCAGCTGTCAGATAAGGCTCTTACTATGAACATAGGACTGTAGTAACTTTCCCAGCTGTCAGATAAGACTCTTACTATGAACATAGGACTGTAGTAACTTTCCTAGCTGTCAGATAAGGCTCTTACTATGAAGATGGGACTGTAGTAACTTTCCCAGCTGTCAGATAAGGCTCTTACTATGAACATAGGACTGTAGTAACTTTCCCAGCTGTCAGATAAGACTCTTACTATGAACATAGGACTGTAGTAACTTTCCTAGCTGTCAGATAAGGCTCTTACTATGAAGATGGGACTGTAGTAACTTTCCCAGCTGTCAGATAAGGCTCTTACTATGAACATAGGACTGTAGTAACTTTCCCAGCTGTCAGATAAGACTCTTACTATGAACATGGGACTGTAGTAACTTTCCCAGCTGTCAGATAAGACTCTTACTATGAACATGGGACTGTAGTAACTTTCCTAGCTGTCAGATAAGACTCTTACTATGAAAACTGGACGGTAAAATGTGGCTGTGTATTGTTGTATCGGGAGCCTCAGGGTGTAAGAGTTGGTAACAAGTGTGCGTCAGTCTGGATCTCCTTCATCCCACCCTTCAGACGGAGCATCCTCTGTTCTCCAGGATGTCTCGTTAGCGGCGGATGTTTCGCTGTAGACACACAAAAGCTGATGGGTTGATTTCCTTTACGAAAAAAAGAAGACAATCACCAAAACATATTTCCTTTCATCGCGAACACTGGAAATAATCTGTGTATTGCCCTACATTCTATTTGTTGCTAATAACACACTAGGAGGGGGAAAGGGGGCGGGTCGAGATACGTTTTGAGGTGTAAGACGGGGGTTATGAAGTTGAACCAACCTTCTGGTCAGTGGTTTGCGTCCTTATACCCCTCCACGATACCCACATACCCACAGTGACGAGGTAGAGACGAAGGGTTCTAATTAAGTGGGAGTGAATCTGCATCTACGTACAGAGAAGAGTGGAAAAACGATTGAAAAAAACCCTTTGAGGACGCGTTTGTCCACATTTTCACCAGTGTGATTATCAGCATGTATCTTACAGCCCTATTGGTGCCCGAGGGGTTTAAGGTATTAAATAAACACCTCGGTGGCCGCGTGGTTTAACGCGCTACTATCGCAGTAGGATAGATTTCCGATTATGGGGAGATTGAGGTTCAAATCTCGGTCGGGTGTACCGAGGATGGTTTTTACAAAGTGGTTTTCCACTCTCCCTCCACGTAAATGTGGGTACACTTCCTATTAATATAGCCTCCCCTATCCCAAAGACCATTAGCGTAGTTAGTACATAAGCGTGTAACACGAACGGATAGTAAGACGCGGCGCTAAAGTAGGTATTAGATAGACTCGCATTGCATTCTGTCGCCTTTGACGGAGAGACTGGGGCTTGAATCCCAGCCGAGTGTACTGGGTGTAGTCTTCCGCATGTGATGTACCACTGTGCTGTTTTAGCACTGCGTCTTAATACTCGTTCGGGCTACACGCCTGTATACTAATTACGTTAAAGTGTTAAGGCTGAGGAAGGTTGAACTTAAAGGAAGTGTACTCGCATTTGGGTGGAGGGAGAGTGGGGAACCATTAAGGTAAGACCAACCTCAGTATAAACGCTCGGTATTCGAAACCCGATCTCCCTGTCTTTGACAGTCTAGACTACTGCGAGAGTGACGTCTTAAGCCATGTGGCCACCGAAGTGGGCTGTATCATTGTGGTTATCCTGTAATATCTCCTTGATAATCAAGATTCTCATCTGATGGTCTACCCTAATCATACTTACCTTTTACAATAAATATAGTTAACCCTTATGATGTGCCCACTAATTAAAAAACCTCTTGCCTTGCAAACTAATTGAACATAAAACAGAACGCTATTGACTAAAATGAGCTGAATTAAAGGCTAAGAACTATTCCGTCTGTCACACAAATAGTAATAAAAAACCGTAACCAAAGCCTCAAATTCACGCCATTCAGCTACCATTAAATCGATAAACTATTCAACAACAATTTATTTCCATGTAAATATTTATTTTTACTTGTGCTAATGTTGAATGTTGAATGCTAAATGCCTTTTCGAAGGTTATGATATAATATAAGATGTGCCTGGAAAACTCTCAGTGTTTAGATAGAGTTATTATTACTAGCACCACGTCTTACTACCCGTTCGGGTTATACGCACTTGCGCTAATGTGTAATGGTAGTGTGATTGTGAGATGAAATGGGGGACCTACAGTTTAACGTGGGATACGAACCACGGTGGGAGGCCTGGCATTCCACACATTCACAAGATGTCTTGTCAGAGTTGAAGGAAGGGTTTGGTAATCAGATAAATCTGTGCTAGGACCGAGGATTGAACCCCGGACCACCAGCACAGAAGTCCGACACCTTAGCCCTAGACCGCCAGGTCACCCTAGATATAGTTAATTAAATACATACATACATACATACATACATACATACATATATACATACATATATACATACATACATACATACATATATACATACATATATACATACATACATACATATATACATACATATATTAATACATACATCCATACATACATACATCCATACATACATTCATAAATACATACATACATACATACATACATACATACATACATATATACATACAGACATACATAAATACATACATACATATATACATACAGACATACGTACATATATACAACTAATCACGGCATGTCCTTATGTGGTAGGCAAGAAACTGCGTATAGCTCAAAAAACAACTCCGTACTTAATCCGTTCTCACTAACTCTATCTACACTTCCCTATCCAAGAACACTCCCTTCGTTTGAACAACATTCATACAGAGAGTGCTACATGCTCTTTTATTCTTAAAAACTCTTAATATTTCTCTTTTTCACATATTCGTCTACAACATTTCACCCCGTCTTACATACCTTACCCTCTCCTTTTGATCCACACATTCTACGTTTATATATTTGCTTTATCACTCGATCCACACTCATCCAGCCTCTCAACACGCTCAAACCAACGTAAGACGCTTCCTTCACACTGTCTTATCGGATTCCCTTTCAAACCGCAGATTACTAAAAGAAACTGTGGAATAGTTAATCAAAAATAGTCTAGTAATTAAAAAATGTTACTATGAAGTGACTTCAAAAAATTGTATGTAGTTATAGTTAAAAATAGTTTTCAAAATAAAAAAATAATAACTAAATCATACAGCTTTCAAGCTTGAAACATTAATATTTTCTTTGACAAAACATAATATATAGAAAATAAAATGTATTATTTTGTGCACTTTACAATCTTATCATGTGACTTTCATCCTGGCAAGAAAATACGTCTTTGCAATGCACAGTAGAAAGAATTGATAATATAATCAGTGAAAAGAATGGCGCTATTTCTAATATTGAAACATATATCTGAGAATCTAATAATAAAAAAACAAAAAAAAGTGGTGTATGAAAAGAAGCTAAGCTCTAACGCTAAAGCATTAACTAAATATAAAAACAAAACAAAAGCAAATAAAATATTGTTTGAAATATTCAGCGTAAGATTGAGAGAAATTGTTTTGTAATTCGTAGAATGAAGTTCAACAATATATTCTAAAATTTAAGATTTTTTTAAAATGATTAGTCATTTTCTAAATTTAATAAACGTCTTACTTTTTTAGAATTTTGTATCTAGATATATGATGCTATTGTTTTGATTTAAAAAAATTAGCATTTACAGTATTTTACAATAGCTTAATGTAATATGATGACCATACCTATGTTTGTCTTTTTTTTTAGCAGCGCATTACGCTTATGCATTAATTACGCTGATGGGTTAGGGATAAGGATGTTTGAATTTAGAAGAAGTGTATCCGCATTTGCGTGGAGAAAGAAATAGATTGGGAAACCATTTAGGAAAAAAACCCGACCGGAATAGGGCCATGATCTCCCCGTCATCGGTAGTGATATTGTGAGATTAGTGCCTTAGACCATACGGCCACAGACGCGTGTTATTGGCCGTTACTAAAACCTGGTGGATATCGATGAATATTGTCCGGTAAATTGTCCACAGTGGCGGCTTGCGATATACCAAGTAAACGAATGGACTGGGTTTGGGAGCTTATTATAAATACAGTCTGATTCTAATAGGAAAGCCGTTATTTGAAAATTGGACACTTAAGTTACCACAGTGGCGGTAAAAAAAACCTATTATATTTATATTCTTAGCTCGTTGAATCAATAATGTAAATAGAAAATATACACTTATCCATAAGAAAGTATTATTGGAAGCTTATAATAACTTTTAGACTATCTTTATGATTAATATAATATCATATAAGACGTATTTTTATAATTACAAATTTTAGTGACTTTCCATCAATGTTGGGGGTGGAAAGTGGGCTTTCTATAAGAATCAGGGTGTATTCATAAAGTCGTCAAGTAGTATACTGGTGAACGGTGGGTAGACGCCATATAGCTGTTATTATTATTATTATTATTATTATTATTTAGCACCCCGTCTTACTACCCGTTCGAGTTATACGCTTTAAATACTAACTACGCTAATGGATTAGGAATTGGGAAGGTTGAATTAGAGGAAGTGAACCCATATAGCTGTTAGAAAATACTTAAGACAACCTTAAGGCTATTTTAACTAACATATTAATTCTGAAAATTGAAAAATGACACCTGGATACGGGAATCGAACCCGGGGCCTTTGGCTTAGTACGTCAATGCTCTTACCAGTGAGCTATCCAGGAATCGTCCTGTGATCAGGGTCATTATTGACTCATATTTTAAGGCAGAGTCTATGATGGAAGTGCGGAAATTGTCGGCTACAAATAATAAATAAATAATAGCTTGGGCCATTTGATTCTTAACGTATTAATGACGGATTAAATATCAAAGCTATTGTATTTGTTGATTACGATTATAGCCGTATCTATATATTATATATATATATATCATATATCTATATATTATATATATATTATATATCTATATATTATATATATATATATATATTATATATATTATCCTGATTTTGTTTGGAAGAACAGTAGTGAAAATTCAAACATGTTTTCTTTTCCGCCAGCATTGATAAATTTTACTATGTTATTTGTGTTATTTTATTGGCATCGATAGCATCAATCAGAGGTGAAAGCTACAGATAACATGACTTCATGTGTAAACATATTAAAATTGTTTTAGTAACTTTAGTAACTAACTTCTACTGTTCTTTCTAACAAAATCATACTATAGTTTAAATTGAAAGATAAAACCTGAACCATTGTCATTTTAATATTAGCAGCATGAAGCCCTCCCGAGCTTAAGGTGGCTTCGTCTGATTTGATCACTCATATGTAGATGACGATTTCCGCACGTCCATCACAGATTCTGTCTCAACATATGAGTGAAGACTTACCCTGAGCACAAGACGACTCCTGGATAGCTCAGTGGTTAGAACATTTGGCGTATTAAACCAAGGGTTCCGGGTTCTATTCCCGTGTCAATATATAATTTTTCTTGTTAATGTATGTTATGTGTTGGTGGCCTGGCGGTCTAGGGGTAAGGTGTCAGACTTCTATGCTGGCGGCCGGGGTTCAATCCTCGGTCCCGGCAAAGATTTATCTGATACCAAACCCTTCCTTCACCTCTGACAAGACATCTTGTGAATGTGGGGAATGCCAGGCCTCCACCGTGGTTCGGATCCCACGATAAACTGTAGGTCCTTCATTTCATCTCACAATCACCCTACCATTACACATTAGCGTAAGTGCGTATAACCCGAACGGGTAGTAAGACGCGGTGCTAATAATAATAATAATAATAACTTAAGTTATGTGTTAATGATTTTATGAAAACGACAAATTATTATCCTAAATACACAATTTTGTGTGTAAAATTTTCAGTTCTTTGACTCAAAGTAGAAATCTTTGATTATAAGATTGCAAAGATAGCAGCAGACCCGACGTTAGTGATACATCCAACTGTCAAACACTGTAATTGATATGTTATTGTGAGAATATAGCAGGAATCGCTGTTATCGCTTTATTGGAACTAATTTGATAGTGTTTCTGGTGCTGAGAAATTAAACTGTATTGTAAGTTCGATGATTTGTTATATCTCTTTTAAGTTTGCTCCATTTAAATATATGGATTATTTTTTTCAGAAAAAAATTATTGAAATTAAAAAAAAAAATCTCTGGATTAAAATTAGAGGAAAATATTCCATTTCACATCTCTACTAGCGGATGGCGACTGACTTGGAACAAACTTTATAACCACCTAACAAGCTAAAAAAATAACAAATTGATTAAAAATTTTACCAAAAATAATAAATACTTTGCTGGATGTGATAAACTCTAAAACACAAGATTTTATTTCGAATATAATACGTAATACATAAAAATAATTTTAAATTTGGCAGTCACTAAAAAACCGGATTTGAACCAAACATAAAATACACTTGATTAAATTTAGTTAAATAGATATTATTTTATTATTTATTCTCTGATTCTTATATTAGGTATAATAGGGCCTTATATATATAAGTATGCCTTATCATTTTATCACTTATAATAATAATATCACATGTGATGAAAAAACGCCTAGATATGGGAATATAACTCGGTACCTTTGAAGCCGAAACTTATGTCCAAAAGTCAATATCCCACAAATGTTTGAATAATATTTGTTATGACCATATAATCAGTACCAAGTTTTAATTTCAATATTACATTTAGCTGATACCAACATAGTTGAGCTTCACACATTTGTATTTAAGTGTTTCTAAAGTTTACATTCAATAAAATAAAAAATAAATAAAAAAAGCAAACAATTTAAAGAAAACTTTCAATAGTTTAGTGATTGTAGGACTCAACCTCGCAGGTCAAAGAAGGTCAATCCTGGCCGTTAAATTATGGCTCCAGTCACCCAGGGGTGCACACAGAAATTCTTCTTAGGGGGGGGGGGGTCCAAAGTAAAGAAGTTACAAGTCAACAGTCAATCCAATCCATTACTCGTATACGATTCTTACTTTGAATAAATTACCAATTACTCTATAAGACTAAATAAAGATTATACAGTATAACCTAAAGCGTTACATCTGTACTGTAATGATAAATAATAATTTCAATAGATTATATATACATTCACAACATGAAGGGGATTTAACATTTCCAAATAATTGTTTTGTTTTATAATTTTATATATATTTCATTTTCGCCAGTATGGGGGGCGGGGGGTCCGGACCCGGTGAACACCCCCCCCCCTGTGTGTGCGCCCCTGCTGAGTCACCAGTCACCAGTTACCCATCACCCCAACTTGCCATAAGACACCTGTAACAATAATAATATTATTAATCCTTATTTTGAGCGTAAGGTAGTAGAAGAAAACAATATCAAGTATTTCCAGCAGAAAGCGGAAAATAATCATGCTCTCCGGTTTCCCCAAGCAACCCCCGTAGCCCGAAACTGATAATTGAAATCCTCACCCTCCCCATTCTCCACCTCCTATTCTCAACCCTGTACCCCACACCCCCAACTCCCTTCACCACCCCCTTTAGTCCGCGAGGCGAGAAATGTGACGCTGCACGACGCTCATCTGTCGGACACTTGTCGCCTGTTCTTCCAGCCTTGAGGGGGTGAGGGGTGCATATATTACCCCCCCTTTCCTCACCCTACTCACTTATAGGGAACAGTGGAACTTCCTACTTTTCTCATACTACGTGACGTCACATTAGCATCAGGTGTGTTCTCGTCACGAATTGGAACACTACCTCACATATACCAGTAGGCAAGATTTTAGCACGGAATATTGTCTATTGTGTCTATTCTACATTCCCCTTCTAATCATGCGATCTTTTGTAGACTTTCATCAAGTAACAATTTTAGAATTGATTTTAGATAAGGTTCGTGTGGGATACGAACCAAGAACAAGGTTGATAGTGGTTAAAACGACAAATTTAGAGTCCAATTTTCATAGGAGCTAAAATTTACTAGCTCTAATTTAACGTATTAACACGTCAATTCATGTGATCTCCAGCTGTCACTTTTGATAGATATTATCACTACACATAAAATAACACTAATACAATAGTAAAATATCATCAATTTTAGCGTAGAAAGCTATTTTAGTAGTTTCTAATATACCCTTTCTCTGGAAAGCATACTGTTCCGAAAAGTTTGGGTTAATTTATCAGAAAATCAAAACACAACTACACGAAATTGTTTATGATTCATTTCAAAAAAGTGGTAAATTGTCAATATGAGGCCTTGTTGTTGTGTTTCGACTTATAATTAACTAGGATGAATCGTCAGTGTCCAAATTTCAAGCAAAATTGATATTATTGTGCATAAAAATATTATTCTTTAAAAATTTCCAATACTGAATATTAGTAGCGATAACTTAAAACCCGTTTCAGTGGCCGCGTGGTCTAACGCGCTACTTTTGTGGTGGATTAGACTGCCGGTGGTGGGGAGATCGGGGTTTAAATCTTGGTCGGGTGACCCAAGGGTTGTTTTTACAGACTGGTTTTCCACTCTCCCTTCACGCAATTGTGGGTGCATTTCCTATCAATATAGCCTCCTTAGTCCTTAAAACCATTATCGTAATTAGTGCGTAAGAGTATAACCCTTACGTGTAGTACTATAGGGTGCTAAAAAACTTAAAATAGCCCATCTAAAATAAAATGAGAGGAAATAAATGCATCTTAATCCATCTTCATCGAGGATCTGAGACTAAATTGCTAAACAAACAAAACTCTCAATAAATTTATCCGTGAATCTAAGCGCAGCCATCCCTTCACCAAAAAATCAGACCATATACGGCTTTGTCCGTGTGCCCACCAGTACGGATTTTTAAAATATTACACAATTTGAAGTATATCAATCGTTATTAATACAAGAATGACAATCCATTAATTTTGGTAAAAAAAAATGTAACTTGCATCGGTGTGCTGTTTCCCATTCCGCCTTCAGGCAAATGTGGGTAAACTTCCACTAAATACTACCTTTCTTATCACCACCTCATTAGTGTGAAAACATGTGTGGGGAATTACGTAGATCACGGGGGAAATGATTAATTTAGTCTATTGTTCCATGTAAAAAAAATTGAATAAACGAAATTAAAAATTACACTAGATTCAGGTGACCTGTTGGTCTAGGAGGTAAGGTGTCGTACTTCTGTGCTGGGGTCCGGGGTTCAATCCTCGATCCCGGCACAGATTTATCTGATTACCAAACCCTTCCTTCACCTCTGACAAGACGTGTATTAATCACAACTTGTGAACGTTTAGAATGCCAGGCCTCCACCGTGGTTCGGATTCCACATTAAACTATAGTCCTTCATTTCATCTCACAATCACCCTACCATTACACATTAGCGTTAGTGCGTATAACCCGAACGGGTAGTAAGACGCGATAATAATAATAATACAGTAGAATCGAGTAAATGAAATAGCAATATTAAATAATTTTCTTTATTGGTGGTAATACTTATTTTTATCTATACTATTATCTTTAAATTGAAACTTGATAACTGAACACGGAAATCAAACCCAGGACCTTTGTCTTAGTACGCCAGTTTTCTTACCACTAAGCTATCCAGTCCCGTGCATCAGGGCCATTCTTCACTCGTATTTTTAGGACAGGTTTTATTTTCAAACTTAATTTTTTTTTTTTTTTAGATGCAGCTATTACTGTAGCTCACTTAACAACTACAATAGTTTAGCTATTTATTCCATATTTACCATATTTATATAATTAAGTAAATTGTGATTGTATATAAATGTACCCGTCTCGGTGGCGTAGTTGGATAACGCGCTAGTCGTGTTGAGCTCGACTGCTGAGGACGGGGAGATGAGGTTCGAATCTCGGTCGGGTGAACTGGGGGGGAGGGGGGGGTCCTAAACGGTTTTCCACTTTCCCTCCACGCAAATGCGGGTTCACTTCCTATAATTCAATCTTCCCAATTCCTAATCCATTAGCGTAATTAGTACTTAAAAGCGTATAACCTGAACGGATAGTAAGACGCGGTGCTAAATATTAAATATTATATAAATGTGTTTTTTGTTGGGATCATCACTTAACGAATCTTGATGTAAGATGTAGTACGACATTATTAAATTTATCATAATGTATTCATACGCCTAAACGTACATGAATGCTCAACGAGACACGCTAATCAACCCCTGCGCCTGCTTAGTATTGAAATATATTATTTATAATATAGTATTTGAATTTGAATGTAGTTCTACCCCACGTACTCCAGGGTATAAAAAATCCATCCGCAACCTAGCCATACTGACCGATCGTCCACAGTTTTTTTGACGAAGATATTCCCAACTTCTGCAGATAGAGGGTGTCATGTGGTCAGCACAACGAACCCTTCAACCGGTGGTCTCAGTTTTCTTGACTGGAGCCGCTACTTTTTCAATCAAGTAGCTTCTAATTTGTCCTCAAGAGGCTAAGATTACCCCGTTTCCAGACTCCCCACTCCACAGACAAATCTTGAAGCGCCGAGGATCGAACCCCGCACTTCTGTATCTGTATCTAGGCATTTTGACCTATAAGACCACAAACGCGGTCTTTTTCAATTTTACCTTTTATTAAATCACTTTCAGCTTATTCATATCTAACTAATAATTTTGTCTAACTTGGTTTTTGTTGTGTTTAGAGTAAATGTACATGCATTTGCGTGGAGGAAGATTGGAAATCCATTTAGGAAACAACACCTTTAGTACACACGACCGGGATTTAGGTTCTGATCTTTTTGTTATTGGCAGTTCAGTATATTGTGAGATTGACGCCTTAAACTATTCGATCACGGAAGAAGTTTTTCCGAAAATTAAAAACTACTTGTTTTTGGGGGAAGTGATGTAAGTGTAAATAAATTAAAAGAGAAGTCTATTTCTTTTCTATCTAGGTCTAACACAACAATCCTTTAAGGCTGGCTTTATTTCCTATCGCATACACAACATTATTTGAAAGTTATTCCACACATTGTTAACATATTTCACTAATTCAAATTGAACAACAATAATGCTAATGTTCTTTTTAATTCTAATGATAGATAGCTAGTGAGAATATCGTTATAGATGCAAAGTATTATCATCATTTACATTTGTAATACGACGTCCAAATCAGGAATTCTCTATTTCAGTGTTAGTTTGTGAAAACCTTTCAGATCTTTCATAAAACACGAGGTTTTAACTTGTGATATTTTTGTTTTGTTTCTAACAAGTGCAACGTATAAGCTTATTTTCTTTGTTAAACAATAAGAAGTTTGTAATAAAACCACTGTCACCACCAAAACAGCACACAAGAAAAAGGGAAGAAAACTTCATGCATTAATTATTGTCCCCAAAGCTTTCCCTCCTCCACGCTTTTGCTTTCTTGCTTTTGAGCCAGATTTCCTAATTGCGAAGTACGTACTAATTAGATTTCACGAGGAACGTATAGCAAGGTGCAAGAATATGAAAGAGAATATAAGATATAGAAAGAGCAACTTTGCTCCCTCAAGAAAGCTTAGTAAGAACACTTGCAAACGGTGCAAAAATGGCGCATCTGTTGACAAGAAGAGGTTTGGTTGGATAGTTTGGAATTGTTGCTAATTATTTAAATTAATACTAGTGTAATAAACGTAAATAATAAGAGGTCCATTAGAAAAATGAAGCCACAATTGTTATTAACCGGCTAAGAGAATGTTTTTTTTTTTTTACTAAATCAGGGCTACATAAGATCACGAAATACAAACTAGCTTAATTTAAATAAAAAATTACTCCAAAAATAGTGACATCAAAATATTACACTATCAAACTATAACACTGTAAAGATGTAGTTTAATATTTTCAAAATATAAAACAATTGAAAATATCAGAATGTAACACTTTAAATATGAAGGTTAATATTTTCAAAGTGTAACACTATCAACATATTAAAATTTACCACCATCAGAGCGTAACCCTATCAAAATATAACACTAAAAATACACCACTCACAGAATCCGAAACAACACATTTTTAGTACCATCAAAATAAAACACAATAATATACGGCTATCAAAATATAACATCAACAAAAATACTATAAATAATTACGTAATATTTATTAATTATTAAATTTTCACGATGAAAATCAAAGTAGATATGGTTGTTTGCGATAACTCGATTGAAAAGTATATACTATACTCATTAGATAAGATGAAAGAATCCAAACAAATAAATTAAAACATAGGCTACTATTAACAAATTATATGTAAAAATATTTTTGTTGCTTATGATTTCAATTACTGAGATTGATTACAAACATTTTAAAAATATATGGGAGATAGAATGACCCGAAATTATCAAAAATGTTAAGGTATTTGTATCATTAATATTCTAATCACACTTAAGAGCGATAATAACGATTTATATAAAATAGTTAGCTATCGTTTAATTAACTACTAAGATACAATTTGGAATCCTTAGTTGGATGGGTTATAGAACATTTATAGCGGTTTTCATGGATAATTTGTAATTTAAATTACTATTTTTACTGACCTAAATAATATGTTCAAAAATAAACTTGAATTGAAGTGATAAACATAAAACAGATGTAAGCATGTGCAAATAGAATCGAATAAAAAATTTTTTGCTTAAAATCGGAATGCGAAATGTGAAAACCTAGCTGCTCAACGATTAGAGAATTTTGCATACAAATTTAATTTCATTTTAAACTACAAAATAAGAGACATAATTGATCAAAATATTTGTTAGCTAAAAATGCGATATTTTTTGTGTCAATTTAACTTATTCAACATTTCCAACAATAAGCATGCATATTTATTATCTATATGCTCATTGAATACTTCTCTACTATAATATAGCAATCAAAACGTCACACATATTTTACCATAATTGTGAAATAACACACCATTGTATTCATGTATTGACTAATTAACTCTCTATTTTAAACTGAGTGTACACATGACAAGACATGCAAACACAACAACCAGTCACAAAACCAAGTATCGATTTACGATATTCTGAAAACATTAAGTCACATATGTCAAAAGTGAATATTGTATATTTTTATTATAATCCTCGTAACCTCCTCAATAACCAGAAAAAAACAACAACACATTTTTAAACTAAATAATTGGTGACGAAAATTACAAATCAAAAACCATTCCATTTTTAAAAAAAAAACTACTTCACAGTCAAAAAACACTTACGTCTAAAAGCCATGCCTATGTGGAGTTTGTGACAAAACAGTTTCAAACCCAAGATGCAATGCCTGCGCAAACATCCGCCATTTTAGTTTTGTTCCTCCCCGCGCCTACCACCCCCACTCCATAGCAACCCTCGTGCAGCATCCCTCCGCGGGGGTCGTTACCATGGGATCACATTACCGCACCCACCAATCAGACGACAGCTTTCGGACCCGGCTACAGCATACTAATGCGGCTCTCATCATTGGTTCGAAACGGCGCAGACACACCGAATCGTCTTCCTCAGAACCATCCTCAGGGATAACGTATAGCCGCTTTGTCGAATGGGAATGTTTTTTGGGGTACGGGTGTTCCGGATGGTTTTATGCCAAGTGAAAAGATAGCTAGCCGCCGTATAAAACCCATAGACTTATAGTATATCAGAGCGGTAATTTCGTTAGTCAGTTTTCGTTATACCGGCTCCATCATCACTGGGTCCTGAAGAGAACCATAAGAGAAGTGGTAGTTAGGACTCATTCTTTCCCTTAAATACGCGAGGGATAGGAACTTATTGAAGCTTAACAAATAACGTTATTTAGAAGGAGAAAGGCGTGCAGTGCAATATAAAAAATATATATATATATAGAAGAGGGATGAGAAGAAAAGAGTGTTAACAATAACTGATGTAATCATATTTGCCTTGTGATGAGGTTTTAAAAGATTTCTTTCGTTGTAATTTAATAATTTTTCCTTTTTTTTTTTACGAAATAAAGTTTAAAAAAAAAGAGTAAGGTGTTGAAGGTGATTAATGCTTTCGGTATTGGAGAAAGAAGATGGTCTATTCAAGTAGGATACTTGTTTAATTAAATTTGGTGAAACCGGCGTGTTTATAAACATTCGTGGCGGGAGATTATATATATAAAAAAAAAAACACCCGTACAAGATGAAACTAATTTCGATGGAGATGTAAACTTTAGGATAATAGAAGTTGACTTTTGACTGGAAGGCGTTCTACTGTTCTTCTTTAAAAAAATAATATATATAAACACATCTTCAGTGTCACACGGGGGAAGTTTTGGCGGGACGAGATATGTCAAATGTTTGTGTTGGAACCAAAAGTACTTTATCGTGGGATGAATCTTTACAGCCGTGCACGTACCTGATCGTACGAAAGTGCTTCGAGTAAATAAAAAACGTTATTGTTTTAAAATATTAAGGTAAATTATATTATTTTGTGTTTCACTTTATTAAATTACAAACGATCTACCGAGACCAGTTGTTATTTGTCAATCCCGCAGGAGGGATTGTGGCTCTGAGCTTGTTATTGAACTATGACTGTATAGTGTCGTACGAACTGGTGTTATTCATGAATCCTTGGTGTTAAACGAAGAGGTGATTCTGGAAGGAGACCTTCTTGTGGTCGCCAACTGGTTGTCGGCGCTGTGCAACTCGACCAACAAAAACCCCGCTATAGACCTTTGCGACGTGGCGGGTTCCAACCTCGGCCTTACGTTGGATTTCAAGGGCAGCCCCGGGTGCGTAGGAGGCGCCGGCGGGGTGTCGGGCGATGGCGGCAGCTCGTTGGTCGGGGGTTCAGATCCCACCTCGCACCACCACCAGCAATTCAACATCTTTCCGGCCATCTTCTCGAGGCAACTCAACTTCGCCGCGGCGGCCGCCTCGGCCAACCCTTGCTCCGGTCTCCAGGGAGCCGCTTCCACAAACTCAAAGCTGATGGATGACCTGCGGCCGAACCTGGTAGGCGGCCTGTTGGGGGTGGCCGGACTCGTGGATGACGGTCACCACCACCATCACCACCATCATCACAACCACCACGGGGGTGGGGTCGACCGGCTGAGTGACAAACGGGCCAAGTGTAACACCAGCACGTCGTCCGCCGAGGACTTCTCGGCGCTGTACGCCCTGCCCGGCCACCACGGCAGCTCCGGTGGGTCCGGGTCCGGGGGCGGCGCGGACAACCCGGGGGCGGGGAGCCAGCACACCCCCACACACACACCACCTGCAGTCTCCAGGGGGATCTCCGATCACTCAGGTCGGTGCATAGAGTTGTAGACCAGGAAGTTGGTAGACTAGGATTGTGAAGGGTCTACTTGATACTATACAACTAATACTGGAGAACCACTGGTTCGATCCCAGGGGGCCCTAAAATAGTATATCCAAATAGATCCATTCTATTACTCAGACACTGTCTTAACATTTTCGTAACTATATTTGGATAGATGTGCTGCCTTGGGTTAAGCTTGTTAATAACACGTGCGGCAAAACAATCTTTGGTAAAATATCAATTATTGTTAACTATCTAACACATATAAAGCACCATTATGGTATATATTTTCAGCGGAAACAATTTGAGTAAAATAAATTGTAATAATGTATTAAGTTATTCCTATTGTGAAATTAAAATATGACCACACATTAACAATTAAAACCCAGTGTGGGAAATGTGAGTGTTTGGTTTTGAGAATAAAGCATATTACATAAATACTTAAGTATTTTAAGTATAGGCTGTTATCTGTATTCCTAAACCACTCAGTCATTGAAACAGTTACGCGGTTTAGCTGTACATTCCCCCCCCCTCCCCCACGTCTTACTATCCGTTCATAATATATTCATCTTCGCCATGCTAATGAGGAAATGGAATTTAGATTAAATTCACCCGCGTTTATATGGAGGGAAAGTGGGAAATCTACTAAGAATAAAAATTTCACTACACCCGACCTAGATTCAATTCTTGATACCTGGCAAACAAGATTATATGAGCGTGACATACATTCTGTGCGCCCACCGATGCGAGTCTGTCATGTATTCAAGTTAAATAACATGTCTCGACATTTGATGGACAAAACGTTATTTGTGGTTATAGTGCGTAAGTCAAAACATGTAAACATAGGCCTCAAACAAACTTTGTAAGGACCTAGTTCGACCTAATACCCGAACTCAAGACCATTACGTGGTGATAAACAGTCATTTCTAATATGAATATACATTATTCATTATTTTAGTTTTCTATATAAAAATAACTAATTGTAATAACTTGTCAAGTTTGTCAATATTATAAGATGTCAACTGAAAATTTTGGACTAGCAATAGATCTACTGTAGTAATGTTGGGTGTGTATACTAAATAGACTACATACAAATGTATAGGTTCATATATAGATATATACATACATGTATATATACATATTTATATATCTGTTTACAAATGTATATATATTTACATATATCTTTACAAATCTATATATACATGCCTATATACTTACATTTTTTTATAATAGGCTATATACCTAATCACGCCATTCCCTTAAGGGTTAGGCAATAAACTGTACATAAAGCTCAATAAACAACAACTCCGTACTTAACCCACCCTCACTGACTTTCTCCACACTTTACTATCCTTGCATACTCTCTTTGCTTCAACAACATCCACACAGCGAGTCATTCATGCTCTTTTATTCTTAAAACCTGTAAATTTTATCTTTTTCACACATTCGTCTACAACATTTGGCCACGTCTTACATAGTCTACCCCTTCCTTTTAGTCCACACACTCTAATTTAATATATTTGCTTCGTCACTCAATCCACCCTCATCCCAACATCCACAGCATGCCCAAACCAACGTAAGATGTTTCTCTCACATTGACCTGTTGGGTTACCTTTTAAACCGCACTCCTTCAGCACCCATTCATTACTGACTCTGTCCATACGAGTTTTTCCACAAACATTTCTTAGACATCTCATTCCAACCGCATTCACCTTGCTCTTGTGTTTCTCCTGACAAACCCATGATTCACATTCATACAACAATGTTGGAGTTAACACGCTTTTATATACTGCCATCTTTGCCTTTTTCAATACAGCTTCATTCTTTGCGATAGTCCACATATATCCAACTACTCTCCGAGAGGCATTCACGCTTCTGTCAATTTCACCGTCTATCCTTCCATTTTTAAACAACATTCTGCCCAGATACATAAAATAATCACTTCTTCTAGCAGTTTTCCATTTATACTAAGCTGACAATCACTTCCTAGTTTTGGAGTCATTTATACGAAGATCCATTTTTCCTGTCGTTACATTCAAACGATTTAATGCATTCTGCAAGTCACTTTTATTCTCAGATATTAATACGGCATTATCTGCATATATCAAGCATCACTCTCTTGTTCATATTGTCCATTTGTATACCAACTGCGTCCTCCTAAGCATTCCTCGTACACTTATCCATGAATACATTAAACAACCATGGACACATAACACAACCTTGTCTAACACCTTCTTCAACGTCAAACTATTCCCTCGAAGCTCCGTCAACCCTAACGCTTTACTTCCATCATACACCACCATAATTGTATGTACTAACTATTCATCCACAACATACTCTCTCAGAACATTCTATAACATATCCCTGTTCACCTCATCGCACGCTTTCTCCAGATTAATGAATGCAGAATAAACTTTCTTCCTTACTGCCATGCAGTTCTAAATCATTTGTCGCGATGCAAATATCTGGTCCATACAGCCTCTATCTGACATACAATCACATCGCACATCTAAAATCTTGCCCACAGTTGTTTTTTTTCAAGCACCCTCTCAATTAAAACTCTACAAAAAAAAAATTCACCTGGAATACTCAACAAACTAATTGCTCTATAATTCTTACAATTACCTTTGCCTTGTACAAAGGAACAATCACACCATTCTTGTAGTTATTAAGACAATTCTAAATCCCTGCGCACACATTGAACAACTCACAATCCATCAAGTATACCATGGTCTCACACTTACACATTTTATTTGTGATCCCATTCATTGTTTCGTTCTTTTCACACTGTTCCAGAACAGCTTCTTATTTCCTTCAAAACCATTCTGCAATATGTGTATTAAGAGATCTATACATATAAATGTGAACGTGTCCAACATTAGAATTAACGATGACGACCTTTAACCTGAGATTAATTGCATATGTTGGTGTCAAAATAACTGAAGGCATGAAAAATAAATAAATTCATATTAAATAAAAGTATAATATGTTTAAATGTTATTAAGGAAACCTTTCAACTTATAAGAATACATCAATTTTTCTTTAGGATAATTTGACGATGATTTTGATTTGAAAATCGCTATAAATTCTCAACGTGAAACTTCGTTCATACTCATAATTATAATGAGAGACACTAAAAAAAATTAAAATCCTTCCATCCAAACAAGCATCCATAAAAAGATACTAAACTATTTGAAGGATAAAAAGGGTAAAGCACCAATATTTACCAAAATTTTGATTTTATG
Organism: Timema douglasi; assembly: GCA_901482245.1. Classification (NCBI taxonomy): domain Eukaryota; kingdom Metazoa; phylum Arthropoda; class Insecta; order Phasmatodea; family Timematidae; genus Timema; species Timema douglasi. The sequence continues at coordinate 171,492 of CABEEJ010000153.1, forward strand.
ATTTCGACTAGCAATTAAAATAAATAACTGTCTGAAAATCATAAACCTCATCCCCTCACTCTATCACAATAAATAGCTCTAAATATCGGTGTAGTTCTTTATTTTAATTTATATTACATTCCTAATCATGAATAAAATCGTAGTTTTTGTAAAGTTTTGGTTTTGGTTTTTTTTTAACTAGTTAAATGATTAAGTCAAAATAAAGTACTACGTGAATAGGTCCTATTAAGTTTAGTTATTATATATTGAAAAAGAGTAATAAGTTTATAGAATTTGGTCCAATTTAAGCTCTCTTTTAATAACCACAAACATATTTTGACAATAGTCATATTTCCGCTCCTTGGTGGCGAACCTAGATTTTTGGTCTTATAATATATTGCTTGTAAAACACATTTGTCTACTTAATAAGGATATGTCATCTATTATTAACAAAACTAATTATAATTTGTACTAGATCATATTATTTTTATTACTATTTAAATTCATTATTTTAACTCTAAGGATTTCCACAAGCCTAATAAAAAGTATTGAAAACTTTCGGATATATTTAGCGCCAAAAATTAATAGACAAGTTCATAGATTTAAGTTAAACTTATCAAAGATAACATGTTCTTTATTCCCGGTTCTAGATTTAAAAACTTATTCAAACATGTCCGAAGTAGTCATTATTTAATAAAATGGTTTTAACCAAATTCAAAATTCATGTTGTACTATCTTAAGAGTTATTTTTCTTGGAACCCTTATTGAATGGATTGAGAATATTATAAATGTCGAAAATAAATCAATGTTAACAGATTTTATAATATTTCTTTGGACCTTAAGAAAGAAAATTACATTCCTGCCTTAAAAATATTTTTTTTACTGCAAGCCAAGTGAAAAATACCCAAATTTAAAAATGTATAAAAAATAATATAAATTTAATTAGATTTCAACCAAATTTATTGTAAATGAGTTGGCCAACTTAATTTGGTAGTTGATTCATAATCTATATTGACTCTGGCAGAGTTGTCTACGATTTAGATTAAAATCAATCAATTTAACACGATTTCAATCAAATATAACTTAAATATATATTTTTGCAATTTTTAGTAAACGGTAGCAATTTTCTTGAAACACATGATAAAGAATTGCAGGTTTTGAAATTAAAAAAAAAAGGGTTTACAACAAAACTATCATAAAATATTACCAGCTTGCAAATAAACTTTGATTAAAAAGCCGGACACTTTTCGTTACTTGAACTGTACATAGTTAATTTGTCATTTTGTCACCTCTGTTTTACATATTGACTGTACAAATTGTCTGAAATTTAAAACAAATATCTATATTTTATTATATTTTATCAACTCTAAGCCACATTTGATTTATTCAAGGTAATCACTATAGAATGAACTAATATCTATTTAGTTTTTGTGACTAATACTGATAGGGTCAATGTATACCAAAATAAATAAATATATTCAATTATATCGCAAACAAAATCAACTCACATACAGTCAGTGTCAAATCTTGTCGTGTTACCAGGGGAGACTGAGCTAGTTTTAATTATTGTACCTGTAATATGTTATCTTTCACTAGAACACTTGTTCAGTTATCAACAGAAATACATTCCCACGTGAGCCTACCTATGATTGGTCAAATGGAGACAAGTGGGTGGGAACATTTCACAGGTACCCTTTGTTTGCCCCGAGAGGAAACAAGCTTATAGTGCATGGTTCTACCATAGCGCAGGTAATAAAACAGGTCCATAGTGTAATTCATCAAGGTAAGGCTGCTACCATTCAGGGTGAAAGTAGTGCACGGATTGAACAGCCTCTGTTCACCTTGGAAACAATCCACGCCACGTCACCGCGTCTAGTAGTGCATATAAACAGATTTAGTGTTGTGAGCAATCCTATCTCTCTACCTTTCCACTTTTTGAAGATAATGTCCCTCAGGTGAGTTCCGCCGGACGTGAAGCAAACCTCAGCACGTTGTCCATCACTTTCCTCAGCATAGGTTGTCTAATTGTTTACATCCCACCCTGTATAATCTTCTTAACCCGAAGGCTAGTTTGATGTGAATTATATCCATCCGGAGCTAGAAATACACTCAGCTCTTCAGCTGGTTAGTGCTCCCTGCACCATCTGGTAGAAATCTCATATAAGTCACTAGGGGAATTCAGGAAGTGTAGTGGTCCCCCCTTGCCTTTCATACTGAATTTCTATGAGCGCGCGTGAAAGGGCCTACCAATTTTCCCGGGAAAGCTATTTTACATGCCACAATCGACATGGGCCAACAGCTTTCCTTCCCTTCCGAAGAAAGTTGTGCTACTGATTTATATTGCTCAAGAAAAATCCGTTGGCCATGGCTGGGTTTGAACTCACGAACATTGGGTCCTGAAACCACCATGGTCCTCTTTTATATATTAAAAATAGTATAGTAAATAATATTAAGTTAATTGATTAAAAGTTCACTTTCTAAGCAGTTGGCTAGGACTCACGATTGAAAAATGCTGTGATATTATGCTAAATAGGATATTATATAAAATACAAACATAATTTTTTTTGTAATCTACGTTGATAGAATCACACTCTATTATGGCTGTTATTCTATAGGTATTGATAATATTTACCAAAAGTGATGACTTGATGCATCTTAAATCAACCATGCCGGATTAAGATTTCAATGGATAGTCTATTGATTAAAACTTCCTAAAACATATTTCTCTTATATGATATCATTGTTTTTATTTGGTTTTTTAGTGCCTCAGTGTGGGCTATACGCTAATGTACTGATTACATTAGTAGTTTTAGGGATTTGTAAGGTATTATTTATAGAAAATATACCCTCATTTGTGCAGAAGTAGAGTGAACAACCATAGTGGAAAAAAACACCCTCGGGATACCCCGACCGAGATTCGAGCCTTGATCTCCCCGTCATCGTCAGTCTAATCTACTGCGAGAGTAATGCGTGAGTAGTCTACTCTGTGTAGAGGAGTTCAAAATGTAATAACCTAAGTTTACATAACAGTTATTTATATTCTTCAGATTGAAAAATGACACGTGGACACGGGAATCGAACCTGGGACCTTTGGATTAGTAAGTCATTTTCCCATTTAAATAATATTACATTTAGATGCGGCTATAACAGTACCTATTAACTATTATTATTAGCACCGCGTCTTACTACCCGTTCGGGTTATACGCACCTATTAACTAGATACTTCCTCTAAAATTCAATCTTATTCACCCTTAACCCACTATCATAGCTAGTACAGTAGCCCCATGACTTCTTTGGTGCTGACTGACAGCTCACAGCTGACAGCTGACGGCTTTGAAAAGTTACCAGACCAAATTATGTATCCCTACGCCGAACCATATGATCTGCGAAAACATGTGTTTAGCAGCTGTCACTTCTGACAGTCAAAATGTAGGTATATATCTAAATGTTGACTGTCAGAAGTCAGCTGTGAGCTGTCAGTCAGCACCAAAGAAGCCACGGGGTTACTTACTGTTACTTACGTATAACCTAAACAAGTAGTAAGACGCAATGTTAAATAATAATATAATAATAGTTCTTTTAACAATCCCTGCTTACCTTGGCTACAATCCACGAGATGACCTGATGGTCTAGGGGCAAGGTGTCGGACTTCTGTGCTTGGGGTCCGGGGTTCAATCCTCGGTCCCGGCACAGATTTATCAGATTACCAAACCCTTCCTTCACCTCTGACAATACTTGTATTAATCACAACTTGTAAATGTGAGGAATGCCAGGCCTCCACCGTGGTTCGGATCCCACGTTAAAATGTAGGGCCTTCATTTCATTTCACAATCACCCTAACTTTACACATTAGCGTAAGTGCGTATAACCCGAACGGGTAGTAAGATGCGGTGCTACTACTACTACTACTACTACTACTACTACTACTACTAATAATAATAATAATAATAATAATAATAATACACTCCACAACACGGCCCCGGATGGTTGATAGCAAGGCGCAATGTACAAAATAAAACTCCAACAAAACCATTTAATGAACCGTCATTATAACTGTTACATCATGTTCTCGAATCGTATGTGTGAAGGAAACCTCGGCATGTTTCAAAAGGTAAAGGGTGCGACAATGGGGGTGAAAGGGAAGGGGGATGTTTACGGTTGCATTCGGTCGTGCATCTCGTATCCACGATTTAAGAAATGTCGCGTTGTATTTTGATGAAAGGAGAGGATGAGGTTAAGGTAGGTCATTGAAGGAGTGGCTGCAGGCTAACGAGATCTTGGTGTATTCAAAGTTGGTCGGTCGCCCCTCGGTGCTAATCAAATGTACGACACGGTGAAGATTGGGGTCCCGGGGTTGTGAAGGAAGGGTAGGGGGGAGGAGGCGCCTCATTTGAATACCAGACTTCCTGCCTCGGAGACGTTTCCCAGCGAATAGACAACTTATAGATGGGTCATGAACCTCCTCCCCTCCCCCCCTTTCCCCGCATTCCTTCTCCCACTTCAAGCCCGGATCTGTGAGACTAGTTTTGTGGGGAAGGAAATTGGTTTCTATGGTTTATTTATACTTTAAGATGGTCTAGTTTAGTAGATTACTTACTTAATTATTCTGTGGCACTATAAACTCGAAAGCTCATTGTCGCCCTAACAAAAGTACTCCACTTATACCAATCTTGATCTTATTCTAACCAGTCCACCTCACTACACGCTATCTTTTTCAGGTTTGATCTAATGTTATCCTCCCATCTGCGTCTAGGTCTTACCAATGGTTTCGTCCCCTTGGGTTTGCTAGTAAACGCAATTCTAGAATCTTCCGTTCGCGCTGAATTTCCTTCCCACAGTAATCTGCTAGATTTTATTATCCTAACAATTTCTTGCGAGGCGTACAGGGTATGTAACTCACCATTATGTAACCTACCCCACTCCCCAGTATATTCCTCTCTTTTTGAAACAAATATCTTCCTAAGTACCTTGTTTTCCAACACCCGAATTTTTTTGTCGTCGTGTAAGGTAAGAGACCAAGTTTCTCAGCCATTGAGAACAAGCGATACAATTATTGTGTTGCACATTATGAGTTTTTACATTCTTGGACAACGGGCGAGATGTTAACAGGCTACTGATTAAATAGTAACATGCATTTCCCGGCTGTATTCTTTTTCCTGATTTCCAATCTAATACCCTTATTGCTAGTTAAAATTGTTCATAATTATTTAAACTCATTAAACGTGTCAACTGATATATTGTTCGCAGTAATGTCTAAATGATCATCCTCAAATTTTATTTTCTAGGTGATCATATACTTTATTCTTTTCGGCGTTAACGTCTATATATATTTCCTTACTAGCTTATAGTAACATTTCTGCATTCTAGTTTAATAGATCAGATGGGTTAAATAAATTTTAATTAAAATTATAAGAAAATAGAATGGCGAGAAATATATTGCATATTTTTAATAAATATAAATTATTATTTTTTGCTTCAAGTCTTACTACCCTTCAGGGTTAAATGAATGTAACTACACTAATGTGGTAGATAAAGGTATAACTTAAAGAAAATGTATCAACATCTTCACGCAGGGAAAGTGGAAATGCAATCGGAAATTAACACATAAACTATACATCCGCCCGGGAATCGCCAACTCCACATTTTAATCACCACCATACTAGACTGATTTGTTTTATCTTATGGTATATATGACCGGGAGGGACATGCCATCCAGGTTCAGTCGCCTGTACGTAGACTATTATCCACTCTGGGGTAACAGAACATTGCCCAGGGTACACCTTAGGAGGTTGTCTACACGTCGTACCTGCGACGAGATGATGTGATGATTGTGATTATGAAGTTGTGGAGCCGGTGTGAGTATTAATCTAACTTACCAGTAAGCCTTAATATCCAAACCCTGGTGACCGTTGCGATTATTCCCCTTAGGTATCAGCCGGGAATCGAACCTGGACCCCTAACCTTTTAGCCAGGTGCACTGACCACTACACTACGGGGCTGGTTACCAGACTAGACGATATTGACATCCAAGTAGTGTACCCCACTGATGAAGTTGCTTTAGACAAAGTAGGTAACTTCCGATTATTTTTTTTAGCTTAATTCGTTAATCCTAGTAATGCTATTAATATCAAACATCAATAAAACTGGTCCAATCTTTTTTAAAATTAAAGTGTTGCAAGTATACACTATAAATTGCTATAACTGAGCAACAGCTAGAATACAATTAAAATAACGGTATTTGACAGTTACAAAAATTGTTTGTTGCATAAGATAAAGTACCTTTACATTGTATTTTAGTGTGTTCATATTCACATTTATTCGATATAGAGTTAAAAAAATAATAATTCAAGCCAACTGTTTAGGAACTACAAACTTGTGCGTGTGCATTAATGTCTACTTATATATTTAATTACAACACACGTACATGCACATATACATTTTGCTAAGAAAGAGGTCTTCAACTCGAGGCCCACGAGCCACTTGTAAACCAAAGTATTCTTTTTTACGGCCCACTGACTGATGAAAAATTCAAATTATTTCAAGAAAATAATGACAAATATATATATATATATATATATATATATAACATAATAAACTAATAAAATAAATACGTATTTTACGTTATTTTATAAATTAATTATATATATATATATATATTACATAATAAACTAATAAAATAAATACGTATTTTACGTTATTTTATAAATTAATTTTACTTTCTACGTGAAGAAAAGTATTACGTTTTTTTATACAAATGTACTACAGGCAAATGACAACTCTCAGTAGACCAGAAAAATCGCGTTACCTCCTACTATGATAAATCTAAAAATAGGAAAATACAACAAGAAAACATATTTCACGAGAAATCCAAACTCTCACCTGTTGGAGGCAGCCTATTCCCTAGTGTGAGTATGAGAATAAGCTAATACGGATATATTAATATGTATTCAATCCTAATATTGTCGGTGAATTATTGCGGCCCGCGAGCCACCGCGAGACAAAAACTTTGATCCTTGGACATAAAAAGGTTTACGACCCCTGTGCAAAGACAAACCTTTCTTGACAGGACTGTATTAGTAAGTTTCCTCTTATTCAGCATCTACAAACTCGAACAATAAATATACAATACATCTTTTAATGTATTTTGTGTGTGGTAGGTCAAATGGATATTGAGCGGGGAGTGGAGGGGTGAGCAGTTTACAAGTACAGTCACGTCTAGTCTGATTACCCTGGTAACAACCCAAGAGTCACCTTTTACGTTGATATAGTCTAAACAAAAGTGTAGATCCCATGTCAAAATCAGTTTTTTAGGGTTTGGGGACACTTAATATCACATTTTAATTAAATTTAAAGACTTATTTTTTTGGTACTACACTACTTTTTCTATACTTCAAATATGCTGGCGGCCGGGGTTCAATCCCCGGTCCCGGCACAGATTTATTCTGATTACCAAACCCTTCCTTCACTTCTGACAATACATCTTGTGAATGTGAGGAATGCCAGGCCTCCACCGTGGTTCGTATTCCACGTTAAACTGTAGGTCCTTCATTTCATCTCACAATCACCCTACAATTACACACTAGCGTAAGTGCGTATAACCCGAACGGGTAGTAAGACGCGGTGCTAATAATAATAATATACTTCAAATATATCCTAATGCGAGGTATGCAGAGCAGGACCGAATGGATGAGGACACATCACAGGTAAAGTTTTAACCAACTCTGCTTACCATGGTAGCACTCCACGACACGACGCTGTTAATTACGTCAAACAAGCTATGTTTGTCGTCAAAGACGATAGGATGGAAGGGACCCATCTCTATAAAGATTCATTCCTGAGTGACCCCAAACATTTGAAAAGAAACAAGTGAAGCACGGTATAAACGTACCGTTGAAGGAGAAAACCAGCCTGTGTGGTGTGAGAAAGGATCTGTGTGTGTGTGTGTGTGTGTGTGTGTGAGAGAGAGAGAGAGAGAGAGAGAGAGATTCCTTCCACCTGACCATGATTAGATAATGAGCTATTAGCAGCGGAGGACTGGAGAGGTACCATTCGTCCTAACTGCATTAATAAACACTAACAAATCGAATAAGGGTTGTGTGTCGAACGTGTTGAAGTAGAGGGGGGGGGGA
>CABEEJ010000153.1:181354-207776 GCA_901482245.1 Timema douglasi
GGTGACCTGGCGGTCTAGGGGTAAGGTGTCAGACTTCTGTGCTGGCGGCTGGGGTTCAATCCTCGGTCGCGGCAAAGATTTATCTGATCACCAAACCCTTCCTTCACCTCTGACAAGACATCTTGGGAATGTGGGGAATGCCAGGCCTCCACCGTGGTTCGGATTCCACGTTAAACTGTAGGTCCTTCATTTCATCTCACAATCACCCCACCATTACACATTAGCGTAAGTGCGTATAGCCCGAACGGGCAGTAAGACGTGGTGCTAATAATAATAATAATAATAATAATAACAAGATCTGATTATCCTGGAAATGGTCCTTAAAATAATCGGATGTGTTTAAAGTGAACTTTCTGAACTAGACTGATTATATGATCACAAGACTTATAAACTAACTTAAATCTATAACAGACACAACACAAATACCCTGGACGTTAATTAATCATGGTGTGGAAAAGCATAACTCGCATTTCACCAATGATAAATGTTTCGTCCCTGCCAGGACTTAAACACAGGCCCCTTAGATTAATTGACAATACACGCTGCCGGCTGAGTTAAGGCGTAGTTCTTCACTGGCTCTGATCAAGGTATACAGGATTAAATAAAATGGTTTAAAAAAAAGTCCTAAACCATCCGCTTACACCGTGAGCCACTACCAAATCTAATACCAACTTTTATTAATCCCCCCCCTCCCCCCCTTCTTCCAACTATCTTTCGACCTCTCTCTCTCTAGTTTTTCTATCCGTGTAAAACTGTTAGAGCGGCAAACACGGGTGATCGTGTTTTAAAACGCAAGCCACTTAAGCCCGTGTACCACGAAGAAGCGCAAGACGCTCTAATTCCATGACCCGTCGCAGAACTTGATTACGTCTTTTGTTAAAATCGCAATCGAATTAATTAGCCTATGTACAGTGCTGGCATCTTGCGGTAAGTAATGTAACTAGAGAAATTTGCTTATGGACTGACTGGAAGAGACAGAGGGTGGAGGAGATGGAAGGAAAGAGAAGGAGGTAGAGGAAGCGAAGGGAGTGTAAGGGAGACAGGACGAGGGGTCTGGTAGCAGTTTCTCTATCCTCATTCAGCCAGTTTTGATGCCACGGAGAATAGATAGGAAATAACATTAAGTTAGGAGTGTATTCAGCCAGAAGATCAACCGGTCACTTAATTATTATCAAACACCTGTTGTCTTATCTTTGAGATTGTAAGGGGGGGAGAAGTGCAAACACGTGACATGCGCCATATCAACGAAACTTTGGTTGAGCTTTTCGAAATTCATTGCTTTTTTTTATTCATATATTTTCTGGGCACAAGTGAAACGCTCACGCATAAAGCCATTTTTTTTTGTCACCGCGTATCACTACACGTTCGGGTCACACGCATGTTACTGTCTACGTTAATGCGTTAAGGTTTAAGAAGGTAGAATTTAGAATAAGTGTACCCGCACTTACGTGTGGGTGGGGGAGTGGAAAACTATTTAGAAAAAATTACCCTCAGTACATCCGACAGGGATTCGAAAGCCGATCTTCCACCACCAGCAGTTGAGTCTATCGCGAGAGTGACTCATTAGACCAGTGATATTCAACCTGGGGTACGCGAAGACATTTTAATGAGTATACAAAATTTAAAATAAATATATTACTCATCTAAGACCTTATATTCAATACATTATTTTAGATGTAACTGGTTACCTGGCGGTCTAGGGGTAAGGTGTAGGACTTCTGTGCTGGGGGTCCGGGGTTCAATCCTTGGTCCCGGCACAGATTTATCTGATTGCCAAACCCTTCCTTCACCTCTGACGTGTATTAATCACAACTGGTGAATGTGTAGAATGCCAGACCTCCACCGTGGTTCGGATCCCACGTGAAACTGTAGTTCCTCCATTTCATCTCACTATCACCCTACCATTACACATTAGCGTAAGTGCGTATAACCCGAACGGGTAGTATGACGCGGTGGTAATAATAATAATAATAATAATAATAATAATAATAATGGATGTAATTTATTTTATTTTATTTTAGATATAGATTATAGGATATGTATAGCTTTCATTCTTCAACAACAACTTTAGTGGTACAAATTTATTAATTTTATTTTAGCACCGCATACTATTACCAATTTAGATTATACGATTATGAATTAATTACGCAAATGCGTTAGGGATATGAGGACCATTGAATTTAGAGGAAGTGTACCCGCGTTTGTATGAAGAAAGAGAGTGGGAAACCATTTAGGGAAAACCAACCCAGGTACACCTGAGCAGGATTGAACTCCGATCTCCCCGTCATTGGCAGGCCAGTCTATTTCGAGAGTAGCACCTTAGACCATACCGCCACCTAGGTGGGTAAATGCATAGTTAATCAACCCCGTTATTTATTTAATATTTTAAAAACTCCATTAAAAGGGAGAACACAACAAACATAAGCTCTTCAGAGAATACTTGAGCAAACTGTGGCCCGCAGGCCACCCCTTTTTGTGATAGCAAATAAATTAAAACAAAAACATTTTAACCAGCTATGGAGATAGCTATAAAAGTTTTGAAACAATTGCACTCATCTCATTATAATATGATAATAATAACATATTGTTTATCTTCCTCTTTAGAATTTGATTTTTTGCGTTATAAATAGACAACACTTTTTGAAAAATAAAACATATATCAACATATAAAATAATATGTGAAACTACCCTATATCGCAATATACTGGATTGCCGATGACGGTGAGATCGGGGTTCAAATCCTGGTTGGATGTACTAAGGTTGTTTTTACTAAACTATTGTCAACAATTCCTTCATGCAAATTAAGGTAAATTTCCTCTAAATTCAACCTCTGAAAGCATTGACAATATTCTCCTCTTAATTATATATATATTTTTATTTGAATTTTATGTATTATTACTTGGCGCTTAAAGCACGTCTTCTTCTAAATTATTCATATGATGATAGTTACCAGATTATAACTAGGAAATTACTAGTTATTTCTTGTTGTTTAGTTCACGCCCTGAAGTTAGGAGGCATCAGCTACTTTAACTAACTTCAGTGTGTGACGTAAAGTTGAGTCAAAATTACAATATAAAAGTCTTTTAAAACTTAACTTCCTGCTCAGGAACAACCCAGAACATCATAGATGTTCAATTTAAATCAGGGTCCGGTTATAGGCCATTTTATATGCTTCTATACGTTTCGCGGACTACGCATTCTGGTAAGTTCCATTGGGTTAAGGTTACCATGTGGTGGTGTAATCTCACCTCTCAGGGATCTCTGGGATGCCAGTCATTGTCTCGGACGGACGTGTGTTAGGGCTCGTCTAGATTATGTGCAACATGTTCGTTTTTCTATACAAGTATCAATAATTATCATTGAATAAACCAATATAATCTCTGACGTTAAGTTATTTTTATCATAAGAAGTGAGGCCCAATGTAGGGGAGGGATAATAACTATTTTAAACGTAACAAATGACGAAACAGCCGCGGAAAAATTAAACAAGTGAAAATCCCGTAATGTTATAAATTACTTCCAAACGTGGGGAATTTATCACCAAAAATATTACGTAAGGTGGCAATTGGCGGCCCAGCGTGGACCGGCTATAAGAACATAACAAATGGCGCCCAAATCCGGGGCTATGAGGAGCGTAACAATTGGCGTCCAACTTGGGTCATAACAAATGGCGCCCAACTTGAGTCATAACAAATGGCGCCCAAACCCGGGGCTAGCTATGAGGAGCGTAACAATTGGCGCCCAACTTGGGTCATAACAATTGGCGTCTAAGCAAGGGGACCGTTATGAGATCGTTAACAATTCTTACCGGATTTCCTCTACCCGAAGTGCAGTTTTTTTAAGACAGTGGAAGCGGCCTTGGCAAATTTCTTTTTATCAAAGGAAATAGATCATCAAGGAGAGAGGAATCTTCTTTGGGATGAGAGGGTGGCAGGAGACCTCACGGCTAAGACATCAATCAGAATAAACGTGTGATAGGTTCACACAGTCAAAGGTTATGGGGGATGGACTAATCACTCGAATTAAATTTTCATCAGTGATAATCTCTCTTTAAACGTTGAATAAATAAACCTGAATTGTTAATTTGACAATCACGTCGTAAAGTAAACCGATCAGGATCCAAACAAAGGACGTCCGGATCAGATACGACGGGTACCGTCAGAACTTCAAGGCTTTTTAATTATGTATAATATACAATTTCTTTTTATTTTATTTCCAATTATTTACCTTCCACACCTTTTTTAAAGTTCATAGAGTTTTTAGTGTGCTGAAATTTTTAAAGTGACTAGATAGAGATACAAACCCCGAGAAACTATTCTACAAACTGAGCTATTCTGAAACATCCCCATTTCTGAGAAAATATATTCCTTCCGAAGTCATGGGTGATATATGATATAGATAAATAGAACTTGGACGACTCTCAGGATGGATCAGTTAGTATAAAAAGTGGTACATTAAGTCAAAATGCCGAGACTCGAATCCCTCCTCGGACACATAATGTAACCTAATAAATAGCCATAAAACTACTACGGGGCCAAAATACATAATAGTGAATATTTCAAATGTAGCGATTCTACTGTAAAGCGCCTCTTACTAACGCTTTGTTTTGAACCATGCGTGGGCGTAATGGTATGCAACGTAACTTGCGTGTGGACAGTATTTAATAGTGACTTAGCTCTGAGTCAGGCACACTAACCACCCGACTAGTTCTATCTCTAGTCCATCTCAGTGCCTGTGTTCAGTATTGAACGGTGTTCTAGCTCCGAGTCAAACACACTAACCACGCGACTAGTTCTATCTCTAGTCCCTTCCAGTGCCTGTACACAGTATTGAACGGTGTTCTAGTTCCAAGACAGGCACACTAACCACCCGACTAGTTCTATCATTAGTCCCTCTCAGTGCCTGTGTTCAGTATTGAACGGTGCTCTAGTTCCAAGACAGGCACACTAACCACCCGACTTGTTCTATCATTAGTCCCTCTCAGTGCCTGTGTTCAGTATTGAACGGTGGCCTAGCTCCGAGTCAAGCACTCTAGCCACGCGACCAGCAGGTCAGGTGTTGGTCCCCTTGTCAGTATAACCCCCATTACACGCTGTATTTAGTGTCGAGCAAAGCTTGTCAGCTTTGAGGGGATGATGATGACAAGGTGACAATGTGACAATATTCTAAGAGGACAGCTGTTTGCCTCGTGCACGCCCTGCCTCTGCCGTGCCTCTTAGAGCAACACCGACCTTTGAAGCCACAGTTGTTTCCTCAAGTTTGGTTTTAATGAACTAGTTTATACCTGCTTCGGGGAGGGGGAGGGTCTGCTGGTCTAAGTCAGGTATGTCAGACTCACGATACTATACTGTACATAAAGGCAGCATTCGGTGAATCCCGAGTAACGAATGTGCGTATGGACTTAGTTAAACGTAAACAATATACATAATATAAGGGAACAGATTGATAAGGGTAAAACTATTTCTGCATTAAATTATCATTACAGATAATAGAGTTGTTTATCAACAAAAAAACAACCCACCCCGGTGGCGTAATTGGCTAACGCGCTTGTCGTGTTGAGCTCGACTGCTGAGGACGGGGAGATCGAGGTTCGAATCTCGGTCGGGGGAACTGGGGGTGGTTTTTCCTAAATGGTTTTCCACTCTCCCTCCACGCAAATGGGGGTTCACTTCCTCTAATTCAACCTTCCCAATTCCTAACTCATTAGAGTAATCAGTACTTAAAAGCGTATAACCCGAACGGGTATTAAGACGCGGTGCTAAATATTATTATTATTATTATTATTATTATTATTATTAACAAAAAAAAACTATTGATATAGTTTTTATTGGGGAACTAAACGCAACAAGTCTATCCTTCCATAGACGTATTCTTCCGGGATTTAACCCAATGCTATAAGAACCCAAAAGGCTAACGCCTTTTTTTTAATGGTTCACAGCAAAAGTAATAAATCTTTTCTACGCTTTTTTTTTCCAAACAGCTGGAGGAAGGAAAGGTGCAGCGTACAGAAATAATTAGTGTTTGGGGAACGAACTTAAAAAGGGTTTTCAAATGGACAACGAGTGAAGCCATTGGGTTTATAATAGAGGTTTGGAATAAAATCAGTCTTGCCAACTGTTCCTTTGTAAGCTTGTTTCATTGGTTTTTGAGAAATGTTTGGACTAAATTAAGCCTTTCACACAAAGGAGCCGACTTTACGGCTTATATCCCACCGACACTCAAAGGTGAGCGGCACATGAAATAAATGCCATGCTCAAAATAGTTTGGTTTATGGTGTCGGCGAGGTAGAGGTACGAATCCTTGCTGTGTGTACTGAAGGTGTTTTTTCCTAAGTGATTTCCCACTCTCCTTCCAAGAAAATACGGGTTATTTCCTCTAGAGTCTAGAGTCTAGACTATACAATTATTATCTCTTACCCCATTCAAACGATGAATTGCAGATAGCTCAGACGGGTAGTAAGATAGAGTGAAAAATAAAATACTACTATAAGCTGACCACCTTTTGTGACTTTATCGTACCTACTATAGTAGCCCCGTGGCTTCTTTGGTGCTGACTGACAGCTCACAGATGACTTCTGACAGTCAACATTTAGGTATAATACCAAGTTTTGACTGTCAGACGTGACAGCTGCTTAACACGTGCTTTTGTAGATCATATGGTTCAGTGTAGGTATACATAATTTGGTCTGGTAACTTTTAAAAGCTGTCAGTCAACACCAAAGAATCCATGGGGCTAGTGTAGTAGCCCAGTAAACAATAGAGTTCACGCCATTCACGTTTTTAAGTTAAAGATCTTTAACGGTTTGAAATTTGGCATTTCTCTTTGGATTCCAAGTTGAAATATATTGTATTATTATTGATACTTGGATTTGAAGTTGATTCCCTTCGAGATCAAGTTAGACCGAAAATAAATGAATACCACACTAAATAAGTCGTCATTCTCACATCAGACTGGTCTGTTGAAGACGGTGAGACTGGGGCTCGAATCCTGGTTGGATCTACTGAGGGTGTTATTTTCTAAATGGTTTCCCACTCTACTTCCAGGCAAATGCGGGTATATTAACTGTAAATTGATTCCTTTCTCATCCCTACCCCATTAAAATAACTATTATCGTATTTATAGCAGGTAGTAAGACGCGGTGATATAATACACGGTAGAGCATTAATAATTCGGACTAGTAGGGGATCGACCCAGTCCGAATTATTGATTTATCTAGAATTTTGAAAATACAGTACCTATACAAAAAAAAGACTAGTCGGGATAGTTACGAAAACTCGGTGTTAAGGTAGAAACATTTTCTCTTTATTTAAACAACATACCTACACATTTTTTGTTTCTAAATATTACAAATTCTAAAGGAATATAATAAGGCAAAAATCTAACAACTAAAACACAAGGGTTGAGGTGCGTTTTTTTTGGCGGCCATGTGTCTAACATTGATACCACTGTGTTTATTTTTATAAACAATATTTTTCTCTTGGCGATCCGGATTATCGACGATCCGGATTTTTTAACGTCCGAAGTATCGACGCTCTACTGTATACTCATTAGTACATTATATAAATAAAGAGAGAATAAACGTTGTTCCTTTGGCGTAAAAAGTCAATCTCGCGATAGATGATGTAAAAATTCAAACAAATACGTCCGACATGCTCGATCGATTGCTTGGAAGTTTAAATTCTGATCACTTTGAAATTAACTAAGAAACTAAACCTTTATTTGGATGGAGGCCATCTTGAAATGGATAACCAGATGGCAATATCGTATTGCATAAGTCGTTAGGCTTAGGCTAAAAGAACGTCCGGTCCACGCATTTGACAGTAACCACGGTACAAACGGACGGATGAAGTGCCAAACGGTAGAGTTGAAACAATACCTCACTTCTCTCGGTTATTAATTAACATTTATGCCAGGCCTTCACCGTGGTTCGGATTCCACGTTAAAATGTAGGTCCTCCATTTCATCTCACAATCACCCTACCATTACACATTAACCTACCATTACACATTAGCGTAAGTGCGTATAACCCGAACGGGTAGTAAGACGCGGTGCTAATAATAATAATAATAATTAATATTTAAAATAATAACTTGAAAAAAAAATCTGTATGTTCAATTGACTAAGCCCAAAACATAACTAATCTAATTATTGTACATAAAAATCCAAGTATTTATAATCATAATCGTGGATACTCTGCTCCAGAGGGTGTCCAACCATCTCTGAAAGACTTGGGCTTGAATCCTGACTTTTCTCAGACACTAATGACTCCTCTTACTCTATTTTTATGACAGTATTTATCGATCTAAATAAAAAGACTACTTTGAGATCAAACCTAAGACTCTCTAAGCCCTCATTGGGGACCATTTTTCAATGTATGTATAGCTTTGCGTATAAAAAAGTCCAATATTCAAGTAAATGATAAATTTGCCGTATTTTATAAATTGGAAAATACATTTTTTTTGCAGACTCCTTTCCATAGCGTAAGCCCGCAATCCAGTTATACCAAATATAGACAAATAAATAAAACACGTACCGTACATTAATTTATGCCAAACCCACTTCGGTGCTAAACTCGAAATAGAGGAGACTGCTGATGATGGGGAGCGCGAGGTTCGACTTTTGGTTGGGTGTACTAAGGGGGATTAAAAAAAAAGTTTTCCCCTCTCCCTCCACGTAAATGTGGGTACACTTCCTCTAAATATGACCTTCCTCATCCCAAAAACCACTAGCGTAATTAGTTCACATGCATGTAACCCGAAAGGGTAATAAGATGGGGTGAAAATAAGAATCCAAGTCATTCGTCAAGTGTATTCAAACTATCTTGTTAGGATTCAAACAAAGAAACGATATTTTATTTGGGTGACCTGGCGGTCTAGGGGTAAGGTTTCAGACTTCTGTGCTGGTGGCCGGGGTTCAATCCTCGGTCCCGGCACAGATTTATCTGATTACCAAACCCTTCCTTCACCTCTGACAAGACATCTTGTGAATGTGGAGAATGCCAGGCCTCCACCGTGGTTCGGATTCCACGTTAAACTGTAGGTCCTTTATTTCATCTCACAATCACCCTACCATTACACATTAGCGTAAGTGCGTATAGCCCGAACGGGTAGTAAGACGCGGTGATAATAATAATAATAATAATAATAATAATAATATTTTATTTGCGATAGTTCTAAAAAGAAAATTATTTTATTGAGGACTTTATTTGAGGAAAAGGGCAGTGGGAGATCAGGTAAAAAGATGGCTACATATTTGGAGTATGTGAGGAAATAGACACCGTGCGTCTGGACGGGATTAAACCGTTGTCCTCCTGAGTCAGAATCAATGATCATGTATATTGAGACAAAAGCTATGGACGGATCGTAGGCTAACTACTTTTTCATTATTACTTTCAACACAAGCGTCATTAGTGGCTTAATATAGGCGGTAGGGAAGAAGAAGGTTAGATAAAGTGTACCCGCATTAGGATGAAAAGATGAGAGGGGATGTGGGGGACGATTTGATTGCTGTGAGGCTGGGCGCACACCAAAAATCACAGGAAAAAAAAGCAAAAGCGTGATTTATAACGACTCAAAACCATTAATTCAATGTATTCAAATACACGCCGCTTAGTCGAAAATCAAAATCGCTTTAAAGCAATTTAAATCAAATTGTGTCGATATAATTAAAAAAAAAAGGAAAATCACCAAAAATCATAACAAAACTCAATAAAGCGCACGTATTCATGTCTGAGACCAAGACACGGGGTGGGATGGGGTGGGGATGGGGTGTTTCAAGGGAAAATA
Source organism: Timema douglasi (assembly GCA_901482245.1). Lineage (NCBI taxonomy): Eukaryota > Metazoa > Arthropoda > Insecta > Phasmatodea > Timematidae > Timema > Timema douglasi. The sequence continues at coordinate 191,139 of CABEEJ010000153.1, forward strand.
TTTCTGTTCGTGTATGCACCAAACAGGCGAGATGCTTCTACAATATCATGTGCCCCATTTCCTTATCTTGTTCTCTTTTTTTTTTAGCTCTGCGTCTTACTACCCGTTCTGGTTATAGGCTTGAGTACTAATTACGCTAATGGATTAGGAATTGGGAAGTCTGAATTTAGAGGAATTGAGCCCGTATTTGCGTGGAGGGAGAGCGGAAAACCATTTAGGAAAAACCTCAGTTAACCTGACCGAGATTCGAACCTTGATCTCCCCGTCCTCGGCAGTCGAGCTCAACATGACTAGCGCGTTAGCCAACTACGCCACCGAGGTGGGTTTATCCTCTATTAAACCGAGTAGATAATCAAAGTAACTAGAACTTAACCTATTATTATTATTATTATTTTCACCACTATGCAGTTCATTCACAAACAACTTTATATAGTCTTATCTTCCGTCCTCGTCATACAATGTTTATCGGCTGCCCCCAAGAACTTCTCTGGAGATTTTTTCAGAGTCCAACAGCCCATGTCATATAACCACATCAACGTCCTCACCAGACATTCTACCGGAAGCTCAAGAAAAGCCTGCAGTCTCCCTTCACTCCACTGCTTTGTTTTGCCTTTTTTTTTTGTCTGGAGCAAAACTTTTTAAGCAGAAAAATGTTTGGAGTCAATACAAAACGTTTTGCTTTAAGGAAAAATACTTTTGTTTTGTTGTGCTTTTTTTTTGGGGGTGTGCTCTTAGCTGGAAAACCATTATCGGTTAACCCGAAAGAGATACGAACTTTGACCTCCTGCTGACAGCCAAGTCTGTCTATTAAAAGCCGGAAGTCTTTGACCATGTGACCTACGTTGCAGGGCACAAGTCAATCGTCTCTTCAATTCACTTTTAACGACTGTTTTAAAAACTCAAAATTTTACTTTTTTTAATCCATCAAGGAACATCAAATATTGCTGCACACAGGAGCCTAATAAACTTTATATTAACCTTTTATACCTACTTGATGATAATAAAAAAACACTTTCTAGTTAAAAAAATAATATATATACATATATATAAGGGAATTACTTTTTGGAAAAGAGTTTTGAAAAGATATCTGCAAACGTATAAGCCATAAATGAATTATCATATAATCTTTGCCCCTCTCTTTTACCCTTTACACCACACCCCTACTCNATCTACCCTGTTTTTCCATCATCCTAGTGAAAATTTTCATTCACCATGTCTCACTCCTTTTAAACCCTTCTAGTCTGTCTCTTCAACTCCTCTCTTCCCCTCTATCTACATACCTCCTCTTCCAAAAAAAAAAGAAAAAGAGTGAATGAAGCCCATGACGGATTTTCACTAATGACTGAGAGCGCGCGGCTCTTTTTCATCGTCCTTCAGCCTGGCTTGGAATGCAAACACAATTACATCGCTCTCATCCTCTTGCGAGCTACAAACTACTACAAAATTCGCCCATTTTTGGTGTGGCCATGTAACTTAACTTTAAAAGGCTCTGTCACTTCTATCAGACTGACTAAACGTTTCACAAGAGAGCTATCAACAAGCGCACGGGAACGGGGGTAGGCGGGGGGTGGGACCGACTAAATATATCTACCAAGTAAATAATAATAATAAATATAAAAAAATCTCTGTGTCACTTTAGTTTCTCTGTCTTTCTCTTTCTCTGTGACTAACTATGGACGTAATTAAATGAGAACTCCACTTGTCGCGAAAGTGCCGTGGCCATATATAAATACATTAACATCTGAGATGAGTTATGTCCTGTGAGTCTGTTTTTATGTTAAGGCGCGTGTGTATTCCTTTTTAAAATGTTTCCTTTATAAGTTGTTAATTTCTTTTTTAGAAAAATAACAAAAAATGTAATGAAATTATTTAAAGCTTCTTTCTTTTTGAACAACAAAATTATAAAAAACTGTGTATCCAAACACTGTTTAATTATTGTCTTTTAAAGTATAGGAGTCTTAAATAAAACATTTAAAAAAAGTGTTTTAAAAAAAATTAAGAGTTAAAATCATTATTTTCCTTTGTGTATTTTAATATGTTTTCTTGTGAAATTAAATTTCGGTATGAAACTTGATTTATATTCGTTGGGGGCTGGTGATATCCACAGAAAAAACTGATTACAATTTTTGATGTGGGTAAATAGAACAAAATCTGGCTATTTTAAAATATCAAATGTAAAATTACACGATCTCAACAGTTCTATGATGAACAGAGTATCAACTATAATGGATATTTGAATTAGAACTTGAAAAATAAAGTGTTTATAAAGAATGTTTTGCCAATTTTATTTTTGAAACCAAGTAAAAATAATATTGCATGGAGGAAGACACTTTAAAAAATTTCACTGAAATTTAATAATAAATTTGAGTTTAAGGCCCGTATTAGTGTGCACTTGTACTTTTTTTTATTCCTTTTTTTTATCGTCGAGTCTTACTACCCGTTTAGGCTGTAAGCATAAGTACTAATTATACTAAGAGGGTTGGTATGAGGAAGTGTACCAACAGTTGTGTGGTGGAGGAGGTGGGGATATCCATTTAGGAAAAGCCAATCTGAGTACACCGACCAGTATTCGAACCCTGATCTTCCCGTCATCAGGAGTCTAGTCTATTGCGAGTGTGATGCCTTAGGCTTAGACCATATGGCCACCGAAGTGGGTCACTTGAACTGAATGTTAGGCTCGTCATATCTGGTTCGCCGATAACGGATGGGGGTGGAGGGCGCGGGAGGGGGCACTTGCATTTTTGATAGAGATATCAGAAGGCTCTTTTTCTCTAAATGAGAGTAAATAGTATTGGAATAAGACTTACAAACTAACTCAATATAGGTTAGCAAACCTAATATAAAACTACCAAGCCAAACTCTATGAATCATAGTAATTTTGTAATATTACACAAATGCTGATAAAGGCCCCAACGTGGGATTGAACCAGTGTTCCCTATTCCCGTAGTCAACCTTCCGGTCCCTTACACGAAGATAGGGGGTACCTAGTCAAGTACAGTATGTGTCACTCCGAAGAGCCACTCAGTGCTGAAATATCTTGATCCCTTTTTTTTTCTCCAGTATATAAACATACAAACACTTAAGCGTCCTCTAAAATAAACTCTCAACCATATCTCACCACTTATATACAAAGTAATCACAATATGTCCCTATAGTAGTTGGTTGAAAGAGTGGGAAGGGGGGAAGCGTGTAAGAGGGGAGGTCAAATCAATAGCAGATTCCGTGAACCCCCCACCCCACCCTCCTCGATCCAACTTGACGGACGTCCCTTAACCATAGTCACAGTCCCTCCGTCCCCCGACCCCCTGGAGACCCCTCACCGATCCGACAATACACATCACATCAGGTGGACTGACTGAAAAGGGGGTTGGGGGAGGGGGTATCCTCTCTCATTGTCGGGTGTAATCTTGTGACCCCATCGAGTAGTAAGCAGTTGACTCTACGACTGACACATTTGGCACTTGGCACTTGTACTGGCACTTAGAACTTAACAAACAAAATACTCAGGAAATGTTGGTTTCGGTAGGTCGTCAGGCTTTGTGCTAAATATATTTATTTACTTCACCCTAGAACAGAAGTCAGAAGCCTTTTTGAGCGCCGATAAATCCTACCAAAGATCCCGCGAAAGCTTTATTTTTTGGTCTTTTCCTCTTGAATTTATTCCTTAAATTCGTTATAACATCATAAAAAAAATATAATTTGTTTGAACGAAAATGAGAGTGTATAATTTAAAAAAAATTAATAATGTTTATCTCTACAAAATTGAGGGAATTTATATTAAATAAAGCAGCCTATAAAATTAATAATGACTTGCAAGGGCCGGTCTCATGACTCCTGGATAAATATAAATCTGGCAGATAAACATTTCTATCAGGTCGATAAGTTAAAAGTGCGTCTTATGACTGCCAGATAGAATTTATCTTCCAGATAAAATGTATTTATCAATCACATTTTTATCGGGAGGTTTAAGTACCCGATAACTTTAATCTGAAAGTTAAAATTGGTGTTGCCATAGTGACGCTATGTTTTTCATGAAGTTTCACCAGTCAAAATCTGTTTTTAGGTTAAAATATTGGTTCACGTGTTTAGTAAGCACAGGCCCAGGTTCTAACTATATAAAGTTAGAACATTTAATTCACACTTTTACAAAAACTGACAAGTTATTTGTAGAGTTTATTTATATAAGAACAAATTATTTAAATGTGAGTACAATAAATGAAATTTTGTAAACTTTGTATCAACTACTACCCACATTTTGGCTGACACCATTAATACTTGTAAGACACCTTAGTTTATGCGCCCACGTGACGCCATCTGTTTCCTCACACTCATTTAGCCACCATTATTTAACAAATGTTGAGCGTTCTCACTACTCGCAGCAGTATCAGAAGGACTTATACGCATGCGCGCACCATTAAAAACAGTACCGACCTTGCGTTTTCTACATACAAATATATCTATCCTACAAATAGCTATCCGGCAGATAAATTCAGTTCATAATACGCGTAAAACATTAAAGTGGCTGAAAACTTTTATCTGGTCGCTAACTTTAACTTCCGGATAGCAATATTTATCCGTTAGTCATAAGATCGGCCATAAAAGGTTATTAATGAACAGAGAGTCAAACTGGAACCAGAACCGATAGCCAAAATTAAAAATTATTTCAAGGAACCATAATTGGAATATATTATCCAGGGGCTATAACAGGAATTATAGTCATTATATTTAGGTTCATATATGGTCAGATCGGTTCTTAAATTATTTCTTTAATTGCATTTCATAACTTTTGTTCCTTAAATTAAACCTATTTGGAAATACTCTATTTATCTTTTTATCAGAATTTGTTTGTTAAAGTCGTTTGTATTTCTTTGAAACTTTTTATGCTATAGTTAAATTAAATTTGTTGTAAATTATTATTTTTGTATTTCTCTATTTACAAATTTTATAATGGTAGTAAAACGACTGTACAAAAATTTAAAATAACCAGAAATTAATTAAGAACCAAAAAGAGCCAGATATATAATGTTTCTCTAACCAGAGCCAGAATTGTAAACTTATTATTATTACCACATCATACTACCCGTTCGGGTTATACGCACTTACGCTAATGTGTAATGGTAGGGTGATTGTGTGGTGAAACGGAGGACCTACAGTTTAACGTGGAATACGAACCCTGGTGGAGGCCTGGCATTCCCCACATTCACAAGTTGTGAGTAATACACGTCTTATCAGAGGTGAATGAAGGGTTTGGCAATCAGATAAATCTGTGCTGGGACCAAGGATTGAACCCCGGACCCCCAGCACAAAAGTCCTACACCTTACCCCTAGACCGCCAGGTCACCAAACATTATTTAATTGTAAACCTAAAATATTTAGTGGAATAACCGGAACAAGAAACAGAACCGATAAAGATCTCGGTTAGACTTCCTGTTAAAGTCTATGAAAGACTCCCTCAAACGAAACGAAAGGCCTGACGAGACAAAGCAGGTGATTAAATTCAACAGATGTTCCAACTGAAGTGTCACACAAGTCTTTTATACGAACGTTCACACTTCACACTGCTATCTTTGAATACATAGTTTGCAGTTTACACTTCATGATTTTGTACTCCATCATTTAAAAAAATAATTGAGAGGGTGTCTCCGAAGTGTGGAAAAAAACAACAACCAAAAGCTGCATTATCTATTCAAAAGTTTTCAATTTAGAGAAATGGTGAAGCACCCTTGACCTTTTTTTAAAAAAAATAAAATATGTTGTCCAGCAGATGATTTGAACTGAATGGAAACCAAGTGGAAGAACAAGTGCTTTTATCCAATGGTTGAAGCCCTTTTCAAAATTTCAAGGGTTCGGCTCAGACCTTAGCTGATTTTTTTTGTAGTATTTTAAAACTTGCACTTGTTGAAAACAAGTTTAACACTTTGCTTTAGTGAATTCCACTTCAGTTTGAATCCATGTTATGAACTGTTCTGAGTTAAGTTACTCATCAGCAGGTCTTGATTATACTGAGCAGTCCCATTTAGATATAAAATAACTTTTTTTATCGTTATAAAAGTCACTAAATTATTTAATATATTCTACACATAAAGTTATATGATTTGTAACTGGCGTTTTTCGTAGATAATACCAATAACTATAAAATAATGCTATTAATACATATGTTTGCATTCTCTAAAAGTTTCTTCAATCATAATACTAATTAACTATACACGGTTGAGATTGGTGTGTTTAATTTATAATTATAGGGTGATTACATTTCTTTTAGTACTGCATCTTACTACACACTCAGGCTATACACATAATTATGTATTAATTACGCTAATGTGATAGGAGTGAGGAAGTTTATATTTAAAGAAAGTGTACCCTTATTTGCTTGGTGGGAGAGTGGAAAACCATTTAGTGAAAACTGCCCTCGGTACACCTAACCGGGATTCAAACTCCAATATCTCCGGCATCGGCAAACCATTCTATTACGAAAGTGACGCATTAGACCATGCGACCACTGAAGTGGATGACATAATTAATTGTTTTGTATCAAAGATAATATTTCAATGTGTGTGTGTATATAAACATACACAGTAGAGAAAATTCAATCATATTTATTTTTGGTCAACATTGATGATATTTTACATTATTATTTGGTATATTCTATAGGTATTGATAATATATATCAAAAATGACAGATGCAGATAACATGACTTGATGTATGAATATATTAGAATTGTTTTATTGACCTTAGTAACTTACTTCTACTGTTCTTCCTTCCAAAATCATACTTTACACTTTTGAAAAATTCCAATAAAGTGCATGCAAGAAAAACTAATTTTTTCCGCCAACATTTAACTTCTTTAGAGGCAATCGACTTGATTTTATTTATATTAATTTTAATACAAAAGATATAAACTCCCCTTCAGGGAACACGCCAAGATTCGAACCTCAAGCCTCCCCATCAACCTATTCGTTTATTTAACACGACTTGTAATAGACATAACAACAACCAGACTACAAACCAAAATAATACTTACATCAAACCTAATATATATATACACAAGTATTTAATTACCCGCATCAGTGAGCAGGTGGACTAAACGCCAAACTCACATAGTCTGATTCACCAGTGACGGGGAGGTTGAGGTTCAAATCCTGGATGGATGTAATGAGGGTGGGATTTTTTCTTAAAGGTTTTCCACTCTCCCTCCACGCATATTCTGATACGTTTCCCCTTGGATTCTAACTGACCTCATCTCTATCCTATTATTTTAAATATGTGGATAACCAGGACAGGTAGTAAGACACGCAGAACCAAAAATAAGATTTGAATATCTCCTCTGATCGAAGTGTCGTGTCGTGGAGTGTTGCCAAGTTAAGAAGATAATGTCTAAACTGTACCTGTGTGCCCATTTGAACGATCATAGGCCCTGCTCTACATATCTTCTATTGGGATATATATATAGCCCACATGTGACTTGTGTCCATCACTCATTGGAACAGTCATTGATCAGGTATCAACATACATATATGTTGATACCTGATTAATGACTGTTCCAATGAGTGATGGGCACAAGCCACATGTGGGCTAAAGTTTAAGCTAGCTCTGCCTACTCTGTCAACACTTCACTCCACGCCACTAACCTATTGATTAGAGAACTTTTGAATAAGTATACTCCCCGCCCCCCCCCTTCCCCCAAAAAAAAGGTTAATCCATCGCTTTTTCTGTGATATGCAGGGAACCATATTAGAACAAACATTTGTGCATCTCGTCTTACTATGACGGAATTTCAAAGAAAGTCAAGCTTAGAAATTTGTTTTAACTTCCATTTTATTATTATAGAACGTTAAAGTGGAACAACAAGGTCCCATTATTTGTGTGAACAGAGTACACATTCCTCCACGAGAGGTAGGACGTATGAACTAGCCGTGTGTGTATTGTTTTAGTAGGTGCAGAAGGTGCGTTCAAGAAGTTGAAACCTGAGCCGCAGAGCGGTGCGCTGCTAGGGAGTAGTGGCGGGCCCTCGCCCCCCAGCGGAGGCCCCCAGCACGCCGGCCACACCCCCACCACCGCTTCCTGCCCCACCCCGGCGCGGCGCCGGCATCGGACGACTTTCACTCAGGTATATACTCTCTACATACACAACAATTAGATATCTATTCACCATTGTCACTCAGGTATCTACTCACCAATATCCCTCAGGTATCTACTCACCAATGTCCCTCAGGTAGTCTATCTACTTACCAATGTCCCTGTGGTATCTACTCACCAATGTTACTCGGGTATCTACTCACTAATGTCCCTAAGGTATCTACTCACCAATGCCACTCAGGTATCTACTCACCAATGCCACTCAGGTATCTACTCACCAATGCCACTCAGGTATCTACTCACCATTGTCACTCAGGTATCTACTCACCATTGTCACTCAGGTATCTACTTACCAATATCCCAGTGGTATCTACTCACCAATGTTACTCAGGTATCTACTCACCAATGTCCCTCAGGTATCTACTCACCATTGTCACTCAGGTATCTACTTACCAATGTCCCAGTGGTATCTACTCACCAATGTTACTCGGGTATCTACTCACTAATGTCCCTCAGGTATCTACTCACCAATGCCACTCAGGTATCTACTCACCAATGTTACTCAGGTATCTACTCACCAATGTCCCTCAGGTATCTACTCACCAATGTCACTCAGGTATCTACTCACCAATGTCCCTCAGGTATCTACTCACCAATGCCACTCAGGTATCTACTCACCAATGTCCCTCAGGTATCTACTCACCAATGTCACTCAGGTATCTACTCACCAATGTCCCTCAGGTATCTACTCACCAATGCCACTCAGGTATCTACTCACCAATGTCCCTCAGGTATCTACTCACCAATGTCACTCAGGTATCTACTCACCAATGTCCCTCAGGTATCTACTCACCAATGCCACTCAGGTATCTACTCACCAATGTCACTCAGGTATCTACTCACCAATGCCACTCAGGTATCTACTCACCAATGTCACTCAGGTATCTACTCACCAATGTCCCTCAGGTATCTACTCACCAATGTCACTCAGGTATCTACTCACCAATGTCCCTCAGGTATCTACTCACCAATGCCACTCAGGTATCTACTCACCAATGTCACTCAGGTATCTACTCACCAATGCCACTCAGGTATCTAATCACAAATATCACTCATGTATCTACTCACCAATGTCCCTCAGGTATCTACTCACCAATGCCACTCAGGTATCTACTCACCAATGTCCCTCAGGTATCTACTCACCAATGCCACTCAGGTATCTAATCACCAATGTCACTCAGGTATCTACTCACCAATGTCCCTCAGGTATCTACTCACCAATGCCACTCAGGTATCTACTCACCAATGTCCCTCAGGTATCTACTCACCAATGTCACTCAGGTATCTACTCACCAATGTCCCTCAGGTATCTACTCACCAATGCCACTCAGGTATCTACTCACCAATGTCCCTCAGGTATCTACTCACCAATGCCACTCAGGTATCTACTCACCAATGTCCCTCAGGTATCTACTCACCAATGCCACTCAGGTATCTAATCACAAATATCACTCAGGTATCTACTCACAAATATCACTCATGTATCTACTCACCAATGTCCCTCAGGTATCTACTCACCATTGTCACTCAGGTATCTACTCACCAATGTCCCTGTGGTATCTACTCACCAATGTTACTCAGGTATCTACTCACTAGTGCCACTCAGGTATCTACTCACCAATGTCCCTGTGGTATCTACTCACCAATGTTACTCAGGTATCTACTCACTAGTGCCACTCAGGTATCTACTCACCAATGTCCCTCAGGTATCTAATCACTACATGCATTGGAACACTTTCATGCAGTTTTTTTAAACCGTGTCTTACTATTCATTCGGGTTATACGCTTATGTACTAATTACGCTAATGGTTTTAGACATGAGGAAGGCTATATTTATAGGAAGTGTACCAACATTGGCCTGGAGGGAGATTGGAAAACTATTTTTGAAAACCACCCTTAGTACACCCGACCGAGATTCTAAACTCGATCTCCCCGTAATCGGCAGTTTATTCTACTGCGAGAGTAGCGCCTTAGACCATGCAGTCACTGAAGTGTATCATGCCGCTATTATCCTATTACTCACACAATATCACTTTTACTCATTTACTCAATAATTTCACCACTTTTAACCAAATATTAGTTACAGGGCTATTGGAGCGTTTCTCCCTCTTTGAGCTAACCCTAAGGCTGAAGTTTGATCCCAACCGGCTGTGGAGAGCACTGATTTTTTTCCTCCCTCCGAGTAAATTGTGTTGTAGCCTTTTAAATCTTCCTTTAAGGCGGTTCATAAATTACGTAAGATTTTTTTTGTGGTGTGCAGAAGGGTGGCAGTATTTTATTACTGTGGGGTGCAGGGGGTCAAAATCGATCTTACTTAAGGCCTTTTATTAATGTTAATCCTGAAACTCTTTTTTAGGAAATAAATTAATTAATCATAAAATTTTACTTTTATTTTATTTACTGACTGCAATCAAAGTATTCTAAAATTTCAAATCACTAGCTTTATTACCAATCATTTTATAAAAATAATTACATAATCAAAGTAATCTAATTTGCCAAATCGTAAAAAAAATTAAGATAGAGAGGGGGGGAGGTATAAAAATCTTTCGTTACCCTACGTGGGAGCGAAGAGTGTCGAAAATCATTTAAAAAAATACTTACATAATTTAAAGATGACCATTAAAAGATTTAATTAAGTTAAGAGGGTGTAATTAGTTCGATCAAGCTTTATTAGAAACACCCACACTCGTTTTGGTTTCTCACGTATTGATTAGTAATTAGGCTCAAAACTCTATTAGGAATACTCTTCTCTCCTTATTTACTTTACCATCGTAAACATGGGCTAGTTGCAGTTGAGGCTCGTACGTTTAACTGTTATTACCTACTTTTAAAAAGTTGGTGTTAATCCCCCATTTCATTTTGGCCACGAGTTCCTTCTTGGTAATTGTAAAACAAGCCGTACTGATGTACTAACTCGACCCCGGTGCGCTCCATTTAGAATGGTGGTAAATGTTTTCTCAAACTGAACGAAAAACATTAAGTGATGGATAGTAAGACACAACAAAATGCTAAGCTAATTTAACTAAAGCTATGAACTTTTGGTACAAGGTGTCCCCCTTGATCAGTTATATGTACTTGTAAAAATCTTCCTCAGCAAACGCCTTAGAAATATATCAATACTATGTGCTCAACAGATATGTAATGCAAATTGCGTATAAATCTATCTCACGGCGCTATAACGAGCAGATTAATGTAATATTAATGTTCTTACAAGAGTAGTTTAAATTAAAAACCTTAAAATACGTATTGATACGTAATCTACGTATATTAGTTGAAGTTATTATTATTATTATTATTAGCACCGCGTCTTACTACCCGTTCGGGTTGTACGCACTTACGTTAATGTGTAATAGTAGGGTGATTATGAGATGAAATAGAGGACCTACAGTTTAACGTGGGATCCGAACCACTGTGGACGTCTGGCACTCAACACATTCACAAGTTGTGATTAATACACGTCTTTCCAGAGGTGAAGGAAGGGTTTGGTAATCATATAAATCTGTGCTGGGACCGAGGTTTGAACCCCGGACCCCCAGCACAGAAGTCCGACACCTTACCCCTAGACCACCAGGTCACCCTTAAAATAGTTAAATGTATGTATAAAATTCACCTGCTCTAATAATAATACTCAAATATCAATACAATTTCCATTGGATAAGGAATAGTAATAAGAATAAAGACGTAGGTTTGTATTAATTAAATTTACAAACCTAATAGGTAACTTTATAGAAATATTATTCAAATTTTATATTTATTCTATAGTGAGACAATGATAAAATTATAAAAGGTTCCTTAATGACGAAAAGATGAAAATAAAAGTGCAAAAACAATAGTGACAATATATATTTTTTATGATAATAATGGCGTATAGTACAAAGTTAAAATAGGCATATGTACAATGGACCATTGTTTGAGGTTATAACTGATAGGAAAATAAATGTAAAAATAGTGTTAATTGAATGGATAGTCAAAATTGTATATTAAATAACAATCCATGTTGAAAACTTTGTTGATTGGCAAGATGTACAGAATGCAGCCAACCATAGCAGACAAATGTAGTTCATCGGATATATTAATTGATAATTATATTGGATAAGTGAGATTTCATTAAATAAAATACTTTAATGTAAGTGAACCTTGAAGGTGATTCATTAAAAGAAAATAAGAGGATATTGAAATATCAAAAAGCTGAAAATAACGTGTAAGATTGAATTGAAAATCTATATTGATTATGATTATTAAAACAACATTATTTGAAAACATTTTCAAATGACCTCCAGAAAAAGTGCCAACAGTTTAATATAAATGGATAACTGTTTAGAGGAAGTGCAAAGGTATTAGCATGGAGAGAGAAAGAGAGAGCGAGAGAACGAAAGCGATTAATCCCATTTGCTAATCCATCAGCGGGATTCGATCCTTGACTTCCCCGTCATATTCTATTAAAAGCCAGACAAATTAGATAGCATTATTAGCAATGTGGGTAATATCAATAAATAGAAAATATAGCCTAAGCTAATGTATTGATGATGGAATATAATATCAATCTAATGGATCAGAATTAATTTCTAAAGAGCCCTATTAGGGAAATACCAACCCTAGAGAATCTAATCAGGATTGAACTCGGCCTTCAGAGTTATACTTAGGCACGTTATTCTGTCCAGGAGAAGTTTATTAAGGGAATTTATCCCCAAAGTGTCCAATATAACGTGGTGCAACTACTGTGTAACCCATGTTGCCTATATCCCGTCTGTCTAGGAGCAGTTGACCGAGGGAACCTCTCTCTACAGTCTATATGTCCCATATAACGCGGTCCAACTACTGTGTAACCAATATTGCCTATATCTCTTCTGTCCAGGAGCAGTTGACCGAGGGAAAGTATCCCCAAATTGTCCAATATAACGTGGTCCAACTACTGTGTAACCCATGTTGCCTATACCTCGTTTGTCCAGGAGCAGTTGACCGAGGGAAAGTATCTCCAAAGTGTCCAATATAACGCGGTCCAACTACTGTGTAACCTCTGTTGCCTATATCTCGTCTGTCCAGGAGCAGTTGACCGAGGGAAAGTATCTCCAAAGTGTCCAATATAACGCGGTCCAACTACCGTGTAACCCATGTTGCCTATATCCCGTCTGTCCAGGAGCAGTTGACCGAGGGAAAGTATTCCCAAAGTGTCCAATATAACGCGGTTCAACTACTGTGTAACCCATGTTGCCTATATCTCTTCTGTCCAGGAGCAGTTGGCTGAGTTGGAGGCTGCGTTCGCCAAGTCTCACTACCCGGACATCTACTGCAGAGAGGAGTTGGCCCGTACCACCAAACTGAACGAGGCGCGTATACAAGTGAGTCACTATCTCCCTCTCGAGCTGACAAACACCTCAAAGCTTTATCCCCGCGTTCGCCGAAAATTGAGAGAAGAGACTGATTGTGTGGAGCAACAGTTCACACGCTAGCATAAACCCGAATACTGCTGATTACCGATGTATTTTATTTTTCTAGTGGATAAACATATATTTAAGATTAATGTAACGATGGATATTTTCAAATTATTGTGTTTTGCCACCAAACAATTCAAAACGAAACAAAAACGACGCACGCGCTTTCCATTAAACGAGTAATTTCGAATCATATCACGACTGTAGATGTAGTTGTCCGCTACTATGTCACTTTGTAGGGGGATTGGTTCATTTGGACGCATGCGTACTGATTGATTCGGTTAGTTGTGAAATTCGATTGGATCTCTCAAGCAGAAGTTTTTCACGCGGGGAAAAAAAAGTTGACGTTATTTTTAGTCATACTGAACAGACAACGCCCCATGAGGCTGTAATCTTGTGTTTGGTTTAGAGCCCATCATGTGATTACGTATCTGCTCTTGTTCCCCCCCCCCCCCAAAACGTGAATTCATTTTCACTTTTTGGTTTTTTGGTAGCGCAGACGGGTGGCCCTTTTTGGGAACAACTTTTTAGGGGGNAACGTGAATTCACTATACATTTGTAGATGTTTGGTAGCGCAGACGTGTGGCCATATTTGGGAACAACTTATTAGGGGGGAGGGGGCATGTATATGTTTATCAATGGCGTAATGACGACTATGGCCTCACATATGCTGACAAGGGAAGTTAGGGATCTCAAGCGATATGTTGACCGGGGATCGGGGAACGACTCGACAGAAGGTCTCGTGAGCTTTATGGCAATGTATGAGAGCAGATTGCTTTGAGAAATAAACCAACAGTAGTGTGTGTGATTGATTGTGTTCTCCTCGTTTAAAACATGCTAGCCAGCAGTCACGAATATCTTGGTGTGGAAATGTAATAGTGAGCTTGTAACATCTACATATTTGTGTCAGATAGTGCGATAATGTCAGCCAGACTTTACACCTTAGTGTCAGAATGGGATGTTAATGTATGATAGCGTGGCCAGACCTTACATGTATTTATTAAAATAGCGATAACTTTCTGGGAGTGAGGAAGATAGAATTTAGAGGGTTTTATTTTTAGTGTTTTAGAGGATGTAGAGTGGTAAACCATTTAAGGAAAAACACCATCAATACACCCAAATTGGATTCGAACCATTGTCAAACCATCACTGGCAAACCAAACAGAATTATTTGGAAGAGAAAATTCCCACCAGTTTGGGCTAGGATCGAACTTGATGTATTTGGTAACTGGGGGCTAAACCATTAATTGACTACACCATACAAATTTTTAGCATGTGTTGACTAAAATTTTAATCATATTTATTGTAATACATTATTAATATATTATATAATGTTCCCAATTTTCACTATTGGAAAACATAAATTATATAATCAAGTATTTTATGACTACATAATCCATACGTATATTTTTATAAACATTTAAACCCCTTAAATTGGTGTCTGTAAACAAATGATAGTCAGGATTAAATGTTGGACTCGTACGCAGAAGCCAGAAATCTTTCTACCCCTTCATTTTTATTTGGAAAATACTTGACTTGTGCTGCTAACTAGTGGCCTTGCCCCAAGTAAAATAAAAGAGTCAGTTGTATGTTTTGTACTTTTAAAACCAAACCTATTCTACGGGTAAGTAAAGGTTGTGTAGTTTTAAATTAAGTGTATCCGCATTAGCTTAGAGAGAGAAGGTGAAGAAACTATAGTGATAAATCGCACGAGAAAGACCATGCTCAATTGAATCGGCTGAGATTCGAACCACAACCATCAGCCTTGATCTCTGTTAAATAAATTATCTACAGGACGTTTTCCAAGATGAACTTATGTCACATAAAAATTAAGACAAAATTATGGAATAAATCTTTAGGGAAAGTTATTTCATGTAGCAATATACTGGCCGTCGATGACTGGGAAATCGGGGTTCAAATCCTGGTGGGATGTAATGAGGGTGTTTTTTCCTAAATTATTTTTCACTCTTCATTCACACTAATGTTGATGCACCTCTTATCGATCCAACCTTCTTCATACACAACGCAAAAACGTATAGCCTAAACAAGTAGTAAAACGTGGTGCTAAGCAAAATCACGTTCTGTCTGAATTAAATAAAAATTAAGAATTGAATGTTTTTAAATATTACTAGAGGCTTTGGAAGTATTTATCTATGCTCCTCATTTTACTATCGATCAAGGCTAGCAACATATTTACACTAATGAGGTAGGAATTAGGAATATGGAATTCAGAGGAAATGTGGATTTGTGAGGGTGAATTTTACGGGAATTCACCAGCATTGTCCAGAGGAAGGGTTGGAAATTATCTCCTCATCTTCTTCTTAAAAGTCAGTAGTGTAAACCACTACGATAAACCACTGATTTTTTTTCATATGATCAAGTAAATAATTTGGATTTGTTTGTTTAATCTATAACTAATTTCATTCACATTATAAACAAAATTACTATCAAGTTTTGTAGATATGTTTTATTAACTAGAAAGCTAATAAAATATGTTACAAACTTTAATTTTCAAAACTCGAATATTTATCAAATGTCTTTAAACAATTAAATAATTAAAATTAAGGTCCTGACATAATGCGTGAGTTATACGTAGTAGCTATTTTCATATTTTAAAATAAAGTACTTTAAACAAACAAAATATATATAACAGAAAAATGCTGAAAAAACTGTGAACTTTTTACTTATTGATATAATTCAATTGAGCATAAAATAAATCATTAGTAAATGTTTGATAATTAATCATAATCTGATTAGTATTTAATTTATAAGTGAAACGTATTTACGTCGACTCATATTCCACGGATCAACACTGGAAGTAATAAATATTTTTAATTTTTTTCAAACGATAAATGTATTTTTCCTCCAAATAAATTCGAATTTATATTTGAATGTGTCATAAAAACCATGTATTTAATCATTCCTGTACTTATATGTGTCCAGTTTTCATTTGAAAGAGTAGAACAGTCTAATTTGAAATTCGAACGAAAGTCAATTAGTAGCATTTAAACGGTCCCTGTCACTGTGTATAGCCGTGGGTTGGTGACGGCGGGGGAAAAAATCGTTGGT
>CABEEJ010000153.1:222215-258630 GCA_901482245.1 Timema douglasi
ATTATTATTATTATTATTATTATTATTACCGCGTATTACTACCCGTTCAGGTTATATGCACTTACGCTAATGTGTAATGGTAGGGTGATTGTGAGATGAAATGGAGGACCTACAGTTTAACGTGGAATCCGAACCACGGTGAAGGCTTGCCATTCCCCACATTCACAAGTTGTGATTAATAAACGTCTTGTCAGAGGTGAGGGAAGGGTTTGGAAATCAGATAAATCTGTGCCGGGACCAAGGATTGAACCCCGGACCCCGAACACAGAAGTCCGACACCTTACCAAAGCTATTACGTAAGGTTTTACATTTCATAACAAAGCTTAATTCTTTCGATTATATTAAAAGGTATACTCGTTGGAACCAATGAGAAGGAATAATATAGTTTCTTTTATTTAACTGTTAGCTCATACACTAAGTTTATAAGGCCAAATAAGGTAGAGTTCAAGAAAATATGTACCCACATTTGGGTGCAGGATAAGTGGGAAACAAACTAAGAAAATTTTCCCTCAGTACACCTGATCGGGATTCGAAACCCAGCTGAACCTTCATCAGAAAGAGTGCATTGAGGATACTTTTTTCCTATTTATTGTTTGCATTTCTCCTTACACACTAATATTGATGCATTTTATTATAACTCATATTTTTACAGATTTTTTAAAATAAGTTTACTTTTGTACGCATTTGCGTGGGGGGGGCGGGGGGGGGAATGGTAAACCATTTAGGGAAATAATAGCTCAGTACTTCTGATTATTATTCGAGCCCCGACCGTCACCGGGTGGATCCAAATGACGTCTATGTCAGTGCGCCCACCAGTAAAGGTATTACGTAATAGATGTATTATATTAAAGTAATTGACGAGTATACTTTACCTAATAATACCGTAATACATAGTGTTTCCTCGAACCCAGTAAATCATTAAAATTGAACTGCCACTTGTTCAAAGATATAAATTTGTAACAATTTTTTTTTTCGCCAGCTTAAGACCTACTTAACTCTTTCTCACATACCCCTCCATCACAAAAAAATATATTAAATTTAGTTGATTATTAGTATATATTAATGAGTTAAAAAAACATATTGGAGTTATTCCAAAGCTGTGTGAATTAATCAAATAAGGAAAGTATCACTCTCACCATAGATTATACTGCTAATGGCAAGGAGATCAGGGTTTGAATCCCGATCGGGTGTACTGACGGTTGTTTTTCCTAATTGCTTTTCCATTCTACCTCCACGCATTAGTTGGTAGAATCCCTCTCAATTCAACCTTTCTAATCCCTAACTCACTATCGTAAATAATACATATGCGTATAGGCTGAACAACTAGTAAGACACGGTGCAAAAAAAAATTGTGAACAGACTGTACTGATATTAAGATACGGAGCAAAAAATATAAGAGAGCAATGAAATGATAACTGCTGCAGTATTACCAAGATATCTACTGCCGAAAGGAAGATAAAAGGTAATTTTATAGGTGTTTTTTAGTTTTTTATCACTACCCGTTTGGGTTATATGCATATGAACTATTGTTATTATTATTAGCACCACGTCTTACTAACCGTTAGGGTTATACGCACTTACGCTAATGTGTAATGATAGGGTGATTGCGAGATGAAATGGAGGACCTACAGTTTAACGTGGAATCCAAACCACGGTGGAGGCCTGGCATTCCCCACATTCACAAAGATGTCTTGTCAGAGGTGAAGGAAGGGTTTGGTAATCAGATAAATCTGTGCCAGGACTTAGGATTAAACCCCGGACCCCAGCACAGAAGTCCGACACCTTACCTCTAGACCACTAGGTCACCCATATGAACTAATTACACTAATTGGTTAGGGATGAGGTAGATTCAATCTATAGGATCTGTATCCACATTTGATTGGAAGGAGAGTTGAAAACCATTTAGTAAAAAGCACATTTATTACCGATTGGAATTAGAAACTCAATATATTGCGAGAGTGACGTCTTAGGTTAGTTGACCACCGAAGAGGGGATTATTGGTCCAATTTATGGACAAAATTAAGAGATAGCTATAAAGTTTATACAGTGTGTGAATAGTGATTTTATCTTTAAAATTAAATAAGATTTAGATTGAAATGCTTGAAAAACTTTAATAAAGATTAGTTTTACGAGTTAAATACAATGTTACATATTCATTGAAATTGTTAGCTGGTTTTTCTAACCCTAAACAACCAATTCGACCTAGATTTTTTTTTTTAAATAAAGCTCAATCCTCTCAACGCAATGACTTTATCTTCGAACCCTTTTGAAGTTTTTCTCTTTACTCTAATTGACTTTAAAGCGATAAATTCTGACTGCAAACATCGAGTCGTACCTCTCCGAAATAAAGCTACACCCGCCATCTTGTTTGCTCAAAGGTCAATACAGTTAACCTGATGCGCACGCGATTCCCAACCAATGAAGATAGGGGAAGGTTTTTGGTTGGAAGGGGTGGAAATAGTTAAGGGGGGAAGGGAAGGAAGATTGGGGAGGAGGTGGAGAGTAAATATGACGTCACGTGTCGTGAGTAAAACATAACAACAACAAAAAACCTCTGTTCTCTATGACATTTACATTTACATAGTGAAACCGGGGATAATGTTTTCACGACAGCTCAGTGCCCACTATTGTGACAGCTCAGTGCCCACTATTGACAGCCCAGTGCCCACTATTGACAGCTCAGTGTGAGGTGACTCGTAAAAACAGAAATGAGTAACAGGTCAGCAACTAATATAGACAGCATATTCCGAAAATTGAAAAATTACACCTGAACACGGGAACCTAGCCCGGGACCTTTGGCTTAGTACGCCAATGCTCTGACCAATTAGCTATCCAGGAATCGTCCCGTGCCTAGGGTAATTCTTCACTCATATTTTAAGGCAGAGTCTATGATGGACATCCGGAAATTATCCGCTACAAATGTGTTATTTATTAAGATCACGAGCTATCAGATAACGCAGTCATCTTCGACTCGGTAGTTGGCTTCGTGCTGCCACTTGTAGAATTATTATAATTGTAAGGGAGTGCACATTTAAGAATCAAATAGCCAAAGCTATTATATATGCTTTAGTGAGGATTGGCGTACTAAGCCAAAGGTCCCGGGTTCGATTCTCGTGCCCAGGTGTCATTTTTCAATTTTAAGAATATGATATCTAGATAGAGTATATCCTCACTAAAGCATATATAATAGCTTTGGCTATTTGATTCTTACTATAGACAGGTTAAATGGGAGGTGCCACATAATACAAAAATGGGTGACCGGCAGAAACCGCAGCGCACAGGTTCAAGACCGGGAACATTGTGCCTAATCTTAACTATAGTACCCATGATATACATATAAAGATATACATATTTAAACTAGATACATACATAAATACATATACATACCTAGTCACACCGTTCCCTTTATGGTATAGGCAAGAAACTGTGCATATAGATTAAAAAAACTACGTACTTAGTCCACAGACTTTCTCCACACTTCCCTATCCTTGCATACATCCATATAGCGAGTCATGCATGCTCTTTTATTCTTACAGTTCTTAATGTTTCTCTTTTTCACACATTCGTATACAACATTTAGCCACGTCTTACATGGCCTACCTCTTTCTTTTTATCCACACACTCTACCTTCATATATTTGCCTCATCACTCGAGCCACACTCGTCCTCTCAACAAGCCCAAACCAACGTAAGACGTTTCTTTCACATTGACCTGTTGGGTTTCCTTTCAATCCACACGCCTTCAGCCCCCATTCATTACTGGCTCTGTCCATACGAGGCTTTCCACAAACATTTTTTAACTATCTCATTCCAACCCGCATTCCCCTTGTTCTTGTATTTATTCTGACAAACATGTTTCACATCCATACAACAATGTTGGTGTTAACACAATTATTTTATATAATCTTATTTTGCCTCTTTCGATACTACGTACTTCATTCATACTACTTCTATTAGGCCTATAAGTTAGATATGGGGGTCCACTCATATATTTTGAATCAAATCTTAAATGTTCTATATAATCTTGAATCCAATCTCGAATCTTTAAATCTTTAAAAAAAGGATACATTTTTACTTTCTCGCTATCTTAAAGGTAGAGAAAGTATTGTGTCCGTCAAGAAAAATCGTACTCGAGATTTTGATGAATCTCGACGTTTTACGACCCCCTGAATCCGAAAAAGTGTTTTTTTTAATTTACGTATTTCTGTTTGTCTGTCTGTACCTTCAACTAGAGCCTAAACTATTTTACCGATTGCGCTGAAACTTGGTATCTAGAGTTTTCATAGGGTTGCCCCGAAGGTTTTTTGGAATTGGATATCTAACCCTAAACTTAAGGGTAGTTTACTGAAGGGCAAAAGAGAAAAAGTCGATTTTCTCCAAATCGGTTCTAGCTATTTTGATTAAATTTAATTTCTAAACATTTCTAAATATTGTAAATAAAATGGCTACTCTCAATATTTCGGAAAAATGGCTTTAAGGGCTCCGGTCTGATGCGTAAATTATAATATTTTTTTTTATAATATCTCCGAAGCTATTTGAGATATGAAATTACTTATCATTTCAAATATGTATATATTTATAAAACCAGTAAATTTCAGGTTATACAAAAATATTTATATTTTTTAACTTTTCTAAACAAAAGGTAAATTATTGCAACCGTAAAAAAAATATAGCCTGAAATATTGATGGATGTTGACATCTCATGACTCCCCAACCCCCCAAACCCCTCCGAACCCTAAAAAGTTGTCTTTGAAATTCCGTCTGTCTGTGTGTGTATTTAAACTTAAAATTAAGAGTAGTTTAATAAAGGGTGAAAATAGAAAAAAAATCGATTTTCTCAAAAATGGTTATAACGATTTTGATAAAAATTTGTATCTAGGCGTTGACTAAGATTATTAAAAAAACTGGAAGTTTTCATTTTTCCATAAATTTAATTTTAGGGTACTTTATAGAAGCTGAAATTTGCGCATATCCGCAACTATTTGAGATGCTAAATAACTTATCATTTCAAAATTGTAGTACTATTCAAAATAAAAGACTTTTATAAAAAATGTATTTTTATAAAACCAACAGTTTCTGAGATATTTGCAAATATATTAATACAATTTTGTGAGCTTTAGTTGTAAAGAGATACTACTTAAGTTTTAACAAAATAATTCTCCAACACCATAGAGTAATTAAATATAAGTTTCTAAAAGTTTATGTTATTTTTCCTTAAACCTCTTAGGGGAAATGTTTGTACAACAATGACCTATCTTAAATTGGACTCAATAGTCAATATTTACATTTTTTATTGGTCAACATTTATAAATGAGGAATTTAATAGCAATGCGATGACATGATGATCTGAGACACCTAAAATTATAAACGGAAGCCAAAATTTTACTACGAAGTGTTGACCCTTGGGGATCAAATATTGATCTTTTTTATAGGTCCAAACATACAAATGGGGACATTAATTCTTCAAAAGTAGAATTATAAAATTTAAAACCGGGACTCAAAAAATGTTTTACATAAATATAGTGCAATTTATGCTTGGGTTTGCTAGTGTATATTATTTCGTTTCACATATATTGTGAGTTTTGAGAAATATATATCAACTTTTAAACAATAGAGTGAGAAAGTCCGTGCGAAGATCCGTAAATGTAACATTTATTAGTATAGTGAAAATATTTGAAATTTTATTTTTTTAAGTTGTTAGAGCATGATACCAATGACTAACAATATTTTGTTTGCCATATATCTTACTTAATAAAAACACAAATATAACTATTTTTGAAGTAAATTTATTATATTAATAAAATTTGTCCTTTTTTTTGTGATTTTGTAACTTTAACAACTAAACAAGTCTATATAATTTATGTTACCAATTGCTTATACATTTTTATCTCAAGCTAAATCTTTAATGAGTAAATCTTTACGAATTTCAAACCTCTTGAATACCATAGGGATTGAGGGATTCTAGGAATCAAGAATTCTAGCCTCCCATCTCTGATATAACCATAATGTATAGTTGTATATTCATGATTTCAACCAGGGATATATTTGTAACCCTCTAATCCAAACCAGTGTTCACATGGTCTAAGTCGTAAAGCTTGTAATATACTGGATTGTCTGTGAAGGGAAGGATGAGGTTAAAAACGATACCAGGTGCAACAGGGGTGGATTTGCACAAGAGATTTATTTATTTCTTAATAATGCATCCACGTGAATGCGGGTGCATTTCATCACAGTATTCCTCTCAATACATAATTCTTAGGTCAGGTGGAAATGCGTTTAGATAATTGAGCACTACCCACTTTGGTGGCCGCATGGTCTAACGCGCTATTCTCGTTTTAGTCTAGGCAGTCGAAGACAGAGAGATCGGAGTTCGATCCCAATTTGGTTCACTGAGTTTTCCAAACGGTTTTCAAGTCTTCCTTCATGCAAATGCGGGTGCACTTCCTCTATCCTAATCCCTAACACATTAATGTAACTAGTCCATAGACGTATAACCCTTAAATGGATAATAAGACGTGGTGCTTAAAAAAATTAGTCGGGTTTGGTGTTGAGGTCAAATCCCAGCTGGGTGTACTAAGGTGAGTTTTTTTTTTCTAAATGGTTCACACTTTTTCTCTTTACGCAAATGAGGTTATATTTTCTATAACTTGTACCTAACTCCTTCCTACCCTACTGGTATATTTTAAAGAATATAAGTCGGATATATAATAAAACTTGGTGAACACATAAAGATACGCAGATAAGACTGATTATTACTATTATTATTATTACTAGCACCGCGTCTTACTACCCGTTTGGGCTATACACACTTAAGCTTGTGTGTAATGGTAGGTTGATTGTGAGATGAAATGGAGGACCTACAGTTTAACGTGGGATCCGAACCACGGTGGGAGGCCTGGCATTCCACACATTCACAAGTTGTGATTAATACACGTCTTGTCAGAGGTCATATAAATATGTGCCGGGACCGAGGATTGAACCCCGAACCCCAGCACAGAAGTACAACACCTTACCCCTAGAACACCAGGTCACCCATTCAATATTGAACATTATACTTATTCAAATAAATTATATGTTTGTTTTTTTGGGTGGGTATTTGTTCTAAATGCTAACACCCTTACGAGATTACAACAAAAATATACCAGTGGAGTAAAAGAGGGAAAATATAGAGTTGATATAAAATTCACCCTTATTTTTATAGCGCGATGGTAAGAAACAATTCAGGGAATCCGCCCTCATTACACCCATCCGGGACTCTAACTCCGATATCCCCATCACCGGCGGCCCATTCTATTGATAGATTGACGTCTTAGATCAAGAGTTGACAACATTTTTATACAGCAGGCCGTATGGGCTTATAAAAAAAATAATGGACCGGCTTGAAAAAATTACAGGGAAAAAATTTCCCGATTATATTTCTCATATATATTCATTATTTTATTTTTATTAACACAGTTGTATGTTTGATAAATAGTTTGCAGTCCAGATAAAATCTTATGGTGTCCAGATCTGGCCCACGTGCTGTAGGTTTCCGACCACTGCTTTAGACCATGTGGTAATTGATGAGGGGTGATCAAGCCTGATTGTAAGCATTGACAATTCTGCCTACTTGAAGATTTCGAAGATGTTTTGTGAAGCGAGTCGCATCTTAACTTGACGCATTCAAGCACTACTACACAATACACCAATGTAAAATATAGAAGCGGAGGTGGGGGGAGGGGGGTGAGAAAGAGAGAAAATGAGCAGTTCACCCTGCGAGGCCTCTCTTCCTCTGACGAGTTTATGCACTCACTAATCTATTTGCTCCTAGACAACGTTAACTTGATTTTTTAAATTAAATTTTTCTGGTTTCCTATAATAGATAAACATTTGCTACCACGGAATTTTAAAATCTACATCCTGGCAATAATAGTTCTACTGGTCATTTTAATGACTAAACCAAATAGCCTAAGTGGTAGATGATTGATTACACATACCTTTGTAGAAAACAACAACTTCATGATAAAAGTAATTATGTTGGGACTTTGTAAGATTATTTTTAGAACTATTTAAGAATATATGGTTTTTGTTTCAATGTTATATCTTTAAAGCTCGCTGGCTAGAACTTAAACAGGCTGGATTAGTATGGTAGATCCTATCTTGACTTGCTGTGACGTCACAGGTAGGCAACGCCCCTAATGTTAATTTACTACCTTTATACGTCTTCCTCTTACATGTATTGGCTGCTTTTACACATTAATAGGAGAATGGATAAGAAAGGTAGAATTTAGAGTTATTGTACCCTGAATTGTGTAGAAAGAAAAAGAGATTTGGAAAAATTTAAGAAAAATAAAACCACATTAGTAATTACACCTGGACGGGAATAGAACCCAGACCTCCAACCCCCTGCAAATCAGGCACGACTCTATCGCCAGGTAGAATTTAGTAGAATTGTCCTCACATTTGTGTAGGCAACAACTTTGTGAAGTAAAACTTTAATGCACCTGTCTAGGATTAGAAGCTAGACCTTCCATCTTCAAATAATCAGGCAAGACTATATTTACAAGCGCTTTTGTCCGCGTGGTCGACGGTAAAGATTTCTCCACACACACACACACACACACACACACACACACACACTGGTTTTCCATTGTTCTCCCAGGGGAGTTCCAGAAAACATCACGTTCGTCTTATTACAGTCCATTATTAGTCTCTTATTAAAACACACCACCAATAAAACCCAGTAAAATCATGTTTATTCAAATAGTAGTGTGTCGCCCAAAATGTTATAAGCAACGCTCAATTGACAAGCCCCTGCAAGGTGTTACCTTGCTACATTCATCACAGATATGACAAACTAGTTGCCTACACTCTCTATCACACGGCGGAATCTCGCCACAAACTTCGCATTCGTCTCGCTTAGCTTTGATTCAGTGATAAGTTTGGGGTGCACATGGGTATAGAAGGATTTTGGTAGGAAGGACTTTATATAAGATAAAACCTTTTGGTAGTCAATATTGATAACATTTTACCTAATTTTTTTTAGCACCGCGTTTTATTGCCAATTTGGGCTTTGCGCTTATATACTAATTACTCTAATGGGTTAATGATAAGAAAGGTTGACTTTAGAGGAAGTGTACCCGCATTTGCGTGAATAAATAGAGTGTGAACCCATTTAAGAAAAACCCTCAGTACACACTACCGGGCTCAAACCTACGATATCGCCGTCATAGGTGGTGTAGACTATTGCGAGAGTGATGCCTTACACCATTTGACCAACAAAGTGGGTTACTTTGATTAGTGTTGTTTCATAGGTATTGATAATATCTATTAAATATGACAGCTGTATATCACATGACTTGACGTATGAATACGTGTAGGTAGATCTAGTATGTGTCAGATAAGGCTCGTACGGAAATTTCACTGTAGTTACCATTCACTTACAATACCAATAAGAGCGCATCTCGGTGACCTGGCGGTCTAGGTGTAAGGTGTCAGACTTCTATGCTGGCGGCTGGGGTTCGATCCTCGGTCCCGGCACAGATTTATCTGATTAACAAACCCTTCCTTCACCTCTGACAAGACATCTTGTGAATGTGGGGAATGCCAGGCCTCCACCGTGGTTCGGATTCCACGTTAAACTGTAGGTCCTCCATTTCGTCTCACCATCACCCTACCATTACACATTAGCGTAAGTGCGTATAGCCCGAACGGGTAGTAAGACGCGGTGCTAATAATAATAATAATAATAAAGAGCGCATCTCGTTTACGTAAACCTAGTTGTTAGTTTTTTTATTTAGATTTTTGCACCACGTATTACTACCCATTCAGGCTATCAGCATTTAACCTTACAAATATATTTAGGATAAATTATTAGAGTTTTGAAGAAATATATCCTCATTTGCGTAGATACAGTGGGATGAATCATTTAAGGAGATAAAAAAAACCACCCTCAGAACATCTGGCTGTAGTTCGAACCCTGACCTCCCTATCACAAACCCCAGTAGGCGAGCTTGAGGACGATAGTCAAAGTAAATATTTTTACTGTTTTAACAACAACAATTTTTTTTTAAAAGACCAAAAAATACTTCTTCAATAGATCCGTTTAGATTATCTACAGTTAAACGCCTTATCTCAGTCGATAGTGAGTCTTCCTACTGAGCTAAGGGTTCAAGGTACGATTCCTGGCATTCTAGAACAGATAACCATTGGTGAGATATTGGTTTACCCTTTCCCCCTGATTAATTAACAGCCGGTGGGGTGTTGTGTCAGTTATAGGCCTAGATACTCGTGGCTCTAGCTTGGTTTGTAAGTCGTGTTCTGATATAATCAGTCAGTGCAGAAAGAGAACTTTAATATCTTAATTTAAAAAAAAGTATATGCATGGTAATTCCAATAGTTCTTGAATATTTGTCATGAGTATCTCGGAATTTGAAAATAACTTTTTCTCTCCGTATAAAATGTTTGCCCGTGACAAATATTTCAGAATTGCAGGAATTAATTTGTGTAGAAAATTGAACTGAAAGTATATTCTCAAGCGAAATAGTATATATTTTCCCCCAAAAAATATATATCTTATTATACAAACCTTAACTTGCTTTCCCCATCTTTAGGCCTTGTGTCAAACTGACCAAAACAAAGGCAATACTATTTTTATTCTACTTAGAAGACTCTCATCCTTCAAACTTAGTTTCCAGTTTATATCAGTTATTGGTTAGTTGTTTAATATAAGGTAGATGATAAAGTAAAACAAATAGAAAGATAGTATTTTAATTTCGACAAATTATTCTGAGAAAATATTTACTAATGACTCGATGAGTGCAGCTCGGTCGCCAGTAATTATGGTTTTATTTTTTGTAGTGCATTAAACGCTAACATTTTTTTATTAAAATCACGTATTCATTTTTCCATATTAAACACTTATAATTAGGACTAGGATTTTTATGATTTTGCATTTATTTTTTATTTTTTGGTAAACCTAGAATATTGTTCAAGTGTAAACAAATGTGTTTTATAAGTATCTAGTAGGTGACCTGGCGGTCCAGGGGTAAGGTGTCAGACTTCTGTGCTGGGGTCCGGGGTCAATCCTCGGTCCCGGCACAGATTTATCTGTACAACCAAACCCTTCCTTCACCTCTGACAAGACATCTTGTGAATGTGGGGAATGCCAGGCCTCCACCGTGGTTCGGATTCCACGTTAAGCTGTAGGTCCTCCATTTCATCTCACAATCACCCTACCATTACACATTAGCGTAAGTGCGTATAACCCGAACGGGTAGTAAGACGTGGTGCCAATAATAATAATAATAATAATATAAGTATTTAAGCTGGTTTAAGTAGCTTTGTCAGGGTATATTTTAGCATATTTCCGTGTTTTTATTCGATATGGTATATTTTCAGGTTTTTTGGTAATTTTAAGTCTTTTTTTTGCTATCTTTGAGTCGTTATTTTGCATATTTTGGCATTTTCAATATAAAAACCCGTTTTATATAATTTTTCCCGCAAGCCAGAAGCAAGACTGAGAGAAAAAAGGGGGTGGGAGTACTTGTGTTTACAACATCTGTACACCCATCATAGCAAACAATGGTGCCACCACAGTAGTAAGAATACTTACACCCCTTTCTATTTTATTTTATAGGTACGGCATATTTTGTTTAAAAACTTTCAGTTTGGCACAGAAACCGTAAAAAGTTCAATATTGTATTTTAAGAGTTCTTTTTTTATCTTGTATAGGACATATTTTTAGGCAATACATTTTTAGTTTTCCACAGAAACTGTAAAAATATTAAATGGTTTTTATTGATTATTCTTTGTTTTGGTTTTATAGGTAAAGTTAGTAAAACTGGCTGATAAAATAAAAAAATGCTTTTGACACCTAAACAATCAAGCAACTAAATTATATGTTTTAGATTATTTTTGTTTTGTTTCATGCACATATTATTTCCTTAATTCATTTTGTAAGTAAATAAAAATAATTAGTGTGAATTTTATTGGTAATTTTTTCATTTTAAAGGGCATATTTTTAGTGGTTTTTTTGGACATAAAGGCATTTTTATAAAGCATATTCTAGCAATTTTTAGTACATAACAATTTTAACCTTGCCTATAATATTATAAGAAGAGGAGTTTTTTTTTTTACAAATATACAAATATTCACCTGACATCAATGGAAATGGAGGGAAGGGATATTACCAATGAATAAATCAGACAGGGGTCAAATCCCAGTTCATAGTAAACGCTGTTGACCCCAACGGTCACGCTGAGTTAGTCCGAATGCGAGTTACGTAGTTGTCGCTCTTCACTTGGGGGAAGGGGTTGGGTCGGCGGTGAAGGAGGGGGCAGAGGGGTTGCCCGCTGCTAGGAGTTGCGAGCTGCGCCGTTGTGTATCCACTGGCTGGATGATGATGGGATACTTAATTAGATTAAGGGATCCATTTGATGGGATTGTGTCGAGGGACGAGGTGGGAGTGGAGGTAGGGAGGGGTACGGGGAGGATGCGTGCGTGCGTGCGTGCGTGCGGGAGGAGTTAGACTACCCTGAGCTTGTGAGTAAACTGTTGAGGGACAAACACTGTAGGCCACGTTCTAGAATCTGCTAGGTGTATTATTTTATCTGACCGTCCATCTTATGATATGATTTCGTCTCCTTCTTCTACTGTGAAAGGTGCCACATGGCACACAGAAAGGACAGCTCAGCAAGACAAGGATCTCAACACACATTTTGACACACAAAAAAAGTAGAACTAAAATAAAAGTTACGACACTATCGTACGTACTTTATCGTACAGTTTATAATAAAGGACGTTCAAAAATTATCCTTACAGCTTTGATACTAAATTAAATATCTACTAGTGAACACGCAAATAATCACTAATCAAGGAAATGTAGAAATTAAAATCCCATAACTATTCTGTTTATTAAAGTAATGAAGCGACAAACGTTCAAAATTAGTGCCATTAGTTATTCGCAAAGCATCCAGGCGATAATACAAATGCTACCACTTTAAAGATAATTTACAGACACCCTGTAGTGTGTAACAATATTTCCAAAAATATGTAAAATACCCTCAAAAAGCTTTTTTTCTGAAAAACATGTGATCTACATTCTATTGTGTTATTTAGGATGTAAAACACTACATGGTTACCCATTTTAGACAAAATAGTGATTTCTATTTTCTAACAATTTAAAAAAATCAGTCATTTTTAAACTACCCTTAATTTTAGAGCTAGAAATAAAAGCAGTATTTATCCTAAAGGTGTGTTCACATTGCATCAATTGTACGATATCAATAAAACTACCTGGCTCGTAAACCGAGGTACAGACCAAAGGAGAGACAGAGGAGAATACACAATAATTATAAAACCAACTTTATTTAGTTCAGGGGCACAAAACATGTCAAATCCATCATAAACTTGAGGTACAAAATATTCACGATTACTTTTTATGTGTGAGAAAATAAAAACAAATTAATGTAAAGCTCAGACGTTTTATTGAAAAAAAATACTAGCTCTCAGAGGCTTAAAATTGTCTAACTAATTGTAACAAAATGAAGACGGTAACTTGTAATGAAATATATCAACATTCGCCTGGAGAGAGGATAGGAAATCACCTTGTTGGCTAAAACTGTCCTGATGCATCCGTCTGAGATCAAATCACATTCTCTCTGGTCAGTCAGACGTAGAGATGTGGAAAAAGAATCGATGTTTTTCTAATATCGATATTTTCCTTTTGATACCAATACTTTTTTACTCGATACGTTTGTTTTGTTTTGAAATAAGATGGGATGAACGTTAAGTGTTTTTTCAGTTTCCATAGAAAAAAAAATCAGCAAAATAAATAAAATAAACTATCCAGTAGACACATAAAGTTTTATTTTCTTCACATGATGATATCAACAGTTCTTGAGTATATGTTGTAATTATATTGGCATTTGATGTTAAACTTTTTAATTGTAGAAAAGTTGTTATTAAATTCCAGGACATCCTTGACAGATATTCAAGAACGGTTGAAATTATTTTGTTAAGAAAATTAAGCTCTAAATTTCTACTGGAGGAATATTTTATTTATCTTTCTGAAACAATTTTGTATCCATATAAATGGAAATGATCGCAATACCTATCATCCCAGATTAGACCCCAGTAATAGTTCCAACAGTTATTGTATCTAGTGGAGTAGTTTCTTCAGCTACTGTATCTAGTGGAGTAGTTCCATAAGCTACTGTATCTAGTGAAGTGGTTTCGTCAGCTACTGTCTATAGTGGAGTAGTTCCATTAGCTACGGTCTTGAGTGAAGTATAGTTTCATCAAATATTGTATTGATTGAAGTAGTGTAGTCAGCTACTGTCTCTAGTGAAGTAGTTCCATCAGCTACGGTCTTGAGTGAAGTAGTTATGTAAGCTACTATCCCTTGTGAAGTAATTCGGTCAGATACTGTCCTTTATGAAGTAGTTCTGTCAACTAATACCTCTTATGAAGTAGTTATGTCAGCTACTGTCCCTTGTGAAGTAGTTATGTCATCTAATGTCCCTTATGAAGTAGTTATGTCATCTAATGTCCCTTGTGAAGTAGTTATGTCATCTAATGTCCCTTAAGAAGTAGTTATGTCATCTAATGTTCCTTGTGAAGTAGTTCTGTCAACTAATGTCCCTTGTGAGGTAGTTCTGTCATCTAATGTCCCTTGTGAAGTAGTTATGTCATATAATGTCCCTTGTGAAGTAGTTCTGTCATCTAATGTCCCTTGTGAAGTAGTTCTGTCATCTAATGTCCCTTGTGAAATAGTTTTGTCAACTAATACCTCTTGTGAAGTAGTTATGTCATCAAATGTCCCTTATGAAGTAGTTATGTCAGCTAATGTCCCTTGTGAAGTAGTTCTGTCATCTAATGTTCCTTGTGAAGTAGTTCTGTCATCTAATGTCCCTTGTGAAATAGTTTTGTCAACTAATACCTCTTGTGAAGTAGTTATGTCATCTAATGTCCCTTATGAAGTAGTTATGTCAGCTACTGTCCCTTGTGAAGTAGTTCTGTCATCTAATGTCCCTTGTGAAGTAGTTATGTCATCTAATGTCCCTTGTGAAGTAGTTCTGTCAACTAATACCTCTTGTGAAGTAGTTATGTCATCTAATGTTCCTTGTGAAGTAGTTAGGTCATCTAATGTCCCTTGTGAAGTAGTTATGTCATCTAATGTCCCTTGTGAAGTAGTTTTGTCAACTAATACCTCTTGTGAAGTAGTTATGTGATCTAATGTCCCTTGTGAAGTAGTTATGTCATCTAATACCTCTTGTGAAGTAGTTATGTCATCTAATGTCCCTTGTGAAGTAGTTCTGTCAACTAATACCTCTTGTGAAGTAGTTATGTCATCTAATGTTCCTTGTGAAGTAGTTCTGTCAACTAATACCTCTTGTGAAGTAGTTATGTCATCTAATGTCCCTTGTGAAGTAGTTATGTCATCTAATGTCCCTTGTGAAGTAGTTCTGTCAACTAATACCTCTTGTGAAGTAGTTATGTCATCTAATGTCCCTTGTGAAGTAGTTATGTCATCTAATGTCCCTTGTGAAGTAGTTCTGTCAACTAATACCTCTTGTGAAGTAGTTATGTCATCTAATGTCCCTTGTGAAGTAGTTATGTCATCTAATGTCCCTTGTGAAGTAGTTATGTCATCTAATGTCCCTTGTGAAGTAGTTTTGTCAACTAATACCTCTTGTGAAGTAGTTATGTCATCTAATGTCCCTTGTGAAGTAGTTATGTCATCTAATGTCCCTTGTGAAGTAGTTCTGTCAACTAATACCTCTTGTGAAGTAGTTATGTCATCTAATGTCCCTTGTGAAGTAGTTATGTCATCTAATGTCCCTTGTGAAGTAGTTCTGTCAACTAATACCTCTTGTGAAGTAGTTATGTCATCTAATGTCCCTTGTGAAGTAGTTATGTCATCTAATGTCCCTTGTGAAGTAGTTCTGTCAACTAATACCTCTTGTGAAGTAGTTATGTCATCTAATGTCCCTTGTGAAGTAGTTATGTCATCTAATGTCCCTTGTGAAGTAGTTCTGTCAACTAATACCTCTTGTGAAGTAGTTATGTCATCTAATGTCCCTTGTGAAGTAGTTATGTCATCTAATGTCCCTTGTGAAGTAGTTCTGTCAACTAATACCTCTTGTGAAGTAGTTATGTCATCTAATGTCCCTTGTGAAGTAGTTATGTCATCTAATGTCCCTTGTGAAGTAGTTCTGTCAACTAATACCTCTTGTGAAGTAGTTATGTCATCTAATGTCCCTTGTGAAGTAGTTATGTCATCTAATGTCCCTTGTGAAGTAGTTCTGTCAACTAATACCTCTTGTGAAGTAGTTATGTCATCTAATGTCCCTTGTGAAGTAGTTATGTCATCTAATGTCCCTTGTGAAGTAGTTCTGTCATCTAATGTCCCTTGTGAAGTAGTTCTGTCATCTAATGTCCCTTGTGAAGTATTTCTGTCATCTAATGTCCCTTGTGAAGTAGTTCTGTCATCTAATGTCCCTTGTGAAGTAGTTCTGTCAACTAATACCTCTTGTGAAGTAGTTATGTCAGCTACTGTCCCTTGTGAAGAAGCCCATAGAAGAGCGCCGCTTGGCCGGACAGACTTCACAACCTGAAAACCATTATCCAGGGAGAAGTGAGCGAAGTCCCCAAGAAAGAGAGGGAGGACCCGGCCGGTGACACATGATGGTGACAACTGGATTTAGACTGATCTGATCCTGAGTGTGGAAAAGATAGAAGCGTCGCACCATTTTCAATTATCACTTTTTAACGAGAAGATGATAGTGTAGGGGGGGTAGGATGGGTTTTTGACGAGGATGAGGTGAAGGGCGAAGGGGCTACTGTCGCTAGGGTATTTCGTCGAGCCCTTGGGCTATCTACTACCGTGGAAAATAACTCCTCTTACTTCCAATTTTACGCACAATAAGAAAGTCATCACAGAAAGATAGAAGTTGTGATGCCGAGGACATTTTCTATCTAATACATGGAGGGAAGATATTCACGAAAAAGACTCAAATTACAAACAGAGCGCAGCTTCTACGAAACAGACATTGTTTTCTAAAGTAATCCCGTAGATTGAAAATAAACTAGTATTCGAGTTACTACCAACATAACGCTTACTTCGCCTTAAAGTAGTAAGTCATTTGTTTGTGATTGTGTTTTATTAATCCTCAGCTTAATAGCTATACGGACTTTCCACATTTAATAACACTAATATACTAGGTACTAGGGAGGGGGTAAAAAATTACCGTCAGTACACGCAGCTGGGATTCGATCCTTAGCCTCCCATAACTGGTGATCCAGTCTATTGCAACCTTAACGTCTTAAACTGTTTAACTACTGATGCAGGTATATATAATTATTTGTGTTATATATATATATATATATATATATATAAAGTAAGACGATATATGTAAGTTATATATATATATATAAACCTTGCTAGAGTATAATTATTATTAGCACCGCGTCTTACTAACCGTTCGGGTTATACACACTTACGCTAATGTGTAATGGTAGGATGATTGTGAGATGATATGAAGGACCTACAGTTTAACGTGGAATCCGAACCACGGTGGAGGCCTGGCATTCCTCACATTCACAAGATGTCTTGTCAGAGGTGAAGGAAGGGTTTGGTAATCATATAAATCTTTGCCGGGACCGGGGATTGAACCCCGGCCGCCAGCATAGAAGTCTGACACCTTACCCCTAGACCGCCAGGTCACCCTTGCTAGATTAAGATATGGGGAGAGCCTGGACGGGTAGTAAGATGAATATGTACGTTTTACTACCCATTTGGGCTCTCCACATATTCTACTCTATGCGTGTAAAGAGTTGGTGTTTGCCTGTTACTCTTTCACGCACAAACCATTACATCGATTGTCCTGAAATTTCGTATGGACAAAACTCGGACTTCCGATTAACATCATAGGCTAATTAAAAAGTTCCTAAATATTTATTAATGGTGTTGGTCAATCTTGAAAGAAAATAAAGGCTACATAAACACTACTTTTTAGTCCACTCAAATCACTAGCTTCTAAACTAAGGAAGTCTGACAATGGTAATACTAATATGATAATATAATACCATTTATATCATTTGTTATTATATCTAGCAGTTGTTTATTTTATGTAAACGGGATTAACATCCCATAGACAATTATTTTAGCATTGGATACTAACATGTGTTTTAAAGAATGAATACGTATTATAAAAAAAACATCCCATGCGAAGAAGGAGTTAGTTAGTTTGTGTGTATATATATATATAGGTATATATTATTTTATATACAAATATATCAAAACTAAACCAGTGAAAAAATGTAGATTAAACCTAAACTATAGAACTACACTGTTAAATAATTTGTAATAAAATATATTTCTGTAGATATATATATTAGATTAAAGTGGTTTTTTTTTATTTCAACGTATTGTCGTTTGTGCTATGATCCTTAGATCCTCGATCTCAATTACTTTGTTCGTCAGAGAACGGGATGCGGTAGGGAGGGGGTTTGAAAGAGGAGGAGGTGGGAGGAGGAAGGGGGGGAGTTGTTCATGGACCCAAACAGATTCTGCGGTACGGATGCCTAAGGCTAAAACAAAACAAAAAATAAAAATAAAGTGTGCAAGGGAGAGGAATAAGTAAAACAAAAAAACAAGACAAAATAATGGAGATTGGGTGAGGAAGACCGCGCGTTATATAGAGTAGAACGGTGATGAGAAAAGAGAAACGGCGAAAGGGGTAAGAGAGAGAGGTAGGTGACAACGGTTTGGGGGGAGGTGGGGAGGAGACCAAAGAGAATGAAATGAGCCTAATAAAAATTCCGTCTCCATCGACATTATTTCTCCTTCTCGTTGGTCGCTGCATCCACAATGGACCAGATCTACGGTCGGCTCACATGAGCAACCGACGCTAATGCAATTTGCAGCCGGGTTTATGTCGGAGCTGGGGCTTGTCTTCTTATTTAAAAATAAAATTTGACTGAAATGAGGAAGATAAAACCCCCATCCCGGAATATTTATATAAAAAAATACATCTATATTGTGTTGTAGAATATGCATAGAAAAACAAGGGGATATGAATATTTGTTAATGTCAGTTTGTAACAGTTTGTTTAGTTTCGTGTTGTCATTCTGTGCTCTGAGTCTTACTACCCACTTGGGCTATCCGCTTATGTATTTATTACACTAATGGGTTTCAGGCTATATTTAGAATAAGTGTACCCAAATTTGTGTGGAGGAGGAATGGAAAACAACCCCCAATACACCCAACTGAGATTCGAACCTCAATCTCCCAATCATTGGCAGTATAGTCTGCCGAAGTGGGTGCTAGTCAATGCTGTCAAGGTGAAAATAGTAGATTGGGTGATTGTACTTGTCAGTGGAAGAGTGTTATCATCATGTAAAGTAAGCGGCTCGGATGGTGAACTGCTGATTTTGTTTCTTTCTCTTTATATTTCATACATTGGCGTCTAATTGTGATAAAGCTTAGGGTGCTTAGGTGCGTCAATTTAAGATGCAACACACTTTTTTTCAAAATAACTTTGAAATCCTAAAGTCGTTAAGATATATCACGCGTCCTGATATTCTCACTGATTCCCAAAATGCGACAACAGTAAATTTTAGATTCGCAAAAACAGATTTCTAGCCATTATTTATTTTTCCCATGCAAAAACAAAATCACAATAAAAATATATCACCACATCAAAAAAGTGTTACTTACTTTTTTAGTACAGGGAGAACTAAATTAATATAGTTGGCAAGACAAGTAAATTTGGTCAGTACTATCAATAAAAGAATGTAGATGTAACATGAATAAAAATTAATTACAGATTAAACTTATTGAACTATAAAATAAGATTATTCCAACACAAGTATGGTGCTGGTAATTAATTAAATACTTTATTAATGCTTACCCACTATATGTGTTTATTGCTACTCTTTTTAATTAACCCATTTTCGTATTGTTAACCAGTTTTGGTACATTATACCTGGCTCGCCTTTAAGGTAATTGCTAATCAAATTCCATGTTAATTATCTTGTACTAACAACTACACTATTCCCACTAATAATTAATTATCGATAGCTCATGTGAGTCATGTTTGTATTTAGTAAGCAAACATTGTACATTTCAATCTCATTTTCACAACATAAGCAACAATAAATTAGGTGGATTACATTATAACCAGCTTCAGTGGTCGCATGGTCCAAGGCATTACGCCCGCAATAGACTAAACTGCCGATGACGGGGAAGGTCGTGGGTCGATACCGGTCGGGTTTACTGTGGGTTGTTTCTAGCTCTATTTTTCCACGCAAATACGAGTGAAATTCCTATAAATTCAACCTTACTCATTCCTAGACTATTAGCGTAATTAGTACATAAGGGTATAGACGCTAATGGGTAGTAAGACGTGGTGCTAAATATATCAGATTATAAGCATGAATGACAAGACATCTTGTGAATGTGGGGGATGCCAGGCCTCCACCGTGGTTCGGATCCCACGTTAAACTGTAGGTCCTCCATTTCATCTCACAATCACCCTACCCCTACACATTAGCGTAAGTGCGTATAACCCGAACGGGTAGTAAGACGCGGTGCTAATAATAATAATAATAATAATAATAATATAAGCATGAGATATTTCACAATAAATTAACTAATTAAATAGTTACTGTACATTTCTACAGTGGACAAAATACACTTAAAAGTAACTTTATTAACTAACCTTAGGTTGATTAAAGAAAATATATGGCTCCCTGTTTCATACTTTCTCGATATTATTTTACTATTATGTGTTTTGACTTACGACAGGTTCCTTTCTTTTGTCAGTGAAATTAGACCGCCAATGCACCCTGTCCTCTGACTCCTCCTTCAGTTCCCAGAATTATCTTATTTCCTTCGAGTCATCTAGTATTTGAATCCTCCTTCTAACTAAGCTCCTCTTTCCCTCAACATGTCCTTCTATGACGTCGTGCAGAAGACAGTTCCTCCTAAGGGTGTGTACGATCCAGTTTGCTTCGTACCGAAGAATCACATCCCCAAATGGTTCTCTTCTCACCCAATTTTCTTAGGACTTCTTCATATTTTGTCATCCTGTCTGTCCACCTGATATTTTTCATTTCTCATATATAGCATGAATTGTAATCGTGAATATTCTCGAACTCGAAATCATGATGTAGTTTGATGTATTTCGTTCAAACATGATAGTTAGGTAACGTTATATGGTAATAATTCGGTTATTAAATCGTGATTTTAATTTTTTGCAGTAAATTAAGGTTTGACTTGTATTTTGAAACTTCAATTTTTTTTATTTATTTTTTTAGAAATGACTTAATGGTTTTGATCAAAATGAGAATCTAGAGAGTGTTTAGTATTTTATTTGAGGGAAGTTTACTGAGATCTTTTTTTTAATCCACTATAGTAGACAAGATGAGATAGCATACGAGCACATGCTTGTCGTACCATTTATCTAAAACGCTCTCGTGGCAGTAATGACTATCAGTGATATAAACCATCTAGCTCAGGTTGAGGCTAGGAATTCCCAAAGACACGCAACAATGCTTGCCTAGAAAGGAGGAGACATTTTTGACGTGAATACCTCTTTAAATTTGCTACCATACGGGGGCAACCCAAAAAACCTAATGATAACAAAATCGGGGGATACAGTTTGGCGTTGTAGTTTCGAATTGAGGTTATTTTGCTGCGTATCGAGATTTGCAATTAGTATAACTTTTGACTCGGAGAAGCTACGATGTTCGTTTAAGTTTTAATAGTCACCTGTCGTCAAAATGTATCGATTGTATATAAATACATAAATAAAAATATTTTATTAAAAAAAATATATAACCCGTTACATAAACTTATTCACGTACAACACACGGCCGTGTCCATGACGCAGCCACACACACCCTTTTTTTTTTGTTAGCAGCGCGTTTTACTATCCGTTCGGCTTATACTACGCCTATATACTAAATACACTCATGTAAAAGGAATAAGGAAATTTAAATTTATAAGAAGTTTGCCCGCATTGGCGTGTAGGAAGATTGTAAAACCATTTAATAAAAACACTCTCAGTACACACGACCGAGATTCGAACCTCGATCTCCCCATCATTGGTAGTTTAGTCCAACACGAGAGTAGCGCATTGTTGGACCACGCGGCCACAGAAGTGGGTAGTAAGAAAGTTGCTTTAGGCTATTTTACCTCTGGGTACGATCTGTAAGTTATTAATCTCTGCGAGTTACGGTAAAGAAGCAAACATAAAATAAAACATTTCAAGAAATACTAAAGTTTTGCAGTTTGTTATCTTTATATAAGATTGCTGTAAGTGCGAGTTCATAAGTACATGATCCCAATTTTATAATTAACCCTTAATCCCTCGTATCTCAATTACTCTCCCACCACTTAAAACTTAAGGACCCTCCTTCGGTGGTCAAATGGTCCAATACTCGCGTTATACCGGACTTCTGACGACTGGTAGATCAGGTTTATAATCTCGGTTGGGTGAACTGAAGGTTTATATTACTAGATTAGTTTTACACTCTCCTTACACGCGAATACGGTTACATTTCCTCCCAATTCAACCATCCTCGTCCTTAATACATTAGTGTAATTATTACCAGTATATATGTGTATAACATGAAAGGGTAGTAGGCCCACGACTTGGTTCTTAAAAATAATTACTAAAACCTATATTTATTTAAAAAAAAATTGTAGTTGGCAAACGCACTTGTCATGTTGATCTCAACTGCTGAGGACGGGGAGATCGAGGTTTGAATCTCGGTCGGATTAACTGGGGGTGGTTTTTCATAAATGGTTTTCCACTCTCCCTCCACCCAAATGCGGGTTCTTTTCCTATAATTCAACCATCCCAAGTCTTAATCCATTAGCGTAATTAGCACTTAAAGCGTATAGCCCGAACGGGTAGTAAGATGCGATGCTAAATAATAATAATAATAATATAAAAAAAATTCCTAGTTCAACCAATCTCCCATTCGACCTGAACTGTTGGGGGTAATTTGTATAATGAGAGAGTGGTTCTCCCGAGCAGCGTTTAGCCCCCTGGTGTGATCGAATGAGCGGTCGGCAGGAGCGGTTTGTGGGCTGTTGCCAGGGCAGGAGAGGCTTGACGGGACTGTACCAATTCCTCCTATTTAATATGATCAGAACTAACCTTTGAAACTGAAAGACAATTTGCTATACCATTATTGTGTGTCCGGTTAGTGAAATTGATGGTGAAGGTGGTGGAACAGTTTAAAAGTAGGACTACAGTTCCGTCAGGCCTTGCTTGCCCTGACAAAAATACGATCCACCCCCTGGTCTTTAGATCGGGGGCCTCTGATAATCTGCAGGTGTTGACGCCTCTAGACAATAATAAGCTTAGCTTGGGACACTGTCGTGAAGAAATGTGTTTCCATCCCGCAAATGTTAGCACGTGAGCTGCTAGCTTGTGGTAAAGCCACGATTACCAGTTTGTATTAATGAAGCACTTCTTTGTGCCGCAGGTGATAGAATGAACAGTTTCCAGTTTGCGTATCAATGAAGCACTTCTTTGTGCCGCAGATGTGAGAGAATGAACAGTTTCCAGTTTGTGTGTTGATGAAGCACCTCTTTGTGCCGCAGGTGTGAGAGAATGAACAGTTTCCAGTTTGTATTAATGAAGCACTTCTTTGTGCCGCAGGTGTGAGAGAATGAACAGTTTCCAGTTTGTGTGTTAGATGAAGCACCTATTTGTGCCGCAGATGTGAGAGAATGAACAGTTTCCATTTTGTGTGTTGATGAAGCACCTATTTGTGCCGCAGGTGTGAGAGAATGAACAGTTTCCAGTTTGTGTGTTGATGAAGCACCTCTTTGTGCCGCGGGTGTGAGAGAATGAACAGTTTCCAGTTTGTGTGTTGATGAGGCACCTCTTTGTGCCGCAGGTGTGAAATAATGAACAGCTTCCAGTTTGTGTGTTGATGAAGCACCTATTTGTGCCAAAGGTGTGAGAGCATGAACAGCTTCCAGTTTGTGTGTTGATGAAGCACCTCTTTGTGCCGCAGGTGTGAGATAATGAACAGCTTCCAGTTTGTGTGTTGATGAAGCACCTATTTGTGCCGCAGGTGTGAGAGAATGAACAGTTTCCAGTTTGTGTGTTAATGAAGCACCTCTTTGTGCCGCAGGTGTGAGATAATGAACAGTTTCCAGTTTGTGTGTTGATGAAGCACTTCTTTGTGCCGCAGGTGTGAGAGAATGAACAGTTTCCAATTTGTGTGTTGATGAAGCACCTCTTTGTGCTGCAGGTGTGAGAGAATGAACAGTTTCCAGTTTGTGTGTTGATGAAGCACTTCTTTGTGTCGCAGGTGTGAGAGAATGAACAGTTTCCAATTTGTGTGTTGATGAAGCACCTCTTTGTGCCGCAGGTGTGGTTCCAGAACAGGCGCGCCAAGTACCGCAAGCAGGAGAAGCAGTTGCAGAAAGCCCTGGCGCCGTCCGTCATCCCGACGTGCAACGGGGCGATGATGAGGAACATCTACCCGTCCGCGAGTCGGGGCTACCAGCCCTACCCCCACCCCAACACCATCAACACCATGAACAGATACCCACAAGTGAGGACTGGTGTTCATTCATTGTTCAGTTTCAAATGTACCGACAAGGAAACACACAGCAACCAGAGTCCATACCTTCATTTTACCACTTAGATAAAGAGCAAAAGCCAATTTAAAAATAAAATGAAGTAACAAACGTACATGTTCTGAACATACTAATTATATCAGCTTAAACTTAAATCTAGGACAAACACAACATCCATGTCCCAGATCGTTAATTCATCACTGGTAAAGAAGATACCCACATTTCACCAATGATTCACCCACCTCGGTGGCGTAGTAAACTAACGCACTAGTTTCGTGTTTAGCTAGACTGCCGAGGACGAGAAGATCGAGGCTCGAATCTCACTCGGGTGAACTGGGGGTGGTTTTTCCTAAATGGTTTTCCACGCTACCGCCACGAAAATGTGGTGTCCACTTCATCTATATTCAACCTTCCCAATTCCTAACCCACATTAGCGTAATCAGTACTTAAGCGTATAACCCGAACGGGTAGTAAGACGTGGTTCTAAGTATTATTATTATTATTATTATTATTATTACCAAAACTCTAATGTATATTAATGATCGTGTGTAGTTAAAGTATAAATTTTCTAGTGGCTTTATAGCTTATCTTTTTCTTTTTTAGTAAACAAACGGTTTCGTTCTATTACTAAATATTTTGTTTGGTAAAACAACTGTTGGGCATTATGTTCCAGTCTTGAGATAAATAATATATAAAGAGTACCCGTTTAGATTGAACTTTCAATGCAATGATTTTAAACAAATTATTGTACGCCGAGTAGCTCTGAAGTAAGATTTACGATAATTATTCTTAAACCCTCTTAATCTCCCTTCGAAAACGTTTCAACAATCTCGTCCTCTTTCTCTCGTGCAAAGGTTTGACTATTTACACAGAAACAAACTGAATTATACTCTTTTCAACTGGGGATCTCCCCCCTCTACCCCCACTTTCCCTCTCCAGTTTCACAAAATGGACTCCTCTCTAAAGATTGAATCAGCGGGATCCATTTTACCGGTGTCTCGTTCAAACCGCCGTCTAATTAATCTCATGAAATGAGGCAAAATAGCATTTTGATGTTCAGCTGTTGGACAACTTGGGAGTTGTTACTTCCCAATCCGAAGGAACTAACTGGAGTTAACTGGGATGCCACGACAAAGCCCACCTGCTTGTTTTAACACCACCACCACCTGCGACTAATGACGTTTCGACTTCGGGATAAAATATAATTAATTAGTGTACGGTGTATCTCGTTAACTTTACTCACAAAATAAATATTTAAATGACTGACTTCGGTGATTTAATAGTATCTAACGCATCACTCTCACAATAGACCGGAATTTGGATGACAGATATATTAGGGTTCGAATCCCGGTATGGGGTACTTCGGATATTTTTTCCTAAGTGGTGTTTATACTCTTCCGTCACAGAAATGCGGGTACATTTCTTATAAATTCTCTCTTCCTCATTTATACTTCATCAACGTG
The DNA here is from genome assembly GCA_901482245.1 of Timema douglasi. Lineage (NCBI taxonomy): Eukaryota > Metazoa > Arthropoda > Insecta > Phasmatodea > Timematidae > Timema > Timema douglasi. The sequence continues at coordinate 248,270 of CABEEJ010000153.1, forward strand.
TACCCGAACTGGCTGTGAGAAGAGAGGAAATATATAGATATCCGTTGTTTTAATTGTCTAAATATTTGGATGCATTAGTCCAAATAGCCCACACGCGGACTAAGTCACCAGTCTAGTCTGGTCTTATTTGCCGTTCACGGGGAGGTTGGTATTTGAATATCGGCTGGGAGGAGTATATGGAGTTGTTATTTTTTTTCAAAATGGTTTCCTAATCTCCTTCTGTATAAACGAAAGTATTTCCCTTATAAATTTTATCTTCACCATCTCTAACTGATTGGTACAAATATGTGAGTATCTCATACGGACAGTAAAATATTAAATATATTAAAAAAACACTGGCCAAAACAAATCGAAAAATGATCAAAGCTTTCTTTGATCCGAAATACAAATGTGTTTTTAGTATCTACTTTCGATACATAAAAATTAAAGAATAGTTTCAAAATTTCACCAAAAAAACCTTTATTGTATTATTATTATTATTATTATTATTATTATAATTAGCACCGCGTCCTACTACCCGTTCGGGTTATACGCACTTACGCTAATGTGTAATTATAGGGTGATTGTGAGATGAAATGGAGGCCCTACAGTTTAACGTGAGATCCGAACCACGGTGGAGGCCTGGCATTCCCCACATTCACAAGTTGTGATTATTGTATAATTAATTAATTTAAAATACGTAACGTCCATTTCAGTAGCCGCATAGTCCAAGGCATCACTTTCGCAATAAACTAGAATGCCAATAACGGGGAGATCGTAGTTCGATCCCGGTTGGATATACTGAGGGTGGTTTTCCCTAAATGGTTTCCCACTCTTTTTCTCCACGCAAATTAGGGTACACTTCTACTAAATATAACCTCCCTCATCTTTAAAACCACTAGCGTGATTAGTACATAGACTAGTGAGAGTGGTGGTAAAAAAATAAATCTTAAATCGCACTTTCTAGACTCTTAGTTACCGGTAAACTTTTAACCTAAAACAGCAAGCCTAAAACAAAATTCCAACCTTAGTGTTAGGATTTTATTACATCGGTGAAAGGACAATCATGTACAGAAATACCTATCGAACTGGACAGCGCTCCTTGCTACTAGGCTAGAGGTCCAGGGTTTGATTCCTGGTGGTACCATATATATTTTTCCTGAAAGGGGAACTATACCCGTGATTACAATGGTCTGGTTAATTAAGTTTAAGATTTAAACTGACTCAACACCTTCATAATCACTATAATCACTTCATCTCATCCTACGGCCGGCCCCCTGGTCTAGTGGTCAATGGACCTGGCTACGAGACTAGGGACCCCGGGCTCGATTTCCGGATGATACTTTGGGTATTTTCCCGAAAGAGCCCCCAAGGTTTGTTTAGTTAGAATTAAATTAGTTTTAAGAATTGTCATTGGTTCCACACCCTCATACTCACTCTCACCATCTTCTCATCTCTTCGGGACATGGAGAGAGCCTCCATTGAGAGAATGTACGATTAGTACATTCGGGCGTCCCCTAGGTAACGGTACTTCAGTACTGGCGACTCTTTCCCCTACTGGGCTACATTGATGCAGCCTAGACGCGCAATATATATATATATATATATATATATACAGTAGCCCCATGGCTTCTTTGGTGCTGACTGACAGCTTTGAAAAGTTACCAGACCAAATTATGTATCCCTACTCCGAACCAAATGATCTGCAAAAACACGTGTTTGGTAGCTGTCACTTCTGACAGTCAAAATTTAGGTATATACCTAAATGTTGACTGTCAGAAGTCAACTGTGAGTTGTCAGTCAGCACCAAAGAAGCCACGGGGCTACTGTATATATATCATCTCATTGTGTGTATGACGTGTAGACAACCTGCAAGGTATATCCTGGACAACGTTCTGCTATGCTACCACAGAGCGGCTAAAAGTCTACAGAGTCGAAAAAATGACACCTTCTCCCAGGAATCTAACCCTGCCTAAGCCAAAAAGTCCTGGGTTTGATTCCCGTTTCTTAGCCCTGTATTCCCGAGTGTACTCAAAGCTATTTAGAATAATTTCGCTCATTTAACTTTGAAAATAAAACCACTCGAGTGTGCACTCAGTAATACAAGGTTTGAACCCAGGGATCGAACCCGGGACTTTTGTCCCAGCCAAGTTTTGACTTCCGAGTTCAGGTGTAATTTTTCAACTATATTTAATTTATTAAAATATGTCCCTAAAATCAAAATCAGAAATCAAAGCAAATTTCAACCTTAATGTATATATTAATATTATATCCACAGCTCAGTTTCCACTCCACTTGTTCCAGATGACCACGAGTTCGTATCCTAGCATGACCCAGCCTTTCTCCATGACACACAGTGCTACCAATATGACGGGAGTGTCGGGAATGAGGCAAGATGCAATGGGTAAGTTTAGACATATTATTTGTTAAGTTACAATACATAATTTGTTTGTTTGTGTGTCAAATAAATATTTAGTCCAAACTAAGACTTTTAGAAGGTAATGTAGGCCAATTCAGAAGAGAGGTTTTGTGACTTTTGTAAGAAAGTGTTGGTTTTGAAATATAAAACAAAATTATTGTAACAAAGTTATAAATGACTTATGTTAATCTCGAGTAAAAAAAAAAAACTTGTTCGAATGGGGATTGGGACTGAGGTTTGTACTAAATATACTCATCTCGCCATAACCTTTTAAAAAGTGGACAGTTAAATATATATTTAGCTAACAAATGTCAAATTTAAGTCGCCTCTCAAAGGTGAACACTTAGATATAGCAGCTACTTAAAATGCCAATTAGTTTCTTGCTTGGTGGTAACATTATTCACAATAATTTTATAAGTGCTACAATCGGCAAATTATGGGTGTATGGGCTAGCTAGGACCATTATATTTACCTCTATAATGTGGTTTTTCATCGTCACCCCAGACGAATACCAACTTAATTCCTTAAAGCCTACCCTCCTTTTTCGCGTATTTTACTTACTCACTCTACGACACCAGGAACTTGAAAGTTCACTACCGCACTTATAACTAACTGTACCCCTATCCCTATTTTGAGCTAGATTTACCCAGTCCACCTCATTATATCATATCGGTGACCTAGCGGTCTAGGGGTAAGGTGTTAGACTTCTGTGCTGGCGGCCGGGGTTCAATCCTCGGTCCCGGCACAGATTTATCTGATTACCAAACCCCTCCTTCACCTCTGACAATACATCTTGTGAATGTGGGGAATGTCAGGCCTCCACCGTGGTTCGGATTCCACGTTAAACTGTAGGCCCTTCATTTCATCTCACAATCACCCTACCATTACACATTAGCGTAAGTGCGTATAACCCGAACGGGTAGTAAGACGCGGTGCTAATAATAATAATAATAATAATAATAATAATAATAAATTATATCATATCCATATATTGAAATAGTTATATCCAGTACACCTCATTACACAATATCCCTATCTTAAGCTAATTCTATCCAGTCCACCTCATTACACCCTCTCTTTCTCAGGTTTCTTTTGATGTTATCCTCCCATCTGCGTCTGGGTCTTACCAATGGTCTCTTCCCCTTATATATATATATATTTTACATCAGGCAAGATAAATTAATTAATAATTGGTGACTTAACTTGAGATTTTAAAATTTCAATAACCCACATCAGTGCTCTAAGACGTCTCTCTCACATTAGACTGAACTGCAGATAGTGGGGAGGTCAGAGTTCAAAACCCAGTTGGATGTTTTTATCTTGAATTGTTTTCTGTCACTCCCTTCATAGAAATGTGGGCTCGCTTCCTCACAATTTTATCTTCATAATATTTATCTCATTAATATAAATATGATAGCCAGAAAAAATAGTAAGCAATACGCTACACAAAAACAACAATAAACTAACGATATAAATAAGTGTCTAATATTCGTACATATACAAGCTATTTGTACACGGTGGTGTGGATAAACAGGTCTGTCTGTCTGTCTGTCTGTCTGTCCCCCTACCTCCCTTCCCTTCCACCACACTTACTTTAACTAATAAATGTGTTTCGATCAAATTTGGAACACGTACAAACAGGCACCCTTAAGAAAAACCCCAAGGTGCGGCAGAAGGGAGTGCAAGTATTTTTCAGTTTTTATAGAATATAAATTTGTTGGCAAAAATTAATCAAATATTTCTCCAGTAGCAACATAGAGTTTAGTTTTATTCACATTCTAATATCAACATATCTTGAATATCTATCAAGGGTGTCCTGGAATGTTGTCAAAACATTTTAAATAAAGAGAAAATGTTTTGACAACATTCAAGGACACTCTTGATAGATATTCAAGAACTCTTGATATTAGCATGTGCAGAAAACTAAACTTTACATTGCTAATGGAGAAATATTTGATTAATTTTGACCAAACAAATGTAATGCTATAAAAACTGTAAAATTAGTCGTGCGCCCTTCTGCCCACCATCTTGAAGTAGCTGGAAAATATTAACACTTTCACGAATTTCTCTATTATAAGAATAAAAGTTAGTGATGGAAAACTCGACTCTTATAGGTGCTCGAAACATACGAATGTATCGTTTACTTCATAACTTTTTTAAAAAAAACACTTCAAAATCGTTTAGTATAGCATATTTTATTTTAAAATTTCCGTAGTTATTGAAAATTAATCGAATTTAAATTGTTATATAAATCAAAGTAATTTAAATAGCTCCGGTTCTTAAATAAAAGGGACGGATAAAAATGTATTTAGGACGGGTATTAGCTTATGTTGTAATATTAATTACTTCATAAATGTATTGATGTTACCCGTAGTCTAGGTTACATGGATATTTTGTTTTAATATTAAACTTTAGAGAAATCTCATAAATTACTGTCTTATTAGTTCATTTTCCTTTATTCGAGATATTTAATGCGCACTTTCTGAACCGACTAATTATATCAGCTCACGGCTTATTAATATAGTTAAATCCACGACAGACACAACACTCAACCCACGGCTGTTAATTTATCACTGTGAAAGAAGAATAACACATTTCATCAATGAATAATTTTTTGACCTTGCCGGGAATCAAACACGGGACTATTAGTTTAGTATATAGACACGCTACTGACTGAGCTAAGGTGCCGGATTATTACTAAAAAAAAGTGTCATAAATATATTAATAGTAAAAGTAAAGTAAAATATGAAACAAATTAATTTATGAAATATGTTCTGTTTATGAGTTTAACTTCCACGTGTTATTATATAATTAATTGATTTAAAACTAATCTATGACACGTATTCTCTGTGGTAAGGCAGTTTTAGGTATCACAATAGCAATATATCAAATTAATGTTAACGGTGGTTGAGCTTCGAGCCTCAGCCGGGCTCACTAGAGGAATTTACCTATGTGATTTAGTTCTGTGATTTTTTACATTTCTTCACGTCGTTGGTGAAGGAGCATTTCCTATTTCTTAAACAATCCAATGAGCCGTTTAGTAAAGCTTGTGTGAAAACGTATAGGCCTGTACTAAAAAAAGCTTTTCAACGTTATTAAATAAATAGAAAACAATTTCATTTAAAATAGTTTCTAACAGCATATCGACAGATCATAATTGTCTTAGTTTTATTTTCATTAAATTACATTACTAAATAAAATATGTTATTCTTGTGTGAAGCTTCAAAAATTTTAGTTCTAATCTGAATATTTCTAGAATTCGTATTCGATTCAAAATTCCGAATTTGAGTTTTTGAAATATGTGTATAAAATTCTAAATTTCAAATCCAATTGGATCCAATATTAGGATTCAATGGCATTTAATTTTAAATTCATAACTTAAAATAAAATGTTTACAGTAGTTTAATTTTTTAAAGAAGTTAGCATAGATCAATTATTTGTATGGACTCTAGACTGTTATAAACTTGCGAATTTCGTAATACTCATTATTTGAAAATGGTTTATTGATATTATATTTTATTTGACACAATTCAAAGCATGTATAACTAATTTAGTATTAGATTTGGATTAAAACCATTTAAAAATAAAATATTTGAACCATTTTCATGTTAAAATATTCTATTTGAACAGTTTTTATTTCAAACAATCCATTCGGATTCGATTCGAGTTAGTAACAATAGATCCGGGTTTGAATATAAGTTAAAAAGCTTGGATTCACACAGATTTGTATATATTTACATAATATTGTCTCCACGAAGTACTTAAAGGTAAATATGAAATAATCAAACCAGCATTGGTGGTCGTTTGGTCAAAGATCGATTGCCGGTGACGTGGAGGTCCAGGCTCAAATCTCAGAAAGGTGTATTTAGGCTGATTTTTTTTTTTCCTTAAACAGTTTACCGCACTTGTTCCACGCGAATTCCGGTACATTTCCTATAAATTCTACTTCACCACATTGTTGTAAATATGTAACTATCCCGGACGGGCAGTAAGAAGAGAATCACATTAAAAAAATAACATTTTTAAAACAAAACTAATATTAATTTGAGTTAACTGATATTATTATTACTATTAATATTGTTATTATTAGAACCGCGTCTTACTACCCGTTCGGGTTATACGCACTTACGCTAATGTGTAATGTTAGGGTGATTGTGAGATGAAATAGAGGACTTACAGTTTAACGTGGTATCCGAACCACGGTGGAGGCCTGGCATTCCACACATTCACAAGTTGTGATTAATACGCGTCTTGTCAGAAGGGAAGGAAGGTTTTGGCAATTAGATAAATCTGTGCTGGGGCCGAAGATTGAATCCCGGACCCCCAGCACAGAAGACCGACACCTTAGCCCTAGACCACCAGGTCACCCGAACTGATATTAATGTCGACGAAGATTATTATTTCTAGAAAACATACCTTGAAACGTTTTCAAAATGATCGAATGAAGCATGTTCTCAAAAAAGTGCATCGTTGCCAAGTTTATTGACGTCGGGAACCGGGTTAGCAATCAAGACAAGGAAATAGGACAGCACGTCTTGAGCTTATCTTAACGTAAGCGCGAGACTCCTCAGAAGGAAAACGCGAGAAAGCCGCACTTGTAAGGGAAGTTCGCCATCAAGTTTCTCATCTTGAAACGGAAATGACGAATCTAAACTCTCGCCCAAGATGATGTTCGAGCGGCAAACCTCTTTCTTTTTATTTTACTTTTTTTTTCCTACACTTTATCTCTACCTTGTTTGAAAAGATTCATGGAAATATCTTTCAAATTCATATTACATTTTAAAAAAAAATTCTAAAGTAATAATTTGAAAATTAAAAAGAGAAAGGGAGAGAAATCTGGTTAAAAAAAATGTTATGTGTATTCTCTCAAAGAGGGGAAATTAACTTTTGTGATCTTAGCTTGCACTGTTTTACGAGTTGAAGGAGATATTTTAAGGTTATTGGTTGAATTTTGTTTCTCCTACTTGAAACAATCGTTTCACTTATTAATGGGCTGAAATAAAAGGTAAATTACTCACCTGAAATGTTAATTCTGGGGTCACGATCAACTTAACATTAACTTAAAATTAATGTTACGTTCACGTAACGTAAAGAAACCAGGGTTTGACCAGAATTCCCGTCACATGACGTAACATTCCATTTAATTTATTTGAGGTAATTAACGTACAACTTCTCAACCGACTGATTATACCAGTACACAATAATTTCTATGAGCGAGAGCGAAAGTATCTACCAATTTGCCGGGAAAGATATTTTAACATACCATTCAAGGTTATTTTACATGACACAAACGACATGGGACCACCGGCTTTACTTCCCCGTCCGAAGGAAGTTGTGCAACGCAGTTTTATAGCTCTGAAAAATCCGTTGAATCCAGAGGGGTTTGAACTCACTAACATTAGGTCCTGAGGCGAGCACTTTACCCCAAGACCAGTGACGTCAACCATAGCGCAGCAACTCGATCAAAACACAGAAATTTAGTTTGAACTATTTTAAAATTAAGCTTAAGCAGTTAAGGTTGATTAGGAAACAAATGCTTACAACAGAAGTTTACTGGAGCTACAGTAATCTTGTGGCTTCTTTGGTGCTGACTGACAGCTCACAGCTGACATTAAACATTTATGTATATACATAAATTTTGACCGCCAAAAGGGACAGCTGCTAAACTCATGTTTTTGCAGAGCATATAGTTCGGCGTAGGGATACATAATTTGGTCTGGTAACTTTTCAACGCGTTTAGCTGTCAGCTGTGAGCTGTCAGTCAGCACCAAAGAAGCCATGGGGCTACTGTATATCATAAAGTGTGGAAAGAGGCCACGATGTTTAAGAGCCTGCAACACATGCTCTCCAACTCTGTGATACAATCGGCTAGATATCGTAAATTTACACGAACATGATTGCACTTGGATCATTTCTGATTAAACATTAATGGAGATAAAGAGTTAATAGAAGTTTATAATACATAATATTGTTGAAATATTAAATTACATTTAGATTAAAACTACATTGAAAAGGCCGTTTTTTGACAATTTTAGAATGGCCTCACAGATAAGACCTGTGCACAAATCTGTATTCTGTCTTAATAGGGACATACTGTAGTTATTAACAAAATCACTTTGTCGCTTTGTCCCCCCATCGTCACAGAGGAGAATTTAGAGTAATAATTCAAATACGAGTGCACTGCACACATTTCTGGGATATCTTAAGTATTTTCTTTTCCCCTTTACTCCCATATCTCTCTCTCTCTCTCTCTCTCTCGCACACACACATAAACGCAGATGCGAGCAGGGAGCTGAATTGAGCCTGCTATGATTAACTCAGTCTTAAGTATTAGCGAGACGTTGATAAACTAAATATACCGAAAAAGTCGTATGTATACCAAATCTGTAAACAAACGAAGTACTAGATACAGTAAGTCCACGGCTTCTTTGGTGCTGACTGACAGCTCACAGCTGACTTCTGACAGTCAACATTCAGGTATATACCTAAATTTTTACCGTCAGAAGTGACAGCTGCTAAACACATGTTTTTGCAGATCATATGGTTCGGCGTAGGGATACATAATTTGGTCTGGTAACTTTTCAAAGCTTTTAGCTGTCAGCTGTGAGCTGTCAGTCAGCACCAAAGAAGCCACGGGACTACTGTAGCTGTATTGACGTTGCTTGCAATATGATTGGCTGGCAGGAACACGTGGTGCCCTTAGCTTAACGTTAATGTAACGTGAAATATCTTGCCCGTACAACTATTAGGTTAAGTGAACGTTGAGTCAACTATATCGGAATGGCTTCCATTTAAAAAAAACATGAGAACCTTTACGTTATATTAAGTTACGTTTAAATTTATCGTAATTCCGGCATAGCGATAAACAGCAGTACTTTGAGTACTAGTAAAACAATATATATTTACTCACGGTGTAAATACGGACCAAGCTACCTACAGTTAGTTCTGGTAACTTAAAAATATGCGTGCTCTATTTTGATGTGACAATTGAAAAACAATCTTGATTTCCTAAAATAGGTTTATGTAATATGTTAAACAAGAAGTGAAATATTAAAATAAATATTATTCCCGTATATTTGCTATTTTATTATCGATAAGTACCATTTAGTTTAACAAATATAGCTTTAATTACATTAATTATTATAAATAATTACCCTGCCAGTGAATTTTAAACTGTCCGCATATTTTACAGCAACAAAAAACTATTTTTTAATAATATTAGAAACTAATACAAATAAATGAAAAAAGAAAAGAAGAGCTAGAATGATTTTCTTTTGAAGCGTTAGCCTTTCTAAAATGGTTTAAAGTATACTATTTTTGTTTAATTGATAGAGAAATATGAGAAATATTTTGAAAATTAACCAAACTAAACGGTTATAGAAAGAAGATTTGACATAATTATCGCAATAAATTATGTACAACAGTATAATTAATGTGATTTTTCCACCAATAGGCTAGGAGTTTCAGTTTTAATAGGCTCTACGTCTTACAATACGTGGAGATAAAATCATTTTATTCCACAGTAGCAGTCTTATATTTTTTGTATGTTCTAACAACAAAAGGAAGTAAACCTAAAAAGAGGATAAAATAAAAAAAGCAAGGGGTGGCAGGGGGGTAAGAGAACCAAAAGAAAATGGCTTCTTCCGTCTTCGACGTCTTAGGTTCTCTTGAACGCGCATCTTTGTACAAGTAAAAAGTAAAAGACTTTACTCTTTCTTACTTCATTCTTTTTTTCCTTCTTTTTTCCGTCTCTTTTTAATCTCTCTCTATCTCCACTCTATGAGTCTCATCCTAACCTCCAAAGTCTTCTTCTCTCCTTGCTTGTTCTCGTACGGCACAACTTTTAAGAAGGGTTTCAAGGGTTATGTACCGGGGGATGAGAAGTACTTTGCTATCACCCTTTCCTAGCTCTTGTGCGCTCTGCATCTCAGAACACATACTCAGTGTGTGTGGGGGGGGGGGG
>CABEEJ010000153.1:258723-287878 GCA_901482245.1 Timema douglasi
GGGGGTGAGTCTTCAGACATTTTAATTTGTTTCTTTCATCCAGTCTCCTTTTTTCTTTTTACAATACTTTGTAACTCAGTCTTATGACATTTTTTTTATAAGATTCTTTTCTAATCAGGTAAATTATATTTAATTTGTTTTATTATATATCACGTTTTAAATTCAAATTAATTACCTGATAATTGAGATATTATATCCCATTGTTTCCAAAAAGAGGTTTAAATGATTTTTCAACTGAATACCTCACTAAACAATATTCATTGAAGTAATATAAAATATTCTTTTAAACGCAGGTAACGAAAATTTAAACTGAATTTGAACTGAATTCCTTACTATACAATATTAATGTAGTAATTTAAATTTAAATTTTATAAACACAGGTTTGGATCAAACTAATTTAACCGATGATTTCACACTTGTTAATGATCACCTATAATTTAGCAACAATAATTAGAGTGTATTGGCTGTTAGGGCGTGCACCTGCAATAATATTCGTTTATTTTAAGCAATCCCTGGAATCAAACCAAGCTCCTTCACCGGGTTTGGTTCGTTTTGAAGCATACATTTGAAAAAACAACTACATATTCATAATGCAAACATTAGATGTACTACATTATTATATTATATGTTTTAGAAATGTTGGGAGATTAATCATCAAAGTTAACCGGCCCCATGGTGTGGCGGTCAGTGCACCTGACTACGAGCCTAGGTGTCACGGGTTCGATTCCCGGCTGATACTTTGGGTATCTTTCATGAAAGAGGAATTACCCCAATGGCCACCAGGGTTTGGTTAGTTAGGTTTTATTAAGGTTCTGCCTGTTCAGGTTATACGCTTATTTACTAATTACACTAATGTGTTATGGAATAGGAAGGTTGAATTAAGAGTACGTGTATTCACATTTGCATGGAAGAAGAGTGGAAAACCATTTAGGAAGAAAAAAATCCAGCACACCCGACCGAGATTCGTAACTCTATCTCTCCTTCATCGGTAGTCTAGTCTATTGCAAGATTGATGCCTTATACTATGTGGCCACCGATGCGGGTATATATATTAAAATTGTTTTAGCATGTTTTATAACTATCATCAAAGGTTTCTTCATATCTAAATCTGACTGTAATTGATAATATAGTAATGACGTAGTGTTATAAAAGCTCCGTGGCCTGACTCGGCCCGATGGTAAATGTTTGTTTGTAATGTTGTCAGGCATGAGCCCGGAGGACGAGTGGTACAACAAGAGTCTCTCCGCCCTCCGGATGAACAGCGGTCACCACCCCAACCTAGCGGCGCCCATGCTCCAGTACCAGACGTAATGAGCCATACCCCGGTCCTCTGACGGGACACAGCTGCGTCACGATGACGACGACGACCTATTCTTCAGTTATCCTTAGTCGATTTCGGGGGTCTTCGGTCGATTCGACAGATTCTTATTTTACTAACGACCTTAAATGAAACTGATCACGAACCTGAAATAACTCGAGGGCGATGTTTAGATGAGGAGGTCCAATGGCGGAAGGATTTTATAATAAATATAAATTGATTAAAATAAAATAAAGGGGATGAGGCACTAATGAGTGAAAATTGAGTGAATAATTAGACAAGGAAGAACAAATGTGGGTAAAATCCAATAGATCAAAAGTAGCATATTTCTTTCTGACATCTTCTATTTATTTTATTAATGATGATAGAATTCAATGTGGTAAAAAAAAAGGTTGATTTATAATTTTTACTCAGTTCTATTCCAATAACATCTGGGATGACTCATACTACGAATTTTAATCCAGTAAATATGTTAATTCATTGTAATTAATTGGTTTCCTAATATTTACATCTTTCATTTCAAGCCGACAGGTTAAATTCATATTGTCTAAGACTAGGCTGTTCGTGCCGTAACTTTTCTGGTCTGTTTTATCTTATTTCTTTAGTTCTGATGATGGCGCCGGCGTAGCGCCGAAGCATGTGAAATCTTAGCTGAAATTGAAAACAGCACACAAGGAAAGGGAAATTAAGAAATACAGATAAGGAAAGAATTCAATTATTTTCATTTATATATTATTTATTTCAATCTTATAATTTCTTATGTTTTTTTATATTTATTTTTCAACTATATAATTCTGTCTATTCAAACTTATAATTACGTCTGTTTTTTTATAGTTGCCTTATTGTGCACATGACTTAGAACTCATCGTTTATATCATTGTATTTTAACTTGTCATCAATGTAAATTTACTCAAAGTTTATTTATTTTTAATGTGTTATCAAACTTTTTAGATGTTATTATAAAAAAAAAGGCTAATGAAGTTCTTATAAATGTTATCATGACACAAATTAATCATAATTATTCAACTTTTTTATAAATTATATACTATTTGCTCATTAGATTCCATCTAATGTTCTAACTTTCATTCTCACCATTTTTACCACATTGAATTCTATCATCATTAATATTAATTGTTTCCTTACTACATTTTATAATGTTTTTCAAAAATTCTATTTATTTATTTAGCAACACGTCCTACTACCTGTTACCTGTTAATTTAGAGAGAAGTATACCAGAATTTGCGTGGAGGGAGAGTGGAAAACCATTTATAAAAAAAACACCCTCGATACACCCAACCGGGATTTGAACCCCGATCCCCCTGTCAGTCTAGTCTAGTGACACCTTGGATCGCGCGGCCATTGGAGCAGCTATTACGTCTTCTATGATAGAAGAGGTCATATTCACATTTAAACACAAATAAAGTTCTTACACTTCGGAATAAAAACTTTGGTTTTAAAAGCGAGACCCACTTCAGTGGCCGAATGGTCTAAGGCATCACTCTCGCATTATACTGGTCTGCCGATGACAGGAAGATAAAGGTTTTAATCCCGGTCATGTGTACAGAGTTTAAAAAAATAATGTTTTACACTCGTTCTCCGTATGAAAATGCGGGTATACTTCCTCTAAATATATATAGCCTTGGTGACCTGGCGGTCTAGGGGTAAGGTGTCAAACTTCTATGCTGGCGGCCGGGGTTCAATCCTCGGTCCCGGCATAGATTTATCTGATTATCAAACCCTTCCTTCACCTTTGACAAGACATCTTGTGAATGTGGGGAATGCCAGGTCTCCACCGTGGTTCGGATTCCACGTTAAACTGTAGGTCCTCCATTTCATCTCACAATCACCCTACCATTACACATTAGCGTAAGTGTGTACAACCCGAATGGGTAGTAAGACGCGGTGCTAATAATAATAATATATAGCCTTCCTCATAATTATCACATTAGAGTGATTGGTATATATGCATAAAGCCTGAATAGGTAGTGAACTGCGGTGACAAAAAACTAATGTGGGTGGGACTATTTCTACTATTAAAGACACAATTAGAATGAAGATGTAACCTTGGTGTTTTGGATTCTACGGGATTTATATCCATCCACATTTTTTTCCTATTTCTCTAAGTGATAGGCCTAATTGAATCACTCAATTTTCAATCATTATTTTATTTTTTCCTTATTTTTTTATCAATTTCTATTGTTTTTATAGAATTGATGGTGAGATAAATTTATAAAAAAGGAATCCCAAAGATTATAAGTTAGCTATAGAGGCATACGAGTATTTTAATAAATTAATATTATTATTTAACAGGGTGTATTTTGTATCGTTAAAAGTAATAAAATATGTGATTAAAACTCACTCGCAATTTTTCTTTCGAACTTATATTAATTAGATAGGTCCGTTTACAAAAGAATTGGTGTCATTTTGAGGGGCGAGGTATTTAGGAAGGGGTGCGCATGTTATTGATTCTGTGAGAGGAGAGGAGCTTTTTGGAAGGATGTGGGGAGGGAGGGAGGGGGATTGTTCATTTAGGTATACCGGTGAAGGTTGTCCAATACAGAAGTATATTCAAGATAGGTCCATGTGCCATGTCCGGTTATTATTTCTCTCACACACGTTTCAAGAACTTTAGCGTGTGTCCGACCATTAGAACTTGCTTTGAATCTGGTGATGAAGCTCTAGACTTTAGGGGTGAAATCAGTGGTGTGGCGTGTGTAATATTTCTAGGGTAAGCATAGTTGGTTTAAACTGTACCTCCTTCGAACACCCATTGGCCAAGTATCGACGGAAATACATCCCCGTGAAAGGCTTATAGAGAAGAACCTATGTACTGTATGATTGGTGAAATGGGGACTGAGTGTATCACATATAACGTTTTAACAAGCGCTGACCCACTCCGATGGTCAAATACATTAAGGCGTCAAACTCGCAATAAACTGGACTGCCGATGACGTAGTTATTATTATTATCATTATTATTATTATTATTAGCATCGCGTCTTACTACCCGTTCGGGTTATACGCACTTACGCTAATGTGTAATGGTAGGGTGATTGTGAGATGAAATGAAGGACCTACAGTTTAACGTGGAATCCGAACCACGGTGGAGGCCTGGCAATCCCCACATTCACAAGATGTCTTGTCAGAGGTGAAGGAAGGGTTTGGTAATCAGATAAATCTGTGCTGGGACCGAGGATTGAACCCCGGCCGCCAGCATACAAGTCTGGACGTAGATATCGGTGCTAGAATCAGAATTTGGTGTACTCAGGTTGAGTAATATTTTTTAGCACCCTATCTTACTACCCGGTTGGGTTTATACGCCTCTGTACTTTGTGTTGGGATGAGTTAGGTTGAATTTAGAGGAAGTTTACCCTCATTTGCGTGGAGGGAGAGTAGAAACCCATTTTAAGGAAAACCACCCTCAGTACATCTGACTTGGATCGGACCCTAATCTCCCCGTCATAGGTATTCCAGCCTATGGCGATAGTGACGCCTTAGACCATGCGGCCATAGAGCGGGTCCCAGTAATGTATTGGGCTTAAAGGTATAGTTTGATGATGGTGGGATCCATTTACTAGTACAGTCCCGTCAAGTGCAGTTTGCCCTGGTAACAGCCCACAAGCGCTCTTAAACAAGTTAATGATTATTTTTTCTTATAATACTTTGTTTAAATTTACACTTAAAAATGTTATTGCTTTTTATCATACTCGCATTACAAAATAATAAATTAAATGTTAATTTGCTTACTAAAAGCACACTACTTTACTAAAAAAAATTGGAATAAATAACAACTATTTTGAGTATTCCAAAAACAGTTTGTTTTCAGTTAAATTTTTAGTTGATTTTATTTATATTATTCAAATGTGTATTAAGTTAAATATTGCTAAAAACAAATACCCATTTTACTATCGCCCCCATGAGAACTATTTAATGACTTAAACATTAAGGGATTCGTAAGACAAGGACATAATTTAACAGTTTATAGCCGTAACAATAATTTTAGAATCGTAAAAAATAAAAAGCAAATTTATAAATATTTAGTAAGTATTTTTGGAACGAAGTAAACCAAAACCACTAAACTTGTTCAATTTTTTTTTAAAAAAACCTTAATCTTAACAATATTTTAAATTGTAAAAATTAAAAAGTAGATTTAATTAAAATTTATACTATCTTCCAAAATTTGGGACTATAGATATCTTGTCTAGTATTTATTTTTAGTTGTTTATTTGTAATTATTTTAAAGTTTAGAAAAGGTGTCAATTTGTTTTTAACTCACGGCACCCATTTCATCATCACAGAAGATTTATTATCATTGTCGATATGACACATGTTCCCAAAGAAAAGCCACCCACATTTTAATTGTATTAATGTAAGAGTGAAATAAGAAGAAAAAAGTTTGTAAAAATTGTAAACATAGTTTGTTATTATTGTTTTAAAATTGGGTTTTGAAATAATCTATCCTATAACCCATTCTCGATAAATTAAACCGTTTCTGACAGGTCTTAATGGATCTTAATCAACCAATGGAAAGCACTGGCACATTATCATTTGGTGCTTAGCAAAGATATATTCACTCTATTCGATACTTTCTAGAAAGAGCAAATAGGCAAACTGTCGTTAACATCACTAATTCGAATACTTGGTTTAATTTAAAAAGTGTCAACTCACAGTTATTTATATAAGTTACTATATTGATGTTTGCTCTATCGAACTGGAAATGAAAGATGTCTACTAACGAGGTAAGGGTTGAGATATTCTAGAAGAATATGGCTGCGTTTGTCTTTTTGAAGCGACTATGGACTGTGTATGTGCTATTTACTAATTATATTATAATATTATTTTGTGAATATGTTACGCATTTTACCACTAATTTTCGAACTATTACATGTTGAAGAGCTACGTTCGTACTTTAAAAAAAACATATTTTGTAATAAATAATAATTAATTTTTTGTAAATAGATGTAAAACTTAAAATAATATTGTGAACCTTACTATACACATAACTTTGAAATGACCCTATTTCAACACTTCTATCTGTATGTACCGATTTAACTCCATTATAATATCGCTCAAACGGAATCATCGCTTGGTGTTGTTACAAATAAACAATTTATTCCCTCCTTTGACCGATTTTCATTGGTTCATTCCTTTGTTTGTTTATTTGTTTGTTTGTTTGTTTGTTCGACTGACGTGTGGGATGTGACATGTAACATTTCAAGCAAGTGTGCAATTACATTGAAATTAATTACTAATACATATTATTTCTTGACTTATTTTCAAATGCATTGAAGTTTTGTTTGGAAAGAGTTGATTAGGAAAAAAATATATATCTTTCTATCGCGCTTATTACACACCTGTTTTGGAATATATTTTGTCCATTATTAGTAAAATCATAATTCAAAATCATCAGAAACTGAAGAATATTTTATAAATATATATATATATATATATTTGAGCGATATAAATGACCTAGAAACACTTTTATTTTGATGTTTGTTGCAGAGACGAGTACTGTCTAGGTTGAATATTTTCATTACATAAAAAAACTTGATCTAAAATCTTTATTTTAAATATATTTTATCTAAAAAAAATTGAAAAAAGCCGTGCACAAGAAAATTACAAAGAAATAATAATATTAGCACCGCGTCTCACTACCCGTCCGGGTTATACGCTAAATTACAAAGAAAATTTACAATTATTTAGAAGCAAAAATAAGTCATAATTGTATTTAAAATTACGTGTTAGTGGAATACATTTTTTAAAAGGCTAAATCGATTTTGAGGGTTTTTTAAATTGATAAAAATATGTTATTAGTTGTTAATTTTTATTTCGTAAAATAGCTAACTGAGTTAGTGTGTCACATTGAAGCAAGTCATTGAGAAAGTGGGGGAGGGGAATTCTTTTACTTTTTGCCCCTATATTATTAAATAATAATGTGAGATTTTTTTTTTTTTCAAATCCGAATAGTAAAATTAAAATAAGTACAAAAGAGAGGGCATGATTATACACTACTACAGTGAACATATAATCTAGTTTTGTTCACCATCTCATTATGTTTTATGACACCGTCGTGAATGCAAACAACATTTTCTATAACTCTCGTTTGTACAAACTCCTCCCAACTCCTTAGCAATGGGCTTCTGGGTGAAGCAACATTGTTGCTATGACTTTACAGTTTTTGACACTGTGTTTATGGATGGAATAAAAGAGTCTTTATTGACCCCTAATTACTATGGACGTATTTATGGTAGAAAAAATATCGTTGTTAGGACTTTGCAGTCGCTTACATTGTTTTAAGGATGCTAAGACATCATGTCTCCAAAAATAACGATACTAGTGCTCTTCAATGCTTCGTAAATGTTTAGTTTTTTTGTTGAAACAACACTTTTTCTATAAAAGGAATGCATGTTTTCTTCAGTCCTCAGTATTCCCAACGTTTTGTTTCGGAGTATTGTCACTATAAAAGGGCGAAACAATATCACCAAAGTATGTTTATAGTTTTTATTTTGCTAATATAAATAACTATTCTAAAATATCCACAACTTTCTATCTTTAGTAACGGTTTTGCTGTGAGCAGAAATTTGTAGATAAGGAAAGGTGAGGGTATTTGTCTACTAGTTCATGCTCTTTCTTTTCTACTTTAGTCAATGTGACTTTCTTTCCCAACAACCCACAACGTCATAACAGCAGTCTAGGCAAAAAGTGACATTTCCTTTTAATACAATTATACAAACCAAAGTGGCAAATATATTTTATCATTGTTATTTCATATAATTTTCTCCAACCAACTTCGAACTGAAAGAACAATAGCTAAGTCACAAGCTAAGAACCAAGTTAGTTAATATTTAAGACGACATAAATAGACACGATCACTCCATAAATAAATGTTTTCTTAATGGCACGACTACCATTCTGATTCTGCAAATTTACCTGCATGGTAATAATATTTGTTGGCATAAACTATAATGCACAAATGTATGGCTTTTTATTTGTATAGATTTATAGTGGTCCTTTTTTTCCAATAGAGAGGTTTTTAAAATAATATAAAGCTAAAACTGAAGTGGTATTACAATTAATTATTTAGTTTAGTCATAATTTATGCAAGTTTCATTTGAAAGTAACTATTGCTTGGAAGAATGTGTTGTAATAATTCTCAAACGATAATTTTATTTTAATAAAACTATCAGGTAAGTAGTTTTGAAAATTCTTACAAATCTGGTTCAACTTTGATGATTTTTGGGCTGTTTAAAATGTCGGTAAAACATAGTTATTGTTTTATTTCAAATTGTAATCGCTAATGTTAATTATAGATAGTATATTTGCTATATATACACTTGCCCTTTTTTTTTAAATTGAGAAAAAAAAAAAATCTTCATTTTTATTATATTTTGTTGAGACCATGTACAATTTAGTAAATATCTAATTAACTGTGTTAACACACACATCTAATCCTATTACACACATTTATTATTCTTAAAAACGCATTTAACATCATGTGAAACTATTTTAAGAATATTTAATTTGATTTTGAAAAATTCTCGCAGTTTTGTTTTAAAATAAAATATGCAAAACATAAGGTATACTACCTATACAGAGTATTGCCTAGAACAGTCCAATTTTCATTGGAAGGATCTTTATTTAATAGCTAGAAAAGAAATACCTAGACGTATTCATATGTCAGGTAACTATATATGCAGCTGTAGATTCTGATAGATATTATCAACACATTAAAATATCAAAAGTAAAAAAGACAAATATAATCATTTTTTGTCTAAGAAAATGTGTTTGTATTTTATAAAATGACCTTTCTATGGACATTGAACTGTACTTAGGCGTTGTGTTTAGTTTTTATTCAAGAAAATGTTACCAGGTTATTTTGTTACCGGCAGATTTGAAATGACATGTCGATATGAGTAAATTTCAATATACTACAGAATATTCGTAAACAACGCATCCCTGTTTTATACATTTATTGTGATCAGTGTAAGAGTAGGCTATCTACAAACTTATTTGATGTTATTGAAACGTAATAAAAACCGGTTTTATTGACCTTCGTCGGTAAACTATAAAAATGTCTAAGTTTTTAAAGTAATATCAAATGTGTTGTAAATATAAAACAGTGTTTAAGGTAATATGTTGTAATATTAGTTTGAATTTGAAATCTAGACGTTATTTTCCAACCAAATGGGTTCTCGCTATGTTTATTTACACATCATTAACAATGTTAATAATAATACAAAACTATTATATTTTAATGTAAATCTTTGTAAAATTCCGATATATTATAGCCTCATAGTAAAAAAGTACATTTACTTTTTTTTAACAAAAAACATCACATACACAATTAATTGTAAATCTCGCTTTGTGTACCGTAAGAAATGTCTGCATTCCTAAACTTTCTATGAACATTAATCCTTTTTTTTGTAAGGGGGGGAGGTGAAGTTTGATTTCAGCAAAACTTTACAATATTGCATTCATAAAACATAAATATTCCAAACGTCGGGTCTGTAAAAAAAAATGTGTTCTTGTATTTGTAAATTTTCCCAAAAATAAAACCAAGTTTTTTTGGTGATTTTACATTTATTTTATTCATTAAACTGTATTTTATACAAGGAGTTCACTAAATAATATTGTAAATGTATATTAATTGCTGTATTGTATTGTACATATTATGAAACATAATTCAATAAAAGTTTTTCATGTAAAGTTCAGTGTTTAACGTTATTCCCACAAAACAGAAATTTTTACCTCGTCTATAATGTTGGTTCACGGAAATTATGGCTTTTTCTTGAGTCGAAAAGTTACTAAAATAAACAAGTACTGTACATAGTTATCCGCCTCGCTAGCATATGATGTCACTTTAATAAATGAAGTCATTTGCTTCGGTGGCTGCATGGCCTAAGGTGTCACGCTCGTTCTAGAATTGATTACAGGAAGATCGCGAATTTGAATCCTATTCGGGTGTACTGAAGAAGGTTTTTCCCCAAAAGGGTTTTCCACACTCTCGCCACGAAAATGCAGTTACACTTCCTTTAAATTCGACCTTCTTCATCCCTAACCCATTAGCGTAATTATTACATAGATGTATAACTCGAAGCGGTAGTAAGACGCGGTGCTAAGAAACTAGTGGCTCTCAGCCGTTAGCTCAGGATTTGATTGATTGGTTTAAATATGAAGCGAAAACTGACACACTACCTATAAGGTTCGGCAAAAAGGAGTGTAAATATTTTTCAGTTTTTATAGAGTATAAATTTTTTGACCAAAATAAATTAAATATTTCTCCAGTAGCAACATCAAGTTTAGTTTTCTGCACATGCTAATATCAACAGATCTTGAATGGATGTCAAGGATGTCCTGGGATGTTGTCAAAACTTCTTCTTTTTATTTAAAATGTTTTGACAACATCCCAAGACACCATTGACAGATAGTCAAGATATTTTGATATTAGCATGTGCAGAAAACTAAACTCTAAGTTGCTACCGGAGAAATATTTGATTTATCTTGGCCAAAAAAGTGTAATGCTCTAAAAACTGTAAAATTACTCACGCCCCCTACTGCACCACCTTAACTGTTCTTGTACAGTAATACAGTGTAGAAACACTGCAGAATAATGTAAAGTAATTGATGGAAGACAACCTGAAAGCACACACATCTCTTTTATTATTCTTATCAACACCGCGTCTTACTGCCCGTTCGGATTATACGCACTTTCGCTAATGTGTAATGGTTGGGTGATTGGGAGATGAAATGAAGGACCTACAGTTTAACGTGGGATCCGAACCACGGTGGAGGCCTGGCATTCCCCACATTCACAAATTCCCCACATTCACAAGATGTCTTGTCAGAGGTGAAGGAAGGGTTTGGTAATCAGATAAATCTGTGCCGGGTCCGAGGATTGAACCTCGGACCTCCAACACAGAGGTCTGACACCTTACCCCTAGACCACCCGGTCACCCACTTCTCTCTTAATTTCTTCTTAAACTTTTACACTTCCCACTTCTTCAAACTTCCACAGTTGCACGTTGTTTTGAATTTTTGGAGATATTCCTTTTTCATATGTAAAGACACATTAGAAACACACAAAACACAAAGGACGATATTATATAGAACTACATACTTTTTGAATAATTTGAAATAAAACTACAAACTTTTAATTACACGTCTTATACCTATACTTGATAACTCTTTTCTTAGGTATATAAATAAAAATATACATGATTAATTATAGGTAAACTGTTCAAATGACGGTAGCGCTCATGGCGAGTGTTAATCCCTGATTGTAGAAGCTCTACCAGGTAATATAATTTTTGTTTTCAGTTTGTTGTACTCAGGAGATTCCAGGAGTCAATAGCCCAGGCGTGTTAAATGCCTGTGACTGTAAAGGAAGAGCCCCCTAAAATGTACGAGTATTTTAAACTAAAGAATAATATAAATTTAAAAATGTTATAGGTTATAGAATGAAAATAATTCTAAGATTTAGCATTTTAAAATTTATATCGAGTTACAAAATCAACATGAATATTTATTAAGGTTACTCAAATACTCTCTTTTTAATGTTGTTCATAGTCGATGGGTACACCTCCAGGGCCCCTAACTGTTACATAAGGGATGATTTTTTCAATGTGGAATTTTGTGTCCTCTTGAATAGATGGAAGTTCCAAGAGATGCATGAAAAAACCTCTTAAAAATTCTCCTCTCGTTTTAAGCTTCAGGTAATCGAAGCCCTTCATGTGTACGGATGGCTGGAAATTTTTTACTAGGAAATCATAAATGTGTTGAAGACTATAACCAGCTTGGTCTGCCTGAACTCTTTCCAACTCGACCGCTTGAAATACAGCGCTCATATTAATAGTTCTCTTAACAGGGTCAGATTCCCACTCGGGGGCTTTTGAACCATAACCATCTAGCTTCACCTTTCTTGAAAGTAGTTTAATCGTTTCGTAGAGATTTTGATTCTTATGTACATAACGAGAATTTAAAGCTTTCGTCATTATAACACGCAACAAAAGTCCAACCGTGGGGTGGTCATCGAAATTGAACGTGTTCCCCACGATGTCACTCAGTTGTGGTCCTGCGAGGAACTGCCGAAGAGTTTCAAGTCTGTTCTCGTCGTCGGGACTATACTCCAAAGCGGGAAGTAACGAGTCTGTGACCAAATGGGCCCAATCTTTGGTTGGTTCCAGATGAGAGGGAATATCGGTTGCGTTCGGGACTATCTCGGCAATGGCGGTGAATTCTTCCTTCGGCGTCACCTTCGCATTGCCCGGACAAGTTATGGCCGGACAGAACTTCACTTCTCCGTCAATTTCTAGCTTGCTCAAGAATTCTTTAACTTTACTCACCAGAGGCTCGTTTCTGATAGCATTTTTTCCTAGTAGTGACTTCAACAGTCTCACAATCAACTGCCTTGGTCGACTGTTTTGGTGGGTTGGGTATCTGCTCAGCTCATCGACCCAATCGATCTGCACGTCTCGCAAAGATTGGAAAATGCTGTCTGCTAGCTCTCTTACGACGTCAGGAACTCCGGGACTCTTAAAACCATCGAAAAACAACGCGAGATCTGGATACCCTCTGAGTTTTCTTGGCTCCATTTTAATTGCACTAACTTTAAGCTTAAGATGAGAACTTAAAGCGGCTACAGAGTTGGCGAGATGTTTAGATAGAGTCGCTCTGCGGCGAACTCTGTCGAGGATTGCTATAAGTAAATCGCGAGGGCTCATGTAGTCGTGGCGAATAAACTGTTTTAAAACCGGCCTCATATCCAGCTTGCCATTGTTGATTGCCGACAAAATCATTGCCTTTGCCTTAACAATGTCGTCCGGATACTCGCCTGGTGCGATATATTTGAACAGTAGGTTGTAATTAATTGTTGGCTGACTGATAATAGGAGTAAGAGCCTCAAAGTCAGGATCATATATTGCATTTGTTGGAATAAAAATAGATGGCAATACGATCGCGGCACTTTCTTTCACGAAGCGGTCAATATGTTTCTCATTGGCTAATCTAGAAAGTACGGCGCGCAATAAAACGTATGGGTCGATCAGTTCACTACTTTTTAACTCTGTCACGGCAAAAAGTAATTCTGCTCTATTTTCAAATAAAATATCTGATAGGTACCGCTCAGATTCTTCAACTTCTGGAATAAATGTATGTTTTGGCACATGGAGCAACAAACAAGCAGCCAAAGGTTGACTCATCTCCAAACTTCCATCCATCAGTGCACCGATGATGTTAGAGAAAAACTTACCAATCAGTATGGCCACGGACTCAGGACCCAGGCTTTCACTGGACTTCTTAAACCGTGAAGGTATTAAAAGCGTTTTCAGATATTTCGGGTGGATGTTTGACAAGAGATCAACAATCAAAGCCCCACCGACTGGTCGTATTATGTCATCGACATTGACCTCATTGGTCTGCAGCGACTGTAGCCATACTTTAACAGATCCTACCATATATCTCGGAGCTATTTTTTGTATTTCTGTGAAAAATGTGATGAACTGGTTTTGAGGAGTTTTATAGGCCAAAGAATCGAGTAGGAACAGTAGCTCTGCTGTTCTTATTCGTCGCATTCTAGTTGTCTCGTAGATATCAGCGAGGGCCTCGTAGGTCTCTAGAGACATCGTGACGTTGGGTCGGCTCAGGATGTAACCAAACACTGTGACCATGTTGTCACGGAGGATCGAGGCTAGCCTTAGTTTCAAGATGAGCGGCGCGACTTCAGGAAGTTGGCCAGTCCGTGTTGGCGCCATCACCTCAGGGAAATCGTCCATCATATCGACCCCAAGGTTGAACTTCAACCCTGTCCCCGGTCTTCCTGGCAAACTGGGCATTTTATCAAGTCTGATCTTGGCTGGCAGGCTGGGGAGTCTAGGGCGTGAGACCCCGTCGAGGGGCGCACTCAGTTGTCCCGCAGGGGACAAGGTGCCATACCCTGGCAGTTTGGGGACAGCGCCGATGTTGAAGACGCCGCTAACATTGGCGAGACCAAACATTGGGCCGTGGGACGAGGTGAAGGAAGGTAGCCCCTTGCTGAAATCAAGACGTAAAGCATGTCGCTTTGCTCTTGGAACGTCAACCCATATCTAAAAAAAAAAAAAAATCATGAATGATTCAATTAAATATTCTTACTGTGTAATGCATTTCTAAGCAACAAATTAACCAGTCGAGGCTGTTTAATATTTTGAAAATAAGCCATCAATAATAAATTCATTGTATTTATTTTATAAGTCGGTAAGATTCACTCAACTCAAGGGTTTTGTTTGTGAAATAACCCCATAAAGGTGAGGTTTATTTACCTGTATAATAATGCTTTTGGTTCTATCCCGGGTGGTACCTAAAACTATTTGTTCGCCGTGTGTAAACTCCTATTACCCAGGTAATTATTCTTGCCACCATGGTTGGATGTTAAGTGATAAGTATAACTTATTTTTAGATAATTTTGAAATCATATGGCAATTTAGTTGGGGTTTTTTTTAGAAAACAAACGTCAAGTATTCGAAATATAAAATAAATTGATTAGTAATTAAATTTATACTTCGGTACATTTGAAAATCTGTTAATGATACACCTCAATAATTTTTTACGACTATTTCTCAAACAAAATTTAAATAAGTAATAACAAAGATGTTATTTAGCATGAAAACACCCACTTTGGTGGAGACATGGTCTAACGCGCAACTCTAGCAGTAGACTAGACTGCCGTTGACGGGGAGATTGAGGTTCGAATCTTGGTCGGGGGTACTGAGGTTTTTTCCAAAATGGTTTTACACTCTCCCTCCATGCAAATGTGGGCACACTCCCTCTAAATATAACTTTTCAAATCCCTAAAACCACTATATTAATTAGTAAATAAGCGAATAAACCGAACGGGTAGTAGGATGCGGTGCTAAAATAATAATAATAATATTATTAAAGAGTGATTAAACCTAAGACCCTGGATACAAAACATTTGGTAGCTCATTGGTGAGATAATTGCTGCACCTAGCCAAAAGTCTCGAGGTCGATTCCCGTGAAAGGGATTAATTTTTAACATAAAATTGTATGTAGATTGTTTAAATTAATTAATATAATCTGTTAAATTAATAAAATGGTGTTTTATATTCCTAATAAAACTACACACTCAAGGGGAAGTGGTACTTAAAACTTGAAAGGCTAATTGTTTTTTTTTTTAGCTCTTCTTTTATTACTACCCTTCGGGCTGTTTGTTTGCTGACACTAATAGGATAGGGATGAATAAGGTAGAATTTAGAGGAAATTTAACCGCATTTGCGTGAGGAGAATGTAAGGAACCATTTCGGAGAAGCCTTTTTTAGTTCACCTGGCCGAGTCAAGCTTCGATCCCCGTGACTTTATTTTTACCGCGTATCAACCGGTGTGTGTGTGTATGCGTATGCTGTTTACGTGCAAGGGTGCAGAAATATCATTGGGACATAGCTTATTTTATTATATTTTCGCAGCAACATTTGTAGTAGTTGATACACAGACAGGTTTAATAATCATTCTAACCCTTAGTTTTTTTTAATTCATAGTAGAAATTTGGTAGGAATACCAGTTAATAAAATAAAAACATATGTTTATGCTGTCATCATTGATAGTATTTTATAATATTTTTTAAACTTGTTTTGATACTACCTATCAAACGTTACATCTGCAGGTCGCATAACTTTACGCATGGATATATTAAACTAGATTTAGTAGTTTTTAATAACTGTTAAAATACTGCTCTTCCTAGGAAAACCCTTCTATATATTACTTTAATATGGTTTTATGTAATTAAACTAGAGTACAATGGTTATGTTAGACTATTGGTATTAAAATGTGAGACCCAAGTCTTATAATATTGACTGCTCAGGAATTGAAAGAGTATGAAATATGACTCTCACAGTCAGTCGCCTTCAAAGCAGGTAAATAATCAACAACGCCATAATAAAAACCAATTATCATTTCATAGAACCCATTCCAATGAGCATTAAGATTTTTTTTTTTTTAATCACCCGTTATTAGTTTTGTTTGTGAGTTTAAAAATAAAGCCCGACTGTAATAAAAAAAATCCCTGTAGGGAAATTTAACGTGTATTTATTTAACTTTGATGTTATATCATAACACGTCTTACAAAAACTAACTTAATCCTGAACAGTGCACCTGAAGAATTGAACCAGACCATTTCAGGCCTTACTTGGGTTCAAACTATACCGATAAACCTGTATTCAACCTTCCTAATACTTCGATTAATACATCAGATGACCTAATTTAATACTGAACGTTTAGTAACAACATTTATTAGTTGTGTAAGCGTGTCTCTCCATCCAATTAATAATCAAATATTCCTGGCGCTGGAGTTCAGTGTATAGAGTCTATTCGCCATAAGAGTGGTGGTAACTAACTGAAAGCTATCGGAATATGTAAAAACAGTTAAAAGAAAGACATAATTAAAAACAAATGGTTTAAGTTTTTGCCCGCCAAAAGTGACAAAGCAAACAAATGGTCTTGTTTATCATGTGGCTTGGCGAATGGATACATGAGATTAGATCTGGTAGCTTTTACTAGCTGTCCCTTATCTATACTCCAACCATAGATGGAGTATAGGATAAGGATGGTGATGAAACAGATTTGAGAGTAATTTAATCTGTACTAGCCTGCACCCTGTCGGGAATAGAAACTTGACCTTTCCGTTATTGGCTAACTGATGCAAGTATAAAATTGTTTATCGATTATATAGCTCTGTGTTTAGAAAGTGCGCAATAACACCCCCTACACGCCAAAGTCGTATTTGTACCGCCGCAAACACTCACCTCATCAAATGCTGCCGCCAAGGTGAATAGAAACAGAGGAATTAGAGCTAAAGCTGATAGTGTGTCCATGTCGTCGCTAGACTGAAAAAATGGCTGTGGACTCTCACTGCATGCTCATGGTTCATTGTTGCGTGGCGCTAGAGCTCAAGAGAGTGCGCGCGACGGTTGTAAAATAAGTTTTAACTGTTAACAATACGTTTAACCTTGAAAATAACCATAGTTGATCCGTAATTAGTTTTACTATTTAACAGCCACGTTCTATTCAGTTGACTTTACTAATATTTTAAACAATTAACTTTATGGACTACATCCAAGGCCTTAGAAAAAGGGCGAGAGTGTTGGTAGGATCCTGGAATTTGGTCACCCCCCCCCCCCCCCCCCNAGGAGGTGTTCATATATACGTGTAAAAATAATTTGTGTTGGTTAAAGGCATAGTAGCTCTAGGAAAGTGATATCGAAAGAAAAGTATCGATACTGTACTAATTTAAAGTATCGATACCGTACTAGTATCGAATGAAAAGTATCGATAACAGTAGGTATCGGTATCGAAATTTTAATCTGGAAAAAAATGTTTTTTATCAAGTAATAATTTCAACTGTTCCATAGTGATAATAATTGTATTTTCATATTAATTTAAACACTGAAAATTATAATGATGTAACCATATTATAGTATATTTAGGTATATCCCGTCGATGCTATGTTTTGGAACTTGAAAGGTATGATAGATAGTATGTATGATGGATATTATAAAAGGTTTTACCATACAAGCTTTCAAAATGTATATGAAAATGTAGCTGATGGAAAGTCATTTAATAGCTAAATTTAATTAGTAATATATTTTTTCAATCTATTTTGTATTCTTCTTTAACCATAGTAAACATTTAATCCAAGTATAAGTGAAGATAACAAAAAAATTGTTTTTTTCTATACCGAACCAATACCTGAGTGGTAATACTAATATCAGTAAAAGTATCGAGTAAAAATTACTAGTATCATTATTAGTAAAATATTGATACTTTTTTCCCATTCCTAAGTAGGACCCCCTTACCCATTATATATATACAAATATGTCAGGCTAGCCTATCAATGGGTGGGAGATGTCGGGTATGATTGTTTAAAATAGTTGAACTCGTGTTGATGGATTTATTGTAGACTAAAGTAAATAATGTGATGTAGGCACCTCGTCCTGGATAAGAACTATATAATTTCTACCTCTATGGTCCTTGCCGTCAACTATCATAAACCTCTTAACACTCTCTAAAGGCTCTCTAATAAACAAGGTCCCTTTGTCCACGTTTCACACTTACTTATGGCTTACAAAATGTGTTATACTTACCGATGTTTTGCTAAATGTAATTTACTGGTAGGTAACTAAGCACAAGCAAAGCTGACTTTCTAAACATATGTGTAAACTATTGTGGACTGCTCTTAATAGATTTGCTAACTCAAGACTTTCATTATTACGAGGGAACAGTGTATCTTATGTAAAAAAAATGTATGTCCCAATGTTACAAGAAACTGACACATTATAATAAATGTAATATTTATATTCAATTTCTATTGTACTTTATAAATTGCGCTGTTCATTTAAAATAGGTTTTATTTGGTTATAATATAATAAATATTAATGATAAGAAAGGGGTTTATTTAGTAACTTTTATCTGTATAATATTTTGTTTATTTACCATATAACTATCTTCTTAGCAAAATAATATTATAACTCTACTATTATGATCTCTTATTTTAGTGAGATCCTTGCGGCTGTTGAGTTGAAGAAAGTTTTTGTATATCTGGTTGCAACGTTGTTATTGATAATTAATCGATCATTATATCAAAACGGTAACAATATTTTGGTAACAGATCAAGATTTATACTAAATCCATGTTCAACAAGATATTAAGTGGGAAATCCGATTTAAAAAAACCAATTTAGTCTAATCCCAAAGCTGTAGAAAGTGTTTTGCAATTTCAATGCTTATTCAAAAATGTTGTTTGTAGTTTTTAAATCTATCTTGGTCTGTTATGTCAATTTGATGTTCAATGAGACATTTGTGTAATACGATTCCAACATTAACCACATACACTCCAAATGGATCCACCACCCAGTGTGGGATAGTCATCTCTAGCAGGTCGCTGAACCGAAATTACATATCTTAGCACAAATATACTTCACATGCTCAATAAATACAAAAATATCATTAGCTTGCAATTCATTGTCAATAGTGGCCAATGAAGGAAATTTTGCAATAGCTCGTGACGTTTAATATTAATTTTTTAGTTTTCTGAGGAAAGCAGTAATGGACTCTTTGCCAGATATAAGTTTGCTGTATTTTCTTTGCAACTGTTTGTTCAACAAATTTAGTTTTTCTACTATATCCGATGTATATAATATGTCACACTTATCAACAAATATCTGTTCTCCAAGCTACCGATCACTTAGAAATGATACAATACTGCCCCAAAGTGCAGAAAAACTACGTTAAAAAATTCCCACCCAACTCCCCCACAAACACTCTGAAAATTGAGCTGAAAAATAACTAAAATTTCCGCAAGCAGTGGTGGTAAAACTCGTGAGAGGAGTTGGAGATCCTTAGAAATATAATTAATCATTTTTCAAGTTAACAATTTCGCTAGGGTTTTGCTCGCTCCAAGAAGGTGGGGGCTGAGTAATTTACCAATGCTTGGAATTCCCAGTTCTAAGATTGTGGTTCAATTATAATAGGTTCTGTTCCTTCTAAGTAAGGTAGACAAAAACAAGGATATTAAGTTATTGTGTTTTTATAATATGGACTGACCATTTCGTGTTGTTTTTTTATATTGGTAATATTTTTATTTTAAAAGTGAACTTTCCGTGACCCACGCAACAGCCTCCGTGGCTCCCCAATTTTACGGCCTTTACCTGCGGCGCCTCAGAAATACGACATGGCTTGCGTTGAGAATCGCTGGACTAGACTGCCGATGACGAGGATATTGGGGTTTTCCCTGAACGGGATTTCCACTCTCCCTCCATGCAATTGCGCGTACACTTCTTCTAACTTCAATCTTCCCAATCCTTTACACATTAGCGTAATTAATGCATATGCGTATAAAGCGAACGGGTATAAGACGCAGTGGTAACAAAACTTAATATATTTTAAATAAATTAATCATCAAAAACACTTAATTGGTTTTTAGTTTATCCTCCTCTGACCCAGGATTTTTTTTATCTAATCCACAATTTTTTTAAAAAAATTCTAGTTTAAAAGGCACTTTGGAATAGTAGAAAAATACTAAAAAAAAGTATTTGCATCAGGGACCTAGGTGAAACCATATGTCCCTTCAAGGAGACGTTGAGCCTCCATGCGTTGAATTCACAAGATTCAAAATTGTAAAAACAACAGAGGACTTTCAAATGTACAAATGACACACACACGTTTAAAAAAATCATTTAATATATTTGGACACACAACTTATTTTACATTATTTACTCACATCATGCTACTAAATATATTATTTTATTATGAAAAAACTATAAGGTTTCAATGGTATTGCGGTATATTTTCTGATAGCACCTAAACTAAAATTAATCTAATGGCAACCTATAACTAAATTTTCCCATTGCACATTATTTTATAAAATTTCAAGATTAATTTTGTCATAGCTGGGTTTATTTTCCATTGTTTTGTAGTTCATAGCTCATGGTACAACTGAAAGCAATTTCTGGTCTCCTGCAAGCACAGAAATACTTTTCACGTAGAGCAACAAACTCTGACCTTGTTAGCATTACACCCAGGCAGCCGGCATCTATTCTTCTTCACAGGAGTTGGAAACTCTGGCATGTGAAGAACATGTTTTTTTCTCAACTCATTTGAAGGATGTGGGACAAATGCTCTGGAACGCTTAGGTGCTGGTTCTTCATTGTCATCTTGAAGTGTATTGCTAAGTCCATCATCAGGTACCTACATAAGAATAGATTAGATGTTCCTCATACTTGACTCTAAAGTCAAGATAGTCAAGGACATCTTTTCGTGGAGTTTTCAAAGCTACTTGATCACGGCGATATTTAATCCAGGCAGCAGCAATTAACATATCAATAATATGCATGATAAGACGCATTGTCCACTTTTTTGTTTGTGCACTTATGCGATACCTACCGATGACACGATCCAAGAAATCCACCCCACCTATATTCTGATTATATGACTTGACAATTGCAGGCCTCTTCGCCATGATATACTGGTTATCTTTCTTTGATCAACGGCGGCATTGATCATTTGGCGTCGCTCCCTCTTGACTCGAAATTAATGTGACAGGTCGATTGTCAAACCACTTGACTACTGCAATCTGACCATCACTTCTAAAAGCTTGGTCAATGGCTCCTCTACCCTCCTTTTTCATCACATTGTCACTTGTTAGAATACAGCCTGAGGGTATGCGGCCTTTTTGAATTATACCAGTCCCCTGAACTTGTGCTTTGATATGGAGTGTATCTAAAAGTGATACAGATGTGAAATACCTGTCCATATAAATAGTTCCCTGGTGGGAGGGTTTCAGAAAGGCGAAGAACTACTTTCCACCTATATCAAGACCTTGATATGCATCATCATCATCTATTATCTTGCCACCCTTAGCTTGAAACAGAAAAAGTCTAAGGGTAAGCCATCGGTGGCTGTTGCTACAAAGTTTTTTAGTCCACAGGGATTTGGCTTTCCTTTGATGAATTGCCGTGCAGCCACATGGCCCCAAAAAAGAATCATCTGCTCGTCAACTGATACTTGCAGAGGCCTAGGGTTGAGATGAAAACCATTCCTAACAATCTGAATGAAAGGATAGACTTTCCAGAATTTGTTGGATTATTTTTAATCGTCTGTTACTTTAGAATCATCTCTTATCTTTAGATTTCTTCTAATATTAAAATAGCTATTTCTTGACATACTTCCTGCAATAGCTGCAATATTAGTTTTTCTAGCCCAGGACATACTAATTCGTGGAAACTTTAAATATGAAATGATTTCTGTGATTCCAATAAAACATCTCATTTCTTAAACAGAACAGTTTAAGGTTCTCCCCATGTCAACTAAGTGCCTTTGGTTTATATACAGGCATAATAATTGAAATGCATCATTTGGTATGTATTTACTCGCATAATCGTGGGGTGGCAAGTTAACACCATTCCCTGGTGTCTCTTCATGGTCAGGTGCGGGTGCTAGGGGGTAAAAATCAATAGTTTTCTTCCAGAATTGTCTTATGCTGGTTGGGCTACTCAAAGGCTGATCAGCCACACTATCATTATCATCATCGTCATCATCAGAACTCTCTCCATTTTGATTTTCTGAATCATGGACTGTAAATTTGGGATCATCGCCTTCATCATCTGAGAGCTCCAAATCATATACATTTCAGTCTATTTCAGCACTCAAAAATTCAATAAAGGCAGCTGTTCCTGTGAGAAAATAAAATAAAAGCCTTGTTTAATTTTTGTAAAAAATATTCTTTATATTTGAAACCTTGAAAAAAATTAATTTCACTTTTAAAAAAGTATTGACCCTTTGTGAAACTAAAAGGAGCACATACATTCAGCTATCAGGCTGAACAATAAAAAAATAGAATAATAAATAAGTAAGAAAAACTGAAACAATTTTTAAAAATCTGACACATTGGAAACCAATGTCCCCTACAGGGTTCATAGGAAAATAATAGCATTTGGTGAGAACTAGCTACTTGTTTTTGAACCAACTAAATTTATCATATATTAGTGATATATTTAAAATTGTTATTACACGCCTTAATAGAGACTCATTAAAAAAGTATTTACTTGTCTCCGCGCAAACAAAGATACGCTTCCTCAGAGCAGTCATATTCTCACTGTCTAGTGTCTTGTGAAGACTAAATATCAAGCTATTGAAAAAAAATAATTATATTTCAACACGTGCTGCCATCTATCCTCTAAGCATCGAAATCCATTCCAGGTTAACCAACACACTTATCTTGCCACCAGAAATTTATAAACAATTTACTGTACAATATCGCCTGTAGGGGGTTAACGACAGTGCCTGGAACAATGTTTTTATGCTCTCTTTGATAGCTCACTTTGAAATTACAATCATTAATTTTCAAAAACTTCAAATCCCATATTGTTTTATCAGGAATAAGCCAAATATTAGTTTTAATACTCGTATTACGAGTTGGCTTATTATATGAATTAACTTTATAAGGTTTAATGTCTCGAAAGAAATACGAGATATGCTTAATGTTAAATTTTAATTGTCATTTTTGATACAATAACTTACTACAAACCATATTTTCTGTTCGTACTGATTATTTTTGAAAATATTTTTACTATAGCTTTATCTGGTTTTGAAAATATGGTTCAACTATTTATAATTATTTAGCTTATATACACACACTATTTTATCGTTTCATTCTACTTTTATTTAATTTTTTGAAATAAATAACCTTTGCTCAAACAAAATATTTTTGTGCTGGTGAATCATTCGAATGATTTATCGAATTCAAAATACCGCTCGAACGTTTGTAGTTTAATTCCTAATAACAAAAGTAGTATCTTTCTGAGAAAAATAAAATCCATTTCAGGCCCGTATACGATCACTTCAGAGTTGAGACTACAGCGTTGGCAACATTGACCATGTTGCAATCTGTGTTATTTTAACAAAACACTCAAAATAATTAAATGAATTTATAAACAACCCGCTTTGTACAAGATCAATCTTATTTTTATTAAGGTTAGGGAGATAACTATAGTTTCAATATGACAACACTGCGACCATTTACATGTGATGATATGCTACGATTTAACAAAGTGTAAGTTATAGATCTAAATTAAGACAAGGTTAGGTCTAATAAAACTACTCAAGTACACACTCAAAATAATATTTTGAGAGTACTTGAGGATTGTTTAAAGCAATAGTCTCATAGTCAAAGGGCCGGAGCCATAAACGCCGGGCGTGTTTGCGGGCCACAGTCTATATATTTTTTCTTTTGGTTTTTTCCACACTGTCCGTAATTTAATTGCGAAAGTGGGTACGGGATGAGGAATATGTCATTTAGCGGAAATATAACCGCATTTGGGTAAAGGGAATGTTGGAAACAATATAGGGAAAACCACCCCTTGTATATCCAGTGGGAATTCGAACCCTGACCTCTCTGGCATCAGGAAACTAGACCAGTGCCCACTGATGTAAGTTTACTAGCTATTTGGTAGGATTACTATATTAAAATCAATACTGTATACTTAAAATATTTTAAAACTTTGATTTATCCAAATATCTCTGTGGGTTGGTGAATGCCCAAAGTAGCGTTTATTGAATTAAGCAAATAAAGAATACAGAATTTGAAATAGTTTTTTAAGTATTTTTGTCATTCAAAATTATATAATAATAATATTTAGCACCGCGCCTTACTACCCGTTCGGGTTATACGCTTTAAGTACTAATTACTCTAATGGATTAGGAATTGAGAAGGTTTAATTAGAGGGAGTGAACCCGCATTTGCGTGGAGGGAGAGTGGAAAACCATTTAGGAAACCCCCCAGTTCACCCGACCGAGATTCGAACCTCGATCTCCCCGTCCTCAGTATTGGAGCTCAACACGACAAGCGCGTTAGCCAACTACGCCACCGAGGAGGGTAAAATTATATACACACTAAAAGTAAACTATCATGTATTGGGTTTATATACAACTGCAGGCTGGATAGTGATATAAAAGTATTAAAGACAAGAGTGCCGGTAAAATATGTCTCAGCCCAGATGTGGCCCATGATCTTGACACTAGAATGTTTATTGCTAATAGCCAAAGTAGCAAAAAAATTTAATACAAGATATAAATACAGATATATTGATACAAAAAAAAAGTTTAAACTTTAACTTAATTTTTTAAATAGGCCTATATATGTTTACTAAGCTAACTTTCTTTTTGGGTAATTTTTCAGGAATTTGGATCCATTGACAGAAACTGTATCCTTTACATTGTGTAACACAGGTTATTGTGGAAATGATAGCTTCAATGATCTTTGTAAATAGAAACATATCTCAAAGAAAGTAGTCTCATAAATTTAGGCATAAGCCTACACTTTTAAATAATTTTCAAAATACTACACAATTCAAACAATAAATAAGTTTAAAATTTGTTATTTTTATAGGTGTTCTTTCTTTAGAGTTCAGAATATCAAACAATATATAGTAAAGTTCTAATTATTCGAGAACCAAAAGTCCGAAGTTCAGTATTATACGAGATGTTACCATAATTTATGTTTTGTGAGAATTGTTTATGAAAATTCACATTAAATGGTTCATCCACCTAATATGAGTAGCAGAGTGAATCGTTGGGTGAGTCATTGTTTCCACATACTGTGCCGCTGTAGTACTTATTATTGTCCACAGCTTGACTTATTTGAGTTTGTTGCCTGCCACTGAGCTTTACGGCTGCAGCTTATTGATTCATTGTGATTATTATTTAAGTTGTTAAAGTTTAGTACGTTAACAATTAGTGCAGGTAATGTGGGTGTGCGAAGCTTCAAAAATTTAACTTGACTTCGAAACAAATAAATATCAGCTTTAACTTTGTTTTGGAAAAAAAAAATCCTGCTTCGACAATCGCAAAGCGTCACCAATAAAAATATTGAGGGCTAAAATACTCAATTTATGGTCCGTCATTGCCGTTATAACCTGTTATATGCATTATAAATCAATATTTGTGTGAGAAAATCTGAGTAAATTGAATTGTAGGTGTGAAAATAACTTGATTTATCAGATTAAAAGGAAATATTACAAACAGTTTTGCAATAAAACATTTTCTCAGTTATTTTTTTGCATAAAGTTATATAAATAACCACAATATAAAATTTTTACAGACATATAACAATTAATAAAAAATATTTGAGCTTCAATTCACCTTCGAGAATATTTCAAATATTCGATTCAAGTTTGCTTTGAAATGAAAAAGTAAACTTGGCACACCCCTATTAAGTAAGGTTGTTTTAAGTTTCTAAAAATGAGTGTATATATAAAAGAAATAAAATTGTTTCATATTATTTGAGTTTTTTTTTTGCTATCTGAGGCCACCATGGTCCCATTACCTCGTATAATTAGGATTCTACTGTATAAAAAACCTTCATGGTGTTAGCCTGTAAGTAAGCTATCATGACCGAGCGGCCGCTGCAGGGTGAAGATGGTGCCAACATTTGCGGATAGAGAGAATCTTGTGGTCAGCACAACAAACCCTCTGGTCATTAATCTTAATTTTTTAGACTGGAGTTGCTACTTTATTCAAGTAGCTCTTCATTTGTCCTCACGAGGCTGAGTTTAACCCTATTAAAGACCCACTGCTTCACAGAACTATCTGAAAGCACCGAGAATTAAGCCTGGGACCTCTGGATCTGTAGTCAGGAGCTCTGACCACAGAAGCGGTTGACTCTACTGTGTACCTACTACCTTAAAACAAAAGATTCGTTCTTTGGGTGCTGGTATGTAAAATAACACCATGCCCTCTATCAAGGCTAATAATCATGGATTTTGAAAAGGTAATGGACCAAATATCAACTATCAACTGTAATAATAAATCACAACTCAGAATTAATAACTTTTCTTAATGCCTTTACTATAAGCCCTCAGGGTAGTGCAAATGTATTGAGAACATGAGGGTTTTTCTTAACTGCAGCCAAGTACGGCCTTTCTTTCTACATGCAATATCTTGCTCACTGGCCTGAGTACTTTCAGGTAGCAGAATCTTCCAGCGGAGAAATTATGGGATACAGTAAGTAGAGTTATTGTTAGTTTTGCAACTTTAGCATTCAGAGTTCTATGTTTAATAAACCAAATTTGTTTGACATGTTATAATCTTGTAAAATGTTTAGTTATGGGCAAAGCAGAGGGTCACGGTGAAAACTGGCATGGCCATGTGACGGCATTAACAGTTTCTCCAGATTATCGACGATTGAGACTAGCTGCCACTCTGATGTCATGGCTAGAAGATGTCTCAGAAAAGTAAGAACTTTTTTATTCAAGCAGTCTTGTATCTAAAACACAACAGAGTTGTGTTTTCAAAATAAACATGTTGCTGGTTCATTTTATTCATTTGTAATGCGATTGAAGCTAGACTATGTTGTTTTATTTGCACATTTTAATGACACACTAGGTTTATTTGGCCCATGAGGTAAAATTGAGAGGATAAAAAGATGATAAAATATCTCAAAGATAATTTGTTTCTGACATGCTCGTAAAATAATTTTCTAGTATTATAATAAAATGTTGATCTATTATAATTATCAAGTATTGATTATACCTTTCCTAGTTTGAAAAAGTACATTAGCGACTGCTAGGCTATGACTATAGGGCGTACTACCATCAACTGTTTCCACCCTCTGGCCGGGTCACTTGAGTAAAATGCCTCCATCTTCCTCCATTCTTCCTCATTTAATTTCAAGGGCCTACTACCAATAATCTTATATAAAAGATTAATTTTTTTTTAGAAACAGTCTGTATAGCTATTAATTAAAATGCTTAAAAAAGAAAAATATGTATTTCAATAGTACTGTTTATCAACGTCAAGTAGTTACGTCTACTATTGGAATCAAACCGAAGACATTTGACTTTGTGAACCAAAAACCGCCACCAAGATAATAATATTTGCTGAGTGTTTACTCATTAAATTAAGCTTTGTTTGTTGACAAGTGTCGGCTAGTCTTGAACACACTGCACTATACGAATATCCAAACTAGTTAGTAGTTTTGCTACAATATATTATCAAATAGTTAATTACTGTATGCTCTTTTCACAGGAAGCGAACCTACTTTGTGGATTTGTTTGTGCGGGTATCTAATAAAGTAGCCATCAGCATGTATAAACAATTGGGATACATTGTTTATCGGACTGTACTAGAATACTACTCTGGAGATCCAGATGAAAATGCTTATGGTAAAGCCCTTTCTTAATCAAATACAAATTTGAACTATTGTAATGCTAGTTATTTATCAATAATATGTTTATATATCAAAATCAAAAGAGGCTTCATATTATTTAATTTTGTTCATTGTTGATGGTTTGTTTTATTATTAGTATTATTATAATTTGAATTAAAGTTTGTTCATATCATCAGGCATAGATTGTTGCCAACATGTATCGTTTCATGCACAACAAATATTGTTTAGTGCTTTGTCTAATAGAATATTCATACCAAGCTTAGTGTGTCCATTCTCGCACGGTTCGTCTCCATACAGTATTCTCGGTGAGAATATTATCTGGCACTTTGTATCAGAATTGATATTGCACTCTCTTCAATAAACAGATAAAACATTTTTACAAGTAGGTATGCACTACTAATGACCACTTGATTTAGGAGATGCCAGATGGTATGAAAACTTACACATATCCTGCATGAAACAGTACAAGCCAGAAACTATCGATTCACGATGTTATGAACAGACCTTTATTGTTGAATAAAAAACAAGCCTCTTTGTATTTTTGTTTTAGATATGCGGAAAGCTTTATCAAGGGATGTTAAAAAGAAATCCGTCATACCACTTTCACATCCAGTCAGACCTGAAGACGTGGACTGACGTTTCTAACAAACCAAGGCAGTTGGAAGAAATCTGGTACATTAAGAAAGTGAAAAATCCTTCAAAATGCAAACTCAAAAATTGTAATTTCCAACCTAGTTATTATTTATGCATACCGTAATATATTTCATGGAATATATATTTAAAACAAATAGTTGATTTGTCTGAAGAATAGTATACCTCAGGTTTGGGTAGGCAGCTAGTAATAAAGCCAACAACAACAAAATCATTAAATTTTCTTGATATTAAATCCCTCTTCAAGCAATTTAGTGGGTTGTAAAATTTTGAATCCACCCAAGACTTCAACAAGATATGAGTTCAGATATTGAATGGGAATACAAAATTACATTACTAATCATTTTTTGGGGTTGAACATTCTAAATTCCCCTCTCAGTAGTCCTGAGCTATCCATGTCACATACTTTTTTTTTTAAATAATATTTTCTATTTAGGTAATTGAAAATATTAGTAATAAGATGACCTTGTCTTGTGATTCC
>CABEEJ010000153.1:288104-404320 GCA_901482245.1 Timema douglasi
CCCCCCCCCCCCCCCTGCACTTTAACACCCTCCATCCCCAATAATCTTTTAATATAATTTAATTGACAAGTCTTGACCAAACTGAGAAAAAAAAGGCAACCATACAACAGCTGCAGGTCTGGTTTTTCAATCTTCCTTTGGTACAACATTTTATATCCAGTAGTACACCAAGTTTTGTTAGAAGGTTTGCCACTATAAAATTAACACTATATTTATAAAGTCAGGTCTTTATTTAAATTGAACTACACTAGCTGGTTGTATGGGTTTTAAAATATTTTGAAAGTATATAAAAAGTAAAATTGACCAAACTTTTCAAAATATAAATAATTCTTTGATTATGGCCTTATTGAGCCACACGTATTCATTACTAAGAAAATACACACAGTGTGGTAATTTTTAGAAATTCTGAAGTGTTTTAACAGGTCCGATAAAAAATGTTAAGTTGATATTAAAATGAATAACTACCTTATTGCATTTCCAGTGAATCGTAGCTGAGGTTTGCAAGCACAAGCATATTTATAATTTGAACATTAAATTTTAAAAAAAACTGAAATCTTTACCTTGTAAAAGTATGTGATTTTTTTTACATAAGAATAAAAGTATGCCATCATGTTGATTCACAGAACTACTCTTGCACCACTACCCCACCCCACCCATAATTTGTTCTTACTCATTAATTTATATTTTAGTTCTGTTCCAATTTAAATGTTATAAAACATTCTAACCATTCAGCCACATTATTTAACATAGTTTGTCTTCTCCCGTCATGCTAACTTCTTGGTTTAACACCCTCCTGTTTCTTACCTGGCTATATAAACCCTTACTTCTAGATCCCTTTTAATCATCTCTATCCATTCTTGTATCCAACAAGCCTTTTCCCCTTATTAACTTTTTGATTTTCCTCCACTTCTTCACTTTACATCTCATCCTTGGGCATTAAGCTTACCTTTCCTGAATACGATTATCTTTCCTCTTGGTTTTTAAGTGTGACTAACTTTTCATTTCCTTATCCAGGAGTAAGTAATCTATTACAAACCTTTACATCCTATCTCAACTGTATCTAGTAATTTTATGTTCTCTTTTCATCTTGTACTGGCTGACCTTTGTTCTATTCCTTGCACATAATTTTAGCAGCCTTCTATCTTCCTTGTCTCTCCATCAATCATCTTCCAACACTATCTTTTCCCACGTTCGCATTTAGATCCCTACCTACCCGCCTTTTCTAATTGCTCTCCCAGTTTTTCTTCAAACTTGTCCTTACCATTCTTATTTTACAGTCTCATTTACCGCCCACCTCCACCTGCTCTCT
The DNA here is from genome assembly GCA_901482245.1 of Timema douglasi. NCBI lineage: Eukaryota > Metazoa > Arthropoda > Insecta > Phasmatodea > Timematidae > Timema > Timema douglasi. The sequence continues at coordinate 289,414 of CABEEJ010000153.1, forward strand.
TCTCTTACTACAAAACATAGTCTGCTTCACCTTCCTTCATTTCCCATCCAATATAACATATATTCCTTTTCTATCGTGGTACTCCTTCTCTACCTTGATTCACTCATTCCAAACATATCAATTCTTATTTCCTCCCCAACAGAATTTCACTATTCAATGTCCAAAAACATAGCTGTTGTTCATTTCTCTTATCAATCCAGCTTTTTTTTAAATCTAGAATTCAGTTTTCTTCAGCTACCAACTTAGTAGGTTGTCGTGGCCAACACCTATGTAGTGGGTCTGCCAGCTTTAGAACTCTAAGAATGCCCGTTTTGACAGTGACGCGGCTGTAACAAATTCTAGGCTTCCAGCACAAATTATTGTGACCCAAATGATCAGTTTTTTTTCCAAGATTGTTGCTATAGGCCTAAATCAACTTATCTCATTTTCACCTGACCTGGGTTCCGCTGGGCTTTACACCCAACCTATATTAGGTTACTCAAGACGCAGGGTACACATTGTGGAGGAAATACTACTTGTATTGTGCTTCATTGTCCTGTTCGCTACAAAGAGGAAATAATTATGCAATCATTTTTTAGCGAGTCTCAAAAACACCAAAATAAATGGGGAAGTGGCATATGACATTTATATGTACACCAGTGTAGGCCTAATAAAAAAAACTTCTACACTAGCGAGCTGCTCAGTCGATAGAACACCTAAATGGGACTCCGCCTCTCAAATTATTTGTGGTAGGATGCTTAGGTTGGTACTTCTGCAATTTTAGTGTAACCGGGACGAGACAAGAGGAATTACCATGGTGACTTACCTGTTAGAGTAAAATTTATATCCATTCTGGTGATAAGTAGTCCAGACTTCAACCCACACTTGCTACAGAAGAAATAATGTCAAAAACCAAAATATAATTAAACTTTTAGCTCACGTCAAACAAGATTTTTCTATCAAAAAAACCAGCTAGCATGTATTTTCTTTTTCTTTCTTAAAATAAAAAATTGTCATATCAACCAAACAATTAAAATAATTGGAGGAAATTAATGTAGCAGGGTATAGAGGAATGAATAACAGTATTGAAACTTCAGTGGTGTTGTCATGGAGAATTAAAAAAAAAGTTCAGTTGAAAGATATTTAAGAAGTTGATACAGAAATATGCGGCAGATAAATAAGACAGAACTAGCAAAAATACAGAAATATAGTGAATATTATTTACACCAGATAATTAAAACAATCAATTAGGTTTTAGGAGTTATATTTACAAACAATTTTTATTTACATTGCGTTGAAAAAGTATAAAACTGATTTTACACTTAGTTTATGCTGAAAGGTACCACACTTACATTGCTTATTTCCATTATGGTTTAGGTTATTTTAGAGGCCATAGTGGAACCCATCAAGGTAAGAATGTAAGTTTTCACCATAAACAAAGTGTAGACCCTATATGCTGTAAACTTCTCATGATTCACTACTACTGTTACTATCATCATCATCTTCTCCTTCTTTCTCTTCGTCATTAGTCTGCTGCTGCTTTTTCCAAGCTTTGGCCATTTCGAGCAACTTAAGATTGGGTTTGGTAGCTTCATCTTCAGGGAAAATGTAATCAAAGAATTCTTCCCAACCTTCTTCTGTCTGAAATTGAGACAGAAAATCAATTCACTATAAATACTTAACTCTTACCCAAGAGAGAAAGCTGCTAAAACAGCGTTCCTCTATCTCTTTAATAAACATCACCTTTTCATACATCCAATATAATTTTGAGCACCCTTAGTGTAAATAGTCATTATGTGGCAAGGAAACTCTTAGTTGAGGACATAGATAAAATAAAAATACTTTTTGACTAATAAAGTTACTGTGGAGACTTCATTAAATTAATATAAACTATAACATGAATATTCTTCGGCATCACAAGATTCCCCATTTTGTCACGGCCCTCCATTTGAAACCGTTACTATAAAGTAATGAAGTTTTAGTTAGTTATTAAAAAACCATTACCTTACTAAATATCATTTTGTTGTAGATTTAAATGAATTAAAAAGAACTCTTTATTTCCCCAATTTAACACACTTATTAATTCACACTTATTAATTCACACTTATTAATTACAATTTTCACCGCCGCTCACTTACCCCGTCGTCAGCTTGTACCCTCTGTCTCTTCTTCACTCTTCTTGGCATCTTCTTTATAACATTGTTAAGTGAAGATTCATCTCCATGTTGAGTTTCAAACTCTCTCCATGCCTCTAGAAGCAGAACTCGTTCCTCCTTTTCATTGGCACCTCTCAGGGATAGATTGGCTCGCTCGTACACCCTTCGAGCTAACTCAACATTACTTTCATCTGCGGACGCAAGCTCAAACTGTGCATAGCTCATCCATACCTGTGAAACATAAAGTAAATCTTGTAAAGAGACTTATTAGGATCAGAATATATAATAAAATTGTCATAATTGATGATAATTGATCCTAATATGATCTTTAGTATTTTTTAAATTTCAATTTTTAAAAATACTTCTATTAAATATAGTAGAACTATGGTAGGAAGAAGCTTTAAGAAAATAGAAAAAACTTTTTTTTTTTGTCGGAATTGATATTGTTGGTATAATGTTCTTTTTAGCAGACCCTCATATTCTTCTTAGCTTTCTTAAACTCACCTTCACATGTAATGTTCTCTCTAGCAGACGCTCATATAGCTCTCTAGCTTTCTCAGTCTCACCAAGAGACACTTCAAAGTCTATGTATGCTTTCCACAGCAGTTCTGGCATGTCTAATCGTGGTTGGTTCACAGCCAGCTCATAGATGGCTCTAGCACGATCTGTGTCTCCTAGGAGTGTTTCCAACTCTGCAAACTTGAACAATAGTTTACATTTTCAAGCGTGTAGTCGCTCCAGAGAAAATTATAAACAGCCAAATAATATAAAGATGATGGTAAGTTAGCCCCTTGTGTCCTACTTTACTTAGTACTATACATGCCCAGACAACCATATTTAAAAATGGGAACTCCTACAATCAGTAGTGTTGATTTCTAAGTTATGTAAATCATTATATATAGAAGGTAAGATGTTGAAATTTTATGAAATGTAGCATTTAGGGGTGTGCAAAGCTACGAAACTTCAACTTAGCTTCAAAACCATATTAGCTTTGAATTAACTTTGAAAATTATGAAGTTTCGCCAGTAAATAAATATTGATATCTAAAATACTCAATGTATGGTCAATTATTGCCATTCTGAGCCGTAATGCAACTTTTAAAAGATTCCATATATTCGATTTGAGTTTGCTTCGAACTGAAAACGTGGACTTATCACACCCCTAAAGCACTCTTTATTCAATTACCTATATATTTAGTTGTAAAAGCCAGGTTTTAAATATTAATTCGTAAAAATAGGTGTATTTGGGGTTAGTGAACTTTTTTTTATAAATATTTTATTTGCAAAACTCTTAGAATTTTAAAATTTTCATTACTGTCGTCATCATCATTAAAATCACTATCAGTATTTTCTGTACTATTTACACTTTCACACAAATGGTTTGCTATTTTGTTTTCATCTAACACCTTCCTCTATCATCTCATCACAACAGACCAGATTGTTCAAACAGCTGTTGCAAGGACATTGAAATTATTTTTTTTTTTCATAGAAAAAAACTAGGCAAGTAATTCAAATGAAAAGTGTATAAGACAACTAAACACACCCAGGATATGATTGGTCCTGCCATCTATAAATAAAATGTGCAACTATGTCGGTGGTTGTTTGCTAAAACACGCAATGCATACTACACATTGTATAGCAGTTCACTACTATCATGTTTTTAACAAGATTTTATTCAAGACACAAGGGATTAAAAGAGTAATCCTCACCCTCATCCATGTGACACAGTTTTCGGGACCAAATTCGAGAAACTTTTCATACAGTATTCGACAGCGATCAAACTCTCTAAGTTGAATCTCAAGGTCAATGTAACCTCTGTATAGTTTATCCTTGGGGCACATACCAAGTGCCATTCCCTGAAACAACAAGTAGTTTTCAGTCAGTGAAACAGAACATAAACTAATATCAAAGAATTAATTTACTACCCAAACTGTTTCAGTGGCCACATTGTTTAAGGCGATACTCTCGCAATAGACTAGACTGCCAATGGCGGAGAGATTGTGGTTCAATCCCAGTCACGTGTACTGAGAGGGATTTTTCCTAAACAGTTTTCCACTCTCCCTCCAAGCAAATAAGGTTCACTTCCTTTAAATATAACCTTCCTAATCCCTAAAACCATTAGCATAATTAGTACATAAACGTATAACCTAAGAGAGTAGTAAGATGTGGTGCTAGAAAAAACTATCATAAACGGTATTGAAATTCCGTTTTATGCCCTCTTCCCTTGAGAACAGCAATATTGAGAGAAGTGAAATAATATTTCCACTACACTACATAAAACCGCAATACAATGCGTGGCCTTGTTCAAGCTACATCACCAACCTAAGTTATGTGTTATCCTCGGGATGTGACGAGCTCTTAAATAAACCAGGCAATGCAAATAAATAGTTGATAATATTTCATCAAAATCTCTAAATACTTCTACTAAATGAAATATAGCAGTAGTTTACAACATTTGAGAATAAAATGAAATTCATTTACAATCCTTAATGCCAACGAAATCCACTTCGATGCCCCCATAGTCTAAGACGTCACTCTCGCAATAGACTAGACTGCCGATGACAGGGAGATCCGAGGTTCAAATTCCGGTCGGGTGTACTAAGGATGGTTTTACCTCAAATAGTTTTTCACTCTCCCTCCCCACAAAAAGAGGTATACTTCCTCTAAATTGACCTTTCTAATTCCTAACACATTAGTGTAATTAGTAAATAGGTGTATAACCTAAACAGGTAGTAAGAAGTGGTAACAAAAAAGCCTTTAACAAAGCATGATTTAAATAAGAATACATCGTACCAGCATCTTCCTGGCCATTGTTAGATTTTTGTTCCTGATTTCAAACTGGGCATAGAGAAGCCAGATCTTACTGAAAGTGAAGTGTTTATGTGGCAGTAACTCCAAACAAGCTCTGTAAACTTGTCGCGTTCTCTCTTCATCCTCTGCCTCGAGCTCCTCGAACAAGGCATAGTTGATCCACAGGTAGATGTAACGTCGCCAAAACTGTTTCTCCTAACACAACACCAGGTAGAAGATTACAATTTGTATTAGGACTGGTAAGGTTGTGGGCGGCATACAACAACGATGCTAAGCACGGCTGAAGTACCAGTCAAGCCCAAGTAAAGTCGGAGAAAAGCCCTACATGCCTTTTAGAGCATCTGGCTGGCAGTCATGTGATGAAATCTTAAAAGAGAAGTACCAAACCCTGGTGGGAAATAAAATTATCTACATCCATTGTCTTGTAAAGAAACAATTTTGCTTATAAAGTTAGCAAAACTGATTATAAACAAAAAAAGATTTGTTAAAATAGCAGAAAATGTGAAAAACAGTTTTCAGTGTGGAAGAAAGAATCTATTTATTGGAACAAATCCTTTCCCTTTACTAAACCTTTCCCATTCAACCTCTATACTTTGCATCTCATCCTTGGGTATTAAGATTTTTGCCTTTCTTAGGTACAGCTATTTCCTCTTCATTTTTTAGCCTCCACACCCTTATTCTTCTTTCTTATCTTACTATTTTTATCCTACATTCCGATCCCATTATGTCTGCCACCAACAACAGGTGGTCACTATCTAAGGAGACACTTGATATTACCTTGATGTTTATGGTCTACCTTATCATTATTCATCCATGAGAAAGTAGTCTATCACCAATCTTTGCTTCCCACCCCAACTGTATCTAGTGAGCTTATAACCTATTTCCTTCTTATACCAGCTGTTTGCCACTTTCAATTTATTTCTTGCACATAACTCCAACAGCCTTCTATCCTCCTCGTTTCTCTCACCCCATATCCTTCTTTCCCTAATACTTCCTCAAACCCTGCTCTTTCTTTTCCTACTTTTGCATTCAGATCATCCATTATTATCCGACACTTGTTCCTCGTATGCCTTTCCAGGTCTTCTTCAAACTTTGTATTTTTTACCTGGTGAATGGGTGACTTGTGTTAAAAGACTCGAGGTTTGGACAAGTAGGCAATTTGTGTTGAAATTGAAAGGGTTGGGTGAGTGTTAGGCACATTTAAGTTAAAATAATAATAAAATAACATGATAAACATTTACATGAAAACAAAAACAACAACAAAAAACTCAAATCAAACTTGATTCTGGAAATTTAAGCACTACACTCAAAGTGTATATAAAAATTCAAACTTGACACTTATGATTTAAAACTCAAACTTTGAAATTGTATGTAAGAAAAGTGCCAGATTTTAATTCATCCGGATCTTTTTTGTAAAAATAAAGAAGGAAGTTCCTATCCTGTACTTACCTTTGTAGGAGGAACATTTGCTATCGCTCTTTCGTATGTTTCTCTGATTGAATCCAGATTTCCTTCACTTTCCACAAGTCGCAAGTAGTCGAACCAAGCATCATAATTGGTAGGATTGGCTTTTATTTCCTACATATAAGTCAAAAGGTGTTGTAAATTTGAGTAACGTTAGAAAGAGAGAAAATACAACCAAAATATGTCCACACTGTTAACAAGAAATTCCCAAAACTCTAAATGTACCCTTTGTTTACCCTGAACATTAGCATTATCACCTACACAGATTACACTATGACCCTAGCTTATAAGCTACACCATAGTTGAATAATGCAAGGTAAGCTTGCTACCTTATAAGGTAAATGAAGGGTACCTTTATGAGCCCACATAGAGCTAATGAATAGCTTACAAATAGGTAGCTAACCAGACAATGCCAAGAAGTGGGTTTTTTTTCACTATTCAATATATAAAATAGCCTGCTTACCTTAAATTAAAATATGTTTGGGTGCCCAAATGATCTAAGACTAAATAGACCATCATCATGAACCTGTTTCCGGCACGGTCAGTTTAGTAGAATGCCTCCATCTTCCTCTGTCCTTACACCACTAGACCAATAATCTAAATTTTCGAATGCAGGTAAATTGATATTCAAATTTGGGTACATGTGGCTAATTCTACAACTTAATCTGCAGCATCAATTAATTTTAACTCCTTTAAACTCACATCTATGTTCTAAAATACAAATGTTTATTCAACCATAATATTTTTAAACTCACCTCTTCATATTGAAACTTTCTTTTACTAACAATCACATCCTCAATTCCTGTTCGATCCCCATATTTCTTTTCATGGATTGTATACGCTTTGTATAGTTCTTGGGCTCTGTCTTTAGGAATGTGATCTAGGGCGTACTTGTAGATAACGCGAGCTCTGTCATGCTGTTCAAGAAACAAACATCAATACAATGGATTAAAAAAAACTGAAACAAACTTCACACAAAGAGTTAGCATACATTTTATAAAGCAAAATAGAATTAAAGGCGCATCCAAATTTAGATTATTTTTTTCCAAAACAAAAACACTGAACGGTAAAATATTTCATACCTCTCTTTGGTTCTCTTCAAATTTTGCAAATGCTATGTATAGTTTTTCATCCATTGTTTCTTCACCAAAAAATTCTACTGATCTTTCAAAAACTTTGCGAGACCCCGAGATAAATCCATGTTGCTCTTCAAACCTGGAATGTACAAAATAATATAAGTGAAAAGCTGAAAGGTAGTTTAAACAACTTATGTTTATAGTCCAGCATAGTGAGCTAATTATATGTTAACTTTGAGTGAAAATAAAACACTTTTTGTTAAGTTTATAGTGCTGAAAACTTGTGTTTGATATTTGTATGCTTCTCGTCTATAAATGGTGGGATGACAACCAAATAAAAACCAAACAACCACATGATGGATATTTATGTTCTAAATTAGGTCTAAATTTGTTGAATAGTGGAAAAAATACTTGCTTACCCTCGTAGAAAAGTTGTGCTACAGATTTTTATTGCTCAAGAAAAATATGTCGACCCCGGCTGGGTTTGAACCCACAAACATTGGGTCTTGAGGTGAGCACTTTACCCCTAGACCACTGAGGTCAATGGAAAAAAACTAAAATTTATCATAATTATATACAAATATTAATAGTAAAGGATGAAGTTTAATACCTGGCAAATTTAGTCCAGTTGCGAACGTCAGGGTGGACATAAACAAATCTTTCATAAATTGCCCTGGCTCTGTTTATTTCTTTGTAGCGCAGTTCAAACTTGATGTAGGTGAGCCAAGCTTGTTCGTCCGGCTCCCACTCCATCCATCGGTCAAATACCTGGCGAGCACCTGTGTACAGTCACAACTTTATGTAGGCATTAAACTTTACCAACACCAAGGGGCTCTCCAAAAACTATGTATTCTTATCAAGGGGTGGGGGTGGAGAAGTGCTCTGCATTTAAAAAAAACCACCCTCAGAACACCTAACCGGGATTAAAATCTTTTTAACTTCCCCTAGTCTAAAGATAACCTACCAATTTTAAGCTGGATAGCAGACATATTTTATTTATTTTGTTGAAAAAATAATAGATAGGATGTGGAAGAAAATTTTGGAAATGAAGTATGTAGGAGAAAGACCACTAGGGAGGCCAAGAAAGAGATGGGAGGAGCAGCCAAAAGAAAGTGTTCAAGTGAGAGGAGAAGAATGGAAGAAATTAAAATAGGAAGAATAAAGACATTTTACCATTTCTAAACTGAGCTGGCCACAGTCTGGAAACATTTGATGCTTATGATGTTGAAGTTGAGTTTTGCAGTAAAAATTGCAAAAATAATGCCCTTAACACACAATTCATACCATTTCATTCTAAACACAAGCTAGACTTTAGTATGAAATATTATTTAGTGGCGTGTCCTCCTTTATAATAATTTGGTAACTCTATTCCTAAGTACCCTAAAGCTACCTGCAAGGTAGACTCTACAATTGTTCCACGCTCACTCACCAGCTATATTGCCAACCATCTCCTCCATGTAGGAATACTTGTACCAGAACTGGTTGGCTCGCGGTAGGATGGTTACCGCACGATCCCACAAGTTGCGGGCGTGGTTCACCTGACGATTCCTCATCTCCATCTCGGTATACTTGAGCCATAGTGTAATGTTGCGATGGTCCACATCCAACGCTCTCTCGTATATGGAGCGGGCTCTACACACATACACACACACATGCTGATACACTTTCGTCTGTAGACCAACACTTCCAAGTTACAAACTTCGCCCACAGTCTCAAATTATTTTCTTGTATTTTTGAGGACATTTTACACTCAAGAGTCCATAACATAAGTAACTTACTGGATATAGTACATATGTTAAGTAGTTTATTATTATTATTATTATTATTAGCACCGCGTCTTACTACCCGTTCGGGTTATACGCACTTACGCTAATGTGTAATGGTAGGGTGATTGTGAGATGAAATGAAGGACCTACAGTTTAACGTGGAATCCGAACCACGGTGGAGGCCTGGCATTCCCCACATTCCCAAGATGTCTTGTCAGAGGTGAAGGAAGGGTTTGGTAATCAGATAAATCTGTGCCGAGAGTGAGGATTGAACCCCGGCCGCCAGCACAGAAGTCTGACACCTTATCCCTAGACCGCCAGGTCACCCAGTAAGTAGTTTCAAGAATGTTTTGATATAAGGGAAAAAGAAAAGGTTAGGTCTTGGGGAAGTGGAGTGGGGGGAAATGAATGTCAAGGAAGTATTCTCTTCTATATCTATGGTGGGGAAAACTACAATATCCAGTAAAATGTTACATTTATGTTGGTAAGTGTAAATATTTTCTAGCTAAGAGTAGCCTGTCTGATAAAAAGAGATAATAAAAACAACTTTTCACTGAGGCCTAAGTTTTGTTTGAAATTAATAGGCCCTAACTAAATAATGAGTAGAGGCTAATTTAAAAAAAAACCTTATACTGTAGGTCCTACCTCTGAACTTCTTTTTGGCTTTCTTCCCATTGTGCGTACTTGAGCCAGTTACTTATTACAGAACGATTTTTCCGTAGGTTATCCTCAAATGCCCTTCTTTTTCTATGTTGGTAGTCGGCCAACTCATCGGGATCTGATATCTTCTGCTTTGGTGGCTAAAATGTTAGTTATACAAATGGGCAGGTTAATTTAAAATATAGATTTTCCAATATTTAGCCAAAGCTATAACTAAGCACAGACAAAAATAAAAGTAATTATGTCAAGCTTTAAGTAAAAAATTAAAATATTACTTACTCTATGGCATTAATAACTTTTAAAGTTAATTGCCACATTTGAAAAAGTATGCAACCTTATCTTGAGCTAGTTCCATCCAGTCCACCTCATCACACCCTATCTTGAACTAGTTTTATCTAGTCTCTCTCATTACATCCTATCTCTTTCAGGTCCATTCTAATGCTATCCTCGCATCTGCGTCTAGGTCTTTCCAATGGTCTATTACCATTGAGTTTGCCAGTCAATACCTTGGACACGGTTCTATATTATCCCATTAAAATACGTAATGATAGCTCTTAGTCCTTGTTGTGAGGGTAACTTGCTGTTATTAAAAATTGGTCACATTAGTAGAGCCACATTAAGATTAGATAAATATCCTAGGATTAAAATAATAACATTTTAAAAGGTTAGCATGAATAAGAAAATAATGTAAGAATATAAAAATTAATGATTTGACCAAATTTATTCCATTTTGTGTATGTGTACGATAAATATTTGTGTCAACCTGTACCTTGATAATCAAGAGGTATTAAATATTAATAAATAATGCATATATATGCTGAAACATTAACAAATAGGCTCCTATGCAACAAAGAACATGATAAAAAACTAAACCAAACTGTTTTTCATGCTTACAAGCATTTTTGGCAGATCAGTAAAAATAAATCTGTATAAATTCATATAAAGTGACGAATTACAGTTTTTTTAAAGTTTTTTAGCACCGCGTCTTACTACCCATTAGAGTTATAGGCCTACGCTTATGTGCTAATTATTACACTAATGGTTTTAGGGATTAGTAAGGTTATATTTAGAGGAAGTGTACCCACATTTGCATGGAGGAAGAGTGGAAAGCCATTTTGGAAGAACCGCCCTCAGTATCCTACTACACCTGACCAAGATTCGTATCTCAATCTCCCCATCATTAGCAGTTAGTCTACTGCAAGAGTAGAGTATTAGACCTTCCGGCCACTGAAACGGGCAATTAGTTTACAAACTAATTAATTAGTTAAGTTGTATTTCAGGCTTTAACAAGAGAAACTTTACATCAGCTGGGATCCAAACTTTCCAAGTTTTCAGAGGTAGTTTACCTATGACATGGAAGCTAAGATCAACATTATTTGAAATAATATTTGTATCATAAGACCAAAGCCCAAAATTAACTTATAATTTATTACAAGACTACCAGTATTCGAAATGTCACTTACTGGTGGTAAAATTTCCAAGTCGCGTTCTTTAGCTTCTCTTAAAAGTTGCTCAGCTGTAATTTGAATTTCTGCTGGGGCTTTGTTCTTCACCTGTAAATTATAATTGAAATATTAAGTTGGACATGAAACTATGCCGATGTTGGAATGTGTTTTAACCATTTCTGCATACATTTTTATAGAGTTTTGATTTTTAATAAACTATACATAGAAGTTACATTTTTTTTTATAAATGTGATACTAAAGTATTACACAAATTATGTTTATTACTCTTCAAAAATTAATTTGAGGTTAGAAACTTTTAAATAACTTGTCAACATTCTACCAAGTAAGTTACTACTTCTAAAGTGAAAAGTAAAACAAAAAATTGTGTGTTTTTTTACTTGAAAATATTCTAAATCCTTTCTCAGTGTCCAAATATTTATAAAACAAAAGTCTACAGTGTGCTAAAACATAACATTCATACTTATCGTATGATAAGAATAGTAGGCTTAGTTCCATTTTAAATTTATGTTATTCATGTCATAAGCTACATTGCCCAAGTTTAAATTTCAAGTGTGCTCCACTTGAACAGCACAGTTATCACAAGAAGGCTAAAATCATTTATATCTTTTACAACTAGCCTAACATTAAAAAAATATATTTTAAGTCTTCAGTAGTCTTTGAGGTAACATGTAACCTAATATAGCTTAATTGGATATCTAACACAAACACCTTCTATTATAAATATGGTTTATTTATTACAAAACCACGTCTAAAAATCTATTTATACCTTACAAAGTGATATCTTAAAACCAAACTTTGCCTATATTAAGAAATATGGTAGAATACTAATTTAAAAACGGTCGAGTAATTGAGTGCACTATTTCTTGGCTGATATGTTAAGTTTATGCCAAAAAGAGTTATTTTGTGTTTAATATGATGTAATTAATCATAGTGTTTTTTTCTTTTAACCCCCCCCCCTGTTTTTTCAAACACATATGTTTGCATAATAGGCACATAATGATTTGTTGTATTCTATTAAAACTTGTTGGCATTTAGACCTACTTTAATAATGTAATGACACAAAATATTGTGTGTAATATGAATATGCATAACTGTTATTGCTTAATATGATGTGTAGATTCAATGAGGCAGATGAATTAAATTTGATTAAATTTAAGTGGCATCTTTCACCAGATGATGGGAATAGAACAGGTTTTTCTTACTTATTTATTTAATACAAGGAGTGAAATAAGTAATATTTTAATAAATGGTTTGAATTTATTACATACAGGCTAGGTTCTATGTTGGACAGGAGATGTTTAGAATTTCATTTCATTAAACAACAAATTACAATAGGTATTAAATAAATCAAAGCTTGTTAGTTAAGAAATTCTTTACCTTTGCCACTTTGGGCATTTTTTGTGGCTTACTTTCCATCTCTATATATTTAGCGGAATTATTTTAATTAAGTAAAATAAAACCTTTAATATTATAAAATCAATCTATTTCAATGTCAAAATCACAAAGTAGTTTAACGCCATTTCTATTTATTATTGTAGCAAATGAACCAACTGTGGCACAAAATATTCCCTCTTTTAATAAAACTTACCAATAAGGTTTGTAAGCTCTATACTCTAGGCTCTGCTTAAGGAGATCAGATCTTTTAGATAAAGTTTATCTTGTTATTCACCTTGTTACATTTATTTTAAATAAAAAATAATTATAGCGTATTGAAGATCCCATATATTAGATTCATGTAGAGTAAACTATGTTTCTAAAAATTAATATGATATATTTTAAGGAAGTAAATTATTATATTTAATATTCATTAATTAATTTAAAAAATTGGCTTTCTGTTGTAGATATGCTCATACTCCTATACTAATAGATAGATATTTAAATTACTCTCTGACGTCCATAGCGTTATTTTAAAACTCAAGACATGGAAAAAAAATTAATACACTATCAAAAAGTGCATAATTACTGGTGTCCAGAGCTCACATATTAGAGAGGATTATTTTACTTGATGTGATGTTTTAAGCAATTATATGGGTGGGGGGGAGTAAAGAAAGTAGTAGAAAATAGGAAAAATGTCATGAGTGAAATAATTAAGTCTTAGGGGTTAAAAGCTATGAAAGTGTTAATGAATGCCAAAGCTGCGCGCATTGATGGGATCACATGTGAAATGCATAGTACTACGTGCCAGATTGTGTTGTTTAATGTGTGTGATGAGATTTTGAATTTTCCTAATGACTGGAAAAATGCTGTCATTGTCCTTTTTGTTCAAAGGAAAAGGCAGTAAAAGCGAATGTAAGAATTATAGGGTAATTAGTTTAAGTATTCTAGGCAAAGTTTTTGGGAGAGTCCATAGGAATGGTCTTAGTTGAGAAGATGTGAGGAAAAAACTGCGGTCAAGATGTGGAATGTGGTTTCATGCCAGGTAGAGATTGCATGGACCAGATATTTGCATTGCGACAAATGATTAAAAAATGTATGACAGTAGGCCTAAGCAAGAACGTGTATTTTGCATTTGTTGTTCTGGATAAAGTGTGCAATCGGGTGGACTAGCAGTATGTTATGGAATGTTCTGAGAGAGTATGGTGTACCGTGTGGATGCATGGTTAGTGAATGCAATTATAGTATTGTATGAAGGAAGTAAAGCGTGCGTTAAGGCGGATGAAGCTTTGAGTGAATGGTTTGACATTGAACAAGGTGTTAGACAAGGTTTTGTTATGTCTCTATGGTTGTTTAATTTACTCATGGATAAGTGTACAAATGGACATTGGTAATGTTATAATGGTGTTAGATGCAAATGAAGCTGTATATTGATAGCTGAGAATCAAAGTAACTTGCAGAATGCTTTAAATCGTTTAAATGAGTTGACAGCCAGAATGGATAAGGAAATTGTCAGTTTGTTTAATGGATGTGAAGCATTGCTACTTGCTAGTTTGTTAGGAGAAACAAAATAGCAAGATGACTGCGGTTGGAATGAGATACCTACCTATTTAAGAAATCCACGAATAAAAACTCGTTTGGACAGAGTCATTAGTGCACGAGTGCTGAAGGAGTGTAGTTTTAAAGGCAATCCAATAGGTGAATTTGAATGAAGAGTCTTACGTTGGTTTGGGCATGTTGAAAGGATGAGTGTGGATCGAATGACAAAGCAAATATATGAAGGTATAGTGTGTGGATCAAAAGGAAGGGGTAGGCCATGTAAGACGTGGCTAAATGTTGCGGAGGAATGTGTGAAAAAGAGACATTAAATAGTTTTTTTAAGAATAAAAGGTCATGTATCACTAAGGAATATGCAAAAATAAAGGAATGTGGAGAAAGTTAGTAAGGATAGAATAAGTATGGAGTTGTTTTTTGAGCTATGTGCATAGATTCTTGCCTACCCCATAAGGGAATCCTGTAATTAGTTATGTATGTGGATATTTTTATTTTTTAAAGTGTCTTGAATTTTGTTGTTATAAATGTAGTCTCTACTTCAAAAATGTAGGTAACGGTGTCTTGCAGCAACTTACTTACCATCATCATTAACTGTTCCCAGTTTCCACTTTCCAACCTGTGGTCATGTCAGTTTAGTAAAATGAATCCATCATTCTTATATTTTCACTTACACACTTGCTGTTATATAGTCTTCCTATCTGATTATTGCAGTCCTTTTCATCTCCTCACTTCTCTTTGCTTACTCCATCTTATGTAGGCCCACTCCCTGGCCTTAACTCTTACCTGTACAACTTTCCACTTTTATATTGAGGTACAAACTCTTATGAATACTTACCTCCTCTTTTTAACTCTTTGGTTTAGCTGTTAGCGCTGATCTTTTTCTACCCAGCGGAGTTGCCATTTTATAGCTTAAAATATGAATATTATTATTTCTATGAAGAAAACATGCTATATTAGCCTTTAAAACATTCACTGAGGCATCTTGTGAAAGCAATATACTAATATACTAAAAGACTAAAAATATTTTAAATAAATTGTGTTTTAAAATATATAATATTATAACAAGGTTGTAGGAATGCTGAAGGCAAAGAAAAATTATGATTATAGAATGATTTTATATGCTAATTTAAGTTTATTTTTATGGTAACTAATGGTAGGGATTGAATATATTCAATGCTATAAATGTTTAGAAATTTACATCAAGGGCACTTATTAAATAAAGGTATACCTAGTGGTGGCAGAATCAATGAAATGGGATTTGCTGGGGTGAGGGTGATTACCTCCTGAATAAATTTAGCCCCCGTCCTAGATTTATTTCCCTACCCTCTCCTATTTTTGAGTATGATAAAATTTAAAAACAAACTCTAAATAACTTCTAAAGCTAAGGTGGTGATATCGAAGGGGTGAGGGCACTGGAGGAAGTGATCTTAAGACTCCTTAATTTAGTTTAAACCAGGCATTGCATTTAGCTTTTCTCTAATACATTTGGAAGTTTAAAATTTTGTACTTGGATAAAATGTTGAGTCCCACCTGCCTACATGCTCCAATATTGTACCCCTTTCAAATCAAGGCATTTCTAACTTGAGCAAATGTATTGAAGACTTTCATTCATATAACACATTTATGAGACACAGAGGTATTTAAAATGGTGACCAATTGTTGGGAGGGGAGGTTTGATGAAGTTTCGAAGTTGCGCTGTGTAATTTTAATTTACACCATGCACTGTTAGGTAACTGTAGTGCTAATAAATTGAAGAGTTATGTCAATTCGTCCCATCCACATACAAATTTATAAAATTAGTTATGTTTAATTCAATTTTACATACATATGGAAACAAATATACTCCTTTATTTGTTTAGTTCTATCAGACTATAATTTGTTCTACATGCTGCAACAATGTTAAATATTTAAAAATATATTGTAGATGTAACAACTATTTCTTATACCATGATATATTTTTGGAGGAAGATACCAGGTATTAGCAACATTATGCATTTTCACTGTTAGTAATCAGGTCAGGATTGAAATGCTGGCAAAATCCACTGACATGAGACCAACACGTTAGCATCAGGGCACTTATTCTTATCAACTTTCTTCACCCTCGTGATACTATACGTGTAGTGTAACATTATGTATAAAAATAAATACAATCCTGCTGAGCTTAGCAGCAATAGAAATCTCAGGTCATATTACGTTGCTAGCTACCAAACTATGCAAACCAAACTATGCAAACCAGTACATAACAAAGATTCTTGAACTATGACTATGTTAGCTTGTCGGTCATATTACGTTGCTAGCTACCAAAACTATGCAAACCAGTACATAACAAAGATTCTTGAACTATGTTAGCTTGTCGGTGGGAATCAAAAGGCAGTGTCTTAATATGAGGGTCTAAAATTAGGCTGTTCTAAAGGTGAGAACACATAATCTTGTACTCTGGAAGATACATCGTAGTAACATTAGTATTGATGATGTAGAAACAAAAGTTATAGTGTAAATGTACAAAATCTCCTGGATATGAATTACTGTAAGGCCAACATGGTGGGCCGTGTCAAACCTGACGTTAAGACCCCAAGCAAATCGAGATATATGTCATGTGTGCTTAAAGCTTATGATTACAATCAGGGGTGTCACTATATTATTTGTATAAAATCCAGTATTCTAGGTTTTTTCCAAAAGGAACCCCCATCCTTCCTGATACTTTATTCTTAAATAGGCCTATAGATAATAGATCATTAGTGTTAAGAACAAGATTATTTTCCCTTGATAAATAATTATATATAAGCCAATGTTTATGAGAATGGGTTGGTGATGAAGGGTGGAAAGGGTTTTTTCCTCAAAGATACCATACAATGTTAGTTATGTAATTATAGAAGGGTGCAATTATTATTACACTGTGCGTTTATAAAGTTCAGGTCTTGGGGAAGAAATGCATTTTTTTCCCTTCAGATTGACAGTATGGAGTTTACGTTTCCCCATACCCAACGGTGAATGGTAGTATTCAAATGTTATATCAATTGTTTTATCTTATCTTTTAATTAAAATTATATTTAATAAAACAAAGTTGAGTATAAACAATTATTTTCTTGTGAAATCTGGTTCCTCAAAAAGTTGAAATCAATAAAAGTTTTAATCTGTTCCCAATAATATTTTAGTTGTTTAGTGGACAATTTCAATAAAGTCAAAGCCTTAGTCATAATACCGTAGTCAAAAAGGATCACTTGGTATTGGCGAGGGTCAGTCTTAATTTAACACTACAGCAAATATTTGGGTTTCAATATCTTGGGAAAATGTTATTTTTCTTAAATGGTATCAAGAAAATTAAAAATAATGTGTAACAAATTTTATTTTTCATAGTGGATGTTTATTGATATTTAAAACTGCATTTTATAGAAATTTTAGTTATATTTATTTAAAATAAATATTACACTCTTAGAGTAATCAATATTTACTTTAATTATAGTGAAAACAGACAAGTATAAAATGTATATGTTTCCTTTAAAAGGAAACTTATGTGTCACTAGTTTTATATGCATATTTAGTCAAATAAAAAGCAAATAAATATAAGTGGACTGATCGTGATTAAATGAAGTATTTTTTTTAAAACTGATTAAATGGTAGTAGTCCCATCCATGTAGCATAAGAGCAAAAGTTTATGGAATAAAAATAAACAATACAAAATCCTTTTAACAAAAAACAAATTATGAAAAGTAACCAGTCAATATGTCATATTAATAATAATAATAATAGTTGTGAAGAACATGCCACAAATAAGTCACAACATTATTAAAAATCCTCAAACTAAACATACGGTAGTTTTGTTGATGGTTATGTGACACTGATATTTAAAACGGTTTGATGGGAAATTAATACCTTTAAAACAAATATATATTTTATCTATCTACTATATATATAAGTTCAATAACATTAAGCAATTATGTACAAATTACACCCGCAAAGTATTTGCAATGTATCTTTATTATTATTCATATTTTAAGTTTATAATATTTACTAAATTCTCTCTAAATATAAATATTACATATTAGGAGTGTGCGAAGTATTTTAAAAATCGTTTAGTTTTGGATAAAAATATTATACTTTGCATAACTATGTAAATTTAGGTACTAAAAATAATTTTAAAAATGTTATTTCAAACATAATTAATATATTTTGCTTTAAAATGATATATTAAGTTATTTTCACAAAGTGTAATATATTTCAAATTATTTTTACATCAACATTAATTTGTGATATAAATTACAGAAGAAAATTAAATGTGAATTTTAATTTTTTTTTTTTTTTGGCGAAGCTTCAAAATTGTTGAATCCCGAATTTTACTCTCGAAACAAAGTGGAAGAAAACAAATATGCAAAGCGAAGTAGTTTTCGAAGCTTCGTACACCCCTATTATATATTGCCTTGAAAAAATCCTACATTCCATCTTTGCTTTAAATCAAATCAATATGGAAGTAGCTCGTATAGTTTTTTTTGGGGTCCATACTCCCTTGAGACATAATTCTGAAGTTAGTACACTAAACAAGGGTTACAATACTAATTTATGGTGAACTACATCAAAGAGACATAGTGCTGCAAGTTTATCTACATATAAAAAACAAGTCAATTTCCACTTAGAATTGTAAGTGAACATTATTTATAAATTGTACGCTGGAGGATAGGAGCGAAAGCAGCAAGCTGTGTTATAGAGAACGAGCTTAAAACTAAAACATTAAATAACCCAATTTTATTGTTTGCAGTTATTTTTTTGTATCAAACCCAGAGCAAAATTAATGAATAACTAAATTGTTATGTACCTCACAAAATGTCACAAAAGATGTCTCATATAACTCTGTCAAGTTTTGAATACGCAGTGGAGTAGTTACAACGAAATGAAATGAGTCAAAACTTCCCAATTATAAAAGCCATGTGTAGTTAAGACATAAATGTATTTTTTTATAGTAATGAGCTTATCCATCTTTCTCATAAGAATCCTGAACAACTGGGAACTAGAATTATTTTTGTCCACCATTATATATATATATTAAATAAATATCACACTTATTAAAAAATAAACTTTTCTTGATAAATAATATTTATATTTGTGTGCATTTTTTAGATGTTTCACACATTATTTACATGACAATAATAATATTTTAGTAATCTTAAATGAGTCATCATTAATTACATTTATGAGTCAATACAAGTTACAAAATACTAATAATATCTTCGCCTATATTTTTTTTTACACTACATTTGTTTAAGACAAATAACTTCCAAATATTACCAGGTGAATAAAAATCTTGATGTTTATAAGTATATTTTTTGGCCATAAATAAGAAGGTTATCACTGAAACTAGAGATGTTCTTGACATATAATTTTATGCATTTTTAATAAATCACTCAATGACATTGCAAAAAGTAGTTTTTCATATCTCAAGTAATACATAACAAATGGTTGACTTGATGAACAACCATTATATTGTACATATTGCAACATTAATATATAATTTTAATACAAACTGTAATACATTGTAATAGTTTTTTTTAAAAGAAGCATTAGTTGTTTTAGGATGACGAAATATTGTCACAGAGGGAAAAAAAGATTTTAGCTACTTACTGGTGGCAGCTTTATAATTTTTAGATCCAATAAAACGTTTTGAAGCTGTGACGTTATATATTATTTGGAACACTTGCAGGTATATCTGTATCTTCAGTAGGTATCTGAATTAAAATCAAAATTTAAATAAGGTTTTTAAAATAAATTAACTTTAATATTTTGATTATATAAAATAGTTTGAATTGATTGAAGTCATTATACTCCCAAATATCACTATGATTTTAATAATATTCAATGTTTTGAGAAATTAGTTATTAGTAGATAGCGGAAGAAAAATTTAATTATGGATTCGAGAGTTAAAAATATTGTTAAACAAGTAGTGTGTGTGTGTGTGTGTGTGTGTGTGTGTGTGTGTGTGTGTGTGTGTATATATGTATATACGCCACTGAATATTCAGTGTGTGAGAAAAAATATTTATGTACACTCGATACTGACCCCCGCGTCCTCTGACACCACTGAATACTTTTGAACATCGATTAACGTGTGTGTGTGTGTGTGTGTGTATATATAAGTACGCTGAATATTCAGTGGTGTCAGAGGACATGAGTGTCAGTAGGGAGTGTACATATATTTATTACGCCGAATATTCAATAATGTCAGAAGACGAGTGTGTCAGTAAGGGGTATACATACAGTAAGTAGACGCCAGGTATTCAGTGTTGTCAAAGGTTGTGTCATCGGTGGAGAGTGGAGATACAGGGTTCCTACAGTATTTGTAAAATAATTCTCCCTGACTTTCCTTGACTATTGACAATTTCTCATAAAATTTCTACTATAGCTTTATGATACTATACATGTGAAAATATTAATTTAAATACATTTATTTCGGCCTCCTCCTCCCCTACAGCCAACCTTGCCTCACCTCTCATGGAAGAATAAGAAAGCAGACATCTTGCCAATCAGTTCAGGGAAAAGGATGGAAAAATAATTAAATGTGTCTAACCCTATCAAAAAGTTGTAACAAACTTGATTCACTTTGGTATCATGTCCAGAAATATGTACTAAATAACAGGCCACTAAGAACATACTAAAAAGTTTGGTATCATTACAGTTTTATTTTACCAAAACTGTACATATCCTGAACTGAAGTGCTCACAACAGGAGGAACTGTGTCTGCTTTCATATTATTCATGTATCAAGTCAATTTTCTTTCTCTTAAAATTATCAAAAGTCATACAATAAGATACTATGCTATATTTAATAAAGTGAAGCCTGTTTCTTCTTCAGTTCTTGCAACTCCACTTCTATTGCTTCTCGTTTCTCTTCAATAGCCATCATCATTTTTTTTTCTTTTTCCTTCTAAATCTTTAACTTGTTTATCTAATTTCCTCTTTTCTACCTTCTTCTTGTCTTCTTCATCTCCAAATATCCATGATAGCGTTTCTGAGCACCTCTCACGTAGTCCAACATCTTTTTGCTAATGTGTATGTTTTTAATCCCTCCTGCTTCTTGTATCTCATCACGAATGTGACGCTGTGCAGTGACTGTAGTGTGTGTGTGTGTGTGTGTGTGTGTATAAATAAATGAAAAACAAGAATAATACAGAAAGTATAGAAAATACTATGAGGTTAAATAACCCTTGTTAGTTAAACTATACACATTAAAATTTAATATATTATGATAAAAAACAACAACACATAAGCCTGATATTATATCTTGTAAATTACAATTTATTTTTGATTTTTAAATTCTTTGTAAAGCCAATAATATTGTTTTGAAATTTACTATACAAGATTAATAAAACATCGATAAATTGATTCGTTCAAGAGGTGAAGATGATGGTATAATTTATTTTATAGAATTTAAATTATACATTAAGAACTTAATAGAATATTTTATTCTAGAAAATTGGTGAAATGTGGGATTACCCTTTCACATTGATGAATTCATAACTGGGGACTAGATGGTGTGGTGTGCCTGCCCTAAGTTAGATTTTAAGGCATATGACGCTACGACAGGCTAGCAAGCCGGTAGTGAAAAATATATGATTTGAATAAAAAACTGGCCCAGCCCACAGGCTGGAAACAGTAATGGATGTAAATTAATTTATTATTGTAATGAGAAGAAGTAAAAACCAAAGAGTTAAATGATATGAAACTGATTAGTTATTTAATCTGTTGTCCTTTTCTCCTTAGATTTAATGGCTGGGTTGGCTGTCATATATTTATGGATGACTAGTTGTTAGTGACAAGAGATAATCTAAGACTTACATGTTTTCATCATGATTTATTAAATTTTATTGTGTATATTTTAACTAACAAAGGTTATCTAACCTAATTATAAGTTTTATGTGCTTTCAATTGTTATTTTTATGTACTCATGTTTTTAGCACTTGTTTAACAATATTTAAAACTCAGTCATAATTATATTTTACTTTCTATAACAATGACTAATTTCAGCATTATATTGTTAAATTTTGCCTTTTTAAAATTTAAATATGTTCTTCAAAAACTATGATTTTTATTTGGGGAATTTTATAGCTTTTTATGTGAGATTTTTTTTAAATATCGAATGAAAATAAGTCACAGTTTAAAAAAAAAAGTATAATATGTCTAAAAACTTTTTATTTAATGTAGCCATATTTGTTTGATGAAAATAGTTTAGCCTCTATGATAAAAGTGACTCTACAAAAATTTAAGTTGTAAATTTTGTTTTTGGTGATTTTAAGATATTTATGTTGGTTGTGGTACTAAAAGAAACTTTTTTTACACCCATCACTGTTTTCAGCCTGTGGCTTTTTTTTATTCAAGCTATACATTTTACACTACCGACTTGCTAGGCCTGTCCTTATAATCTAACTTAAGACTAGGAAAGACACAGCATCCAGTCCCCAGCCATTAATTCATCACTGTGAAAAGGTAAACCCATATTTCATCAATGATAACTTTTTTGGCTATGTTGGGAATCAAACTAGGGACCCTTGGCTCAGTTGACAGACAAGCTACCGACTGAACTAAGGTGTCGGATACAACGAGAAACTATTTTAGGCAAAGTTAGGGTCCAATTATTGATTTTAATAAATTATGAAAATGTTATTTACGAGTAATGTGAAGCAAAATGTTGAAAACCAACAAACCATGCCATTTGATCTCATAACAAACCATTGTTGTTATACAAAATCAACCATACAATCACATACAGTATTTTCAAACAATAACCTAGAGTTTGAGTTAAAATATTAACTGACATTGAGGTACCACTCTTAACATACTGGATTTTTTTTTACCTTTTAAAAAACAGCTGACCCTCTTATTTGTATTCTATTATCTTCACAATATTTCACAGCTACCTCACATTTACTGTTGAATACAGTCATTCGAATATTAATAGTAGACATATTAAATCAAAAATATATTACTGTGATTGCTATGAATGTGTATTAATTAGTCTTCTTGCATGGATTTCAACTATTCTTCCACTACATACAAAAATCATTTGTGTTAGATTTGTTTCTACACCGTAATCTGGAAATATATTAACATCTTAATGCGTGGTAATTGACTAACACATTTTTTTACAAACATCGAACTTATTGCATAAATTAATAACTTTATTTATAAAATGTTTCATAAACAAAATAGTGTGAAAAGGTTGTCAAATTGGGATATATTCTCATTGATAGACAGACACAGAAATAAAATTTTGTATAAGACGAGAAAATAATAATATTTTGCTATAGGGTAAACGGGGAGTGGAGGGAGTAGGTGCAATAAATATCATCCTTAGGAAATTATAGAATTCCAACAACATATGAAATACAATTTATAAAGATGCTTAAACACTGTGTTTATTTCACAACTTTGCAAATGGTTAAACTAATTGTCATGTAAAATAGTCCCCAATGTGTGTTCTAACAGGCTTTTGAGTTTGATACTACAAATTTTACAAGTTTATAACACAACCAGTCAGCAATAGTGTGCCGTTCAGACTTTTGCCAAATTTATAAATTAATAAGCGAGTTATCTAAATACAAACAAAGAGAATTCAATCAAAGAATAAAGCTTATTGTAAATAGTATAAACGTGTATTATGTCTCAAATTGGGAATGTAGAGTACCGAGTTGCAACTTAAAATATAAATAAACAAATTTAAATATAATTGAAACGTAATTTGTGTTTAATACACACTCACACAAATTATTATCTTAATACAGTCATATTTACAAGAATGTGTTGATTTTAACTTTTTAACATTTTCACAATAAACAAAATGTAAATACATAAGGATTCAAATCAAACCATTGTTGGAAAATGTCCAAAATCTTGGAATTTCTAAAAGAAAAAAAAACCTAATAAGAAATGAGTAATAACAAGATAAGTCCACCTCTAGAAAGGAAACTAGTAGACTTAAGACCAACACAAAATTATAATGCTGAATTATATCACTTCTGGTGTATAATATAAATGAATGCAATTTTCCTGGGTTTTTTTCATAGACGACCAAATAAGCCTGAAATGTTAAATTCAACTGTGTCACCATTATTTAATAAGGGTGTGAGAAGCTTTGAAAACTTGAACTTCAATTTGAATACTCGTTTGCTTCAATTTAGATTCAAGAGCGAAATTCCAGATCCAACAATTACAAAGCTTAGCCCCACCCCAAATTTCTTTGGTTATTTTCATCACACATTAGTGTTAGAGTAAAAAATAAGAATTTGATAATTATCTTACATTTTGTGATGCCTACTTAATTCATTTTAAGACAAAATATATTATTCAATATTAAACATTTTTTTAAACATTTGAACTTGGATCCGGCTTCAAGAATATCTCATACTATTTGATTCGACTTTGAATTGAAAAAGTATATTTCGCATACTCTTATTTAACATCATATTTCAACACATGAGCTGATTATTTTTTTTCACATTGAATTTGATTACACTTATTAGTGATGGATTTAAAAAGATGTTAGTATGCATAGTAAATAGTGATGACATTTATGAAATCATGTTGAAATTGAAATATATGATTCCACTTTAAAAAAAAAGATATCAGTACCAATTTAAAATATTTTTATAGTGAATTGTTTTGGTTGCTTAATAAAGTATTTTATTTGTTAAATGCCATCCTAAACATAATGTGCATGGTCAATTTTGTGTTATTTAAAATATATCTTGGAAAAAATATTTCAAATTGCTTGGTGGAGCTGAAATAGAAAGGGAAATATTTACATTTCATGTTGGATTTCTAGCCTGTTTTTCCCCTTTCTATAGGTCGCCTTTCATCTCTTCTGAGCAATCATCAGTGTACTTTTAAAATGTTTTCCTCGTATTACA
Organism: Timema douglasi; assembly: GCA_901482245.1. Taxonomy (NCBI): domain Eukaryota; kingdom Metazoa; phylum Arthropoda; class Insecta; order Phasmatodea; family Timematidae; genus Timema; species Timema douglasi. The sequence goes on from CABEEJ010000153.1 coordinate 314,609, forward strand.
AGTTTTGGTAAAGAATTTTATTATTATTATTATTATGTATAATTTCAAGAAGAGAAGCATTACTTGTTCTTGAACTAAAATGTAATTTGCCCCAAGTTGTTCTATAATAAAACAAAGGGTAGAGATGATTGTACATAATAAAGAACTGTGAGGCAAAAAGGTATGAAGGATGGAAGCATTATATAATGGATGGGCTACCCAGTACTTGATCACAACAATGTGTAAACTTAAAAAATAAATTAGGTTCTAAAAATAATAAACTATTTAATTTAGACAAATATTCTTATTTCTTTCAAAAACCAACATTTTTCATATTTTCAGGATTTATATACAAAGACACCCTGAAATATGTATCCATAGTAGTATGCCAACCTAAGCAACAGCAAAAAAGTTGGCAAATTGTTAAAATAAATACCTGATTGGTTATCTGACTGCTCTTTTGGTTCTTTCACCTGTAAGCAAAACAAATGAATATGCAAAAATTAGCTGATGTAAATAATCTTCTTATCAAATAAACAATAAAATGTCGTTCAAAAAGGTTAAAATAAAAACAATAAAATTAATATACCAATTCCATCAACTACAACAGTGGTGCCCAACATGGGGTACGTGCCAGGACTTTTGGGGATACACAAAAATATTTAAATAACGGCAGAAAAGGCCACATATGCCCGCTGTGTAAGACAAAAATATCAGTCAAAAGTTGTGAAATTAAATCAACAATATGGGGAGAGGTAATTTTCTTCTATATTTGACTTTGAGGAAATGATTTCAATTTCAAACAAAAAACAGTTTTTAAAATTATTAATAAATTAGTAAATAAAATAAATGTGTTAATTTTAGTTGTAGCTCTTGTATTTTGAATGTAAAAATATGTGCACTCTTTATTCACCTTATTATGACATTGTTTTTTTAATTCCATTATTAATCCATTTATTTTCAGTCGCAACAAATAAATCTTAAATAACTTCTGTATTGATTAAACATTTTGCTAATATTAAGGGCAAAATTTATAGAAGTGAGCTGCCAAGGGGTACGTAAAGTGGAAAAAGGTTGGGAACCGCTGAACTACAAGCCTTAGAATTATTTACATGTATTATATTTGGAAGAAGGTAAGGGAAAGGTGAAGAGAAACAAATTGATCATAACTACCCAATCCCTTGAACTAGGTTTCATTATATCTGAGCTCATCAGGAGGAAGTGTGAAATGTACAAAGAAACTTCCTAAAAGGGAAAAACAAAAGGAAGAAAAGGGAAATCTGTAAAGAATGATAGGACACTTATAGAGGAACATGTAAAAGGAATAACATAAAGTACAAACACAGGAAATGGACATTGGGTGTGAATATATATATAAGGAAAGCCAATTTTCACTTTATGAGGTAATTTAACTTTAATTAGTGATTGTTTTCACTTTATATGTTTCTAACCATCTTTCCTGTATATTCTTCCAAATTATATTTTCTTAATTTATATTCCCCTCTCCTTATTTGATAGTAACTTAGTCTTCTAAGACACCATGTTTTGGTGTTATTATTATTTGGTCTAAGCCTAAGTTGATAAGCGATTATTTTGATATTGCTATTTTAAGACTTGAAGGTAACGATATTGATATATTGAGTTTGATACTAAGTGTGAAATGTTTTGTGCATATTTATATTTGATTTTTCTCCAAATATGTTAATAAATAGTTAAATACACAATATTAACTAAAAATTTAGACTGTTTTATCCTTTTTTTTAACGAATACTAATTCGACTCGTATTTATATAAATAATAACATCATTTTCAGCTTATAATATCAGCGCTTTTTGAGAAAAATAACCTCACCTTTGCATGTCTCTATCGATGGCATTAGAAACTCGAAAGTTAGCGTATTACTCNGCAGTTACTCCACCTCTCTCTATCTTAAGCTAGCTCTATCCAGCCTACCTCATTACACCCTATCTCTTTCAGGTCCAATCTAATTTTATCCTCCCATATGCATCTGTCTTCCCAATGGTCTCTTCCAATTAGGTTTTCCAGTCAATACTCTAAACGAGGTTCCAAACTCTCACATTCGCACTGCATGTCCTGCCCACCGTAATCAACGAGACTTGATTTTCCTAACAATGTCTTGTGATAGGTATGCGACTCATAATTATTCACCTACTTCACCTCACAAGTATCCTCATCAATTTTTGGACCAAATATTTTCCCAAGCACCTTGTTTTTGAACACGCTAATTTTTTTATCGTCACATAAAAAAAGAGACTACATTTCACGCCCATAGAAAACAACCGGTAGAATTATGGTTTTGTGTATTTTGAATTTTACATTCCTTGACAGCAGACGAGACGCCAACAACTTACTGATCGAGTAATAGCAAGCATTTCCTGACTATTATTTTACATTCCTTGACAGCAGACGAGACGCCAACAACTTACTGATCGAGTAATAGCAAGCATTTACTGACTATTATTTTCCCAATTTTGAATCTAATATTTTTATTGCTGGTTAAAATTGTTCCTGAATATTTTAACTCATTAATTCTGTCAAATGATAGGTAGCGCGAAGTAATTGCTAAATTATCGTACCCAATCGGTGCTCTCTATGTAAACCGACTTTTCAGCATTCACTTTTAAACAGATTTCCTTAATAGTCTCTAAATAAAATTTTTGTATTTATTGCCACACTTCCCTGACATCTTTATAATCTCTAAATTGAGCACATTGGTTAATCAGCTGATCTATACATAATATAAAAGTTAGGAAAAATGTGTCAAGATAATATATGTCCTAATTGTTGTGTGCATAAGATTTTTCATTGCTAGATTAAAACTAACAATACATTATATGTTGAGCTTAAGAATATTTGTATACACTTTTAATAGTTTTAATAAATTTCGCACAGTTTTTGGAAGTATTTTGAAATAATTCACCACAAAATGTTGCAAGTAACATAATACAAGTAATAGGCTTGAATATTATTTTTCGTTTACAAAATACAATGAAAATTCTCGTTGTAAACAATTATTTGGTAATAAGATTATTCCAAACATTATCTTTGGGCGAGACGAGTGCACATACCTTATTTTACGCTAGAGCCAATATCATTTACTAGTTGGCACAGAAGCAACTGCGTTCTTTGAGAAAGGTTGCTTGGCAGAGGTATGGTTTCCTTGGCCAACTGTGACAGGGGAACTAGCACCAGGAGTTGGAGTGCTGGGTTCGCTGCCTGAGGAAACTCCATCTATTTCCATCTAACAAGATATAATTTATTTTAGTAAACAAGAAAAGAAAGAAATACGAGTAACAAATACAAATTTTGGGTCAAACACTCTTTACAAAGACTAATCACAAAAAAATCTCTGAAAAGGATTAAAATGTAAATAGAGTTTAATGAATGGCATTCATACATTTATTATAAGGATAGGTTATCAGAGGATTCATAATTATTAGCCCCAAAACCACAATTAAAACTAAAAGAGGGAAAAACCCACTAAGACCACAGATATTTTGATCATCCTCTCTTGATTATGCCAGTAAAAAAAAGAGTTTGTACAAACTCTTTGAAAATCTACAACTGAAGTTATAAAAAAATTAAGAGCCAATTTGTCAGATAAAAGTTGAATAAAAAAAATTTAAAACCCTAGATTAATCTTACCTTTTCATCTTTCTCATCATTTTCAACTATTGGACCATTTTCCGCTTCAAATTCTTTTAAAACTGCATCCAAGTTATAGCGACGGCGATAGTTGACGAAATAGCTCCTAAGATGAGCTTCTGTCTTAGTTCCAATAACTTCAGCAATTGCTTTAAAGTCTTTGCCATATTTGCGAACACCTGCAAGAAAAAACTTGGTCATTAAATTCCAAGATAATAAAGATTTGCATACACATTTTTTTAATAAACAATTAATAAGATATAAGTATGAAAAATGAAGCACAAATAAAAGTAAAAACACACATATTTTCAAACACTTCAATATTTTGATGTCACATGCCATATACCTCAAGTGGAGCTGAGGCACATTGCAATGGGCTTTGTTGAAGGACTTTTACTGAATAGTAAGTAGGGGTGAACGAGATTCCAAACCCTCGGAAAAAGGTCAGGTCGAGAATTTATCTATTTTCGTAGGTCGGGTGGGATTGACCCCCCGGGTGGGGAAACAAAACATAGTGCTCCAGGTAACAAAATAAGAGGCACACCGCTGGTGTTATAGAAGCTACCGCCGACTAATCACGGTTTATCTCTTTTGTAGACAGTCTTCTCCTTTGTTATTTAGTAAATTTGCTGGCTGGGATAGGGAGGGGGTTATTTCTCACCACTTGTAGAGACAAACAAGTTGGGGAGGCGCGTGACTTATTGTGCTCTGTCTATCAACAATTATTTGTTAGGTTCGGCAAGTGAAAGAGCTTTAAAGATTTATAGAATGACAGAGATATATTCTACTATCTTTTGGGGTGTGGAAATGAGAAGAAGGGGGAAGGCAGTAGAATATAAGACATCTACGAAGTTGCCCCCCCGCTCCCCCCCACTTTTAAAAATTCAAAAGTTCTCATGATTACAATCGTTTGTTTGTTTGGTCTGCCAAATTCACTTGTTCCGCATTCGTTCTTGCACAAATGGGACATGAACTTGTGGCACTTTGTTTACTCATGAGGGGCCAGCTTAACGATAGCCCCCAACTCTTAAAAATGCAAGTTTTTATGATTGCAATCTTTAGATCCCAGGGTGACCTGGTGGTCTAGGGGTAAGGTGTCAGACTTCTGTGCTGGCGGCCGGGGTTCAATCCTCGGTCCCGGCACAGATTTATCTGATTTCCAAACCCTTCCTTCACCTCTGACAAGACATCTTGTGAATGTGAGGAATGCCAGGTCTCCACCGTGGTTCGGATTCCACGTTAAACTGTAGGTCCTCCATTTCATCTCACAATCACCCTACCGTTACACATTAGCATAAGTGCGTACAACCCGAAGAACGGGTAGTAAGACGCGGTGATAGTAGTAGTAGTAGTAATAATAATAATAATAATAATAATAATAATAATAATAATAATAATAATAATAATAATAATAGATCCCAGTAATAATTGAGGGCCTCGAGGAATGAAGTTTGATTTGACATCCTTGATCTAGATATAATTTTATTATATATGCAGTGCTTGAGCTATCCACATCTTTACACTATTGGGTTAAGGATTAGTAAAGTATAACTTTGAGGCAATGAGTGTTCTTGATGGAAAGTGGGAAACAGTGCACCTGACAAGGATACAAGCTCCCCATTATTGGCAATCTAGCCTATTGCGAGTGTGCCATCCTAGACCACGTGGCTACCGAAACAGGTGAGTTTCAATATTGATAACATCATGGAACATACCTTGAACAGCCAATAGAAGCTCATCGTTAGTCCAGCGGGCATTTATACGACTAGTGGTATCTGCTGGTCGAAAATCATCGATCCCCTCACTTGTTTTTCTCTTAAAAGAACTCAAAGTTTGTTTGTTATTCTGAACCTGAAAAAATTAAACACCATACATATATTATTGTGATTTAGGAAAGTCCATTTTTTGACTTAATTTTTTACTTCTTGAGTGATAAATTGGTGAAAAATATATTACTGCAGTAGCATTGATTGTCTATCAATGAGCTTCAAAACATTATTTCTTAGGTCAAGTAAAACTTTTGTGTGCTATGAATTATAAATATTTATGCAGAGCTGAATTAAAAATGTAAACAAACTTTGACTAGTTTTGTATGAAGCTTCATACAGCCTTATCATTAAATATCCTGATTTGTGATAAAAAAAAAATAACTGGATTTTGTTAAACAAAAAATTGTGTTTCAGTGTAAAAAGTTCGTAAATAATGTTTTGGTATAAAAATAGTAGTAAATTGATTCAAAATGAAGTGGTATAATGCAATGAATAGAAAAATGTATGTCTCTCTTTAAGGAAAACTTCTTTTTGCTTTTTGAGGTACATTGTTATATTTGGAAACAAATAACATATTTATGACAAACACAGGAAATGATCATTGAATGAGCATCCAATGACCATTTCTTGTGTTTGTCTTATATTTTATTTATTCCTTTTATATATTCCTGTCTAAGGGTTCTATAATTCTTCATCATTTTCATTTATCTCCCTTTTGTGATTTTTGGTTTCCTCTTTTAGGTAGTAAATTTTTGTCATGTGAACAATAAGTTGTGTTGAACACACATAACCGCCCAAAATGACAAAATTTGGACATAGATGTGTATTTTATATTTAAACATTTTTATTGGGGTGAAGCTTTGAAATTTGTCGAGTACAAAATTTAACTTTCAGATCGAAGCCTAAGCTAAAGTCAAGGTTTCTTTCTACCTGTTTAGTGACTAGTGAGACAGGTTAGCTCTGATGACCGTCCTTAGGCATGAGCATGTGAATAAGTATGGCAAGTGATTGGAAAATTAAAAGATTAGGGCTGGGCTCTCAAATCCTTAAGGATATTCGAGACTCATGTAGGCCTACTTAAAAAACCTTGTCTTTCAATTTTTCAAGTGAAATTTTTTTAAGAGCTAATACTGCTTATTGGTTGTTCAGAACCAATTATAATTATAATATGAACTTAACAACCATCCCAACAAACAGTAATTTAACACCAAAGTGAATGTATAAATGTTATGATGAATGGATTATAAGAAATAATGTTAACATTTAGTTAATTTTTGTACTCTACTATATTTATATTTCCCCTTATGGTCATTATTTTTCCAAGATTAAAATTTGAAGGTAAATTGGAAATTCAGATTCGAGTTTTGGATTTATAAAATAGTAGGTTCGACCCAATGTTAGTAAAACTATGAAGATTCACTGTTCTCTAAAAATCTGGTAAAACACCTAATATTTCTACAAATTTTTTAACTTTAAACTTTCACTGTCACAGGCAGCGTCATTGGATGAAGAGAGCGCCAAGTACTTGTAACTCACTTGTCGTTTCAAAGAAACAATTTCTCTATCCATAGCTTTCAGCATTTGCTCTCCCTGAGTGGCGGGGGCTGGTGTTGGGGGGCCAGACGCCATGGCCACTAGATCGTCATGGTTGATGTACATGCCTCGTGGGGGCTTGCGCTTATTACGCAACAGAACATGGCAGTGCCTCTCGCGCTTTACTGGACCTGTGGTGGGACGGACACTTCCTGTTCGCCTGAATAAACACAGGGAAAATACATGCTAATGTGTAGATGGGTAAAAATTTAAAAAAAATTTATGCCAAAGTTGTGTAAGAGGTTTGTGCACTATTGTTAAAGTAAAACATAATAGCAATCACATATTCTTTTTAACAGTGAACAAAGTACTGAAATGAATAAAAGAAACAAACACATTATGGCTTTCACTTTTAAAAGAATATCTTTAAGGAATTTAGCTACACTCGATGCAAATTACATGCTTTTACTACCCAATGTCACATTATAAAAATAAAATAAAGGAAAATGGAATATAATTTTTCAAATTTTTGTAGATAAGCAAATATCTAGAAAAGTATTAAATTAATTTACAGTAGACAATAAGATTTAATATATTATTAGTGTCATTTTATTATTTTATATCATCCACGGCATAGCGCGTCCTCAAGTTGTAACATGTAATCAAAATTAACTTAAATAACTTTTTTACTACTAACTATATCAACTAAATATGAATTGAATAATATACCATATCTTAAGAGGGTGTAAAGCATCAAAAATTTTACTCGGCTTTGAAACAAATTACGGCTTCAACTTCGCTTTGGAAAAAAATTCTGTCTTTGACAATTTCAAAGCTTTACTAGTAAAAATATTGACAGCTAAAATAATAAATATATGGTCAATTATTGCCATGCTTAGCTCTTACATACACTACAAATCAATATCAGAAAAAAACAACTAAAATACTACAAACAAATGTGCATTCAATTTCTCCAAACAAATGTAGGTGCATTTACTCTAAATCCTACCTTCCTTATCTATTCATCAGCATTAAAATATGAATAGCTCAGATAGGTAGATAATGAAAAAGTGAGAATAAAATAGGTTTGAAATGAAATCACAACTATTAAAGAGTTGCTCATTTTAATTTAACAGCTATTTCCACTTAGGTAGAGTTTCATCTTTACTAATACTAGAAACACTAAAATGTATAATAATACAAAGTAGAAACATTGTACAATAGTGTAAAGTAAGAGATATTTCACTATCACTTTACTTTACATTATTGTACAGTGTTTCTACACTTGTTTATTATACATTTTCCAAGCCATTAGGCAATAATTATTGTTACTATCAGATATATTAAAATATTATAGTTCCCTCTATTTTAAATAACATCACATCACAATACTATTATTTAGATAATTTATTTGTAATCAAATCTGAGATGACTTACCTCCAGTGCTGAAAACATGTGTTACACATGCTACCTTTAGGCGTGGTATGACTCTGTGTGCAAGCTATTCCACAGTTGGAGCAAGAACTCTTCCCTCCTTCTGAACCATCCTTCTGCACACACAAAATACACGAGAGCTTGGACGTAGGGATGTTATATGGCTCACAATTACTACATCAAAGATTAAAGTCGTCTCTTACCTGGGCCCCACTCTCATCATTGTTCTGCGCAGGTCGAGGCGGTGACCCACTCTTACGGCGAATACCTCGATGAATTGTCCATTTCTGCAAATGAATGCCTCACTCAGTAAAATAGGCATCAGCCACTTTGTAAAGTTTATCATGGGTATGGACCCGTGATATTTAAGTAATTTTATTTCTATCATGCCCATATAAAGGAAGTGCTCACTCTTTTATTTAGCGACAAGGAATGATTGCAAAAAGACCAGTGCTCAGGCAAAGCTTATGAAACAGGGGATAGTGTGGTTACACACACCAGCAATAAGAGAGGGCTTGACTCAAAAGTTACAGCCATAGCAGGGTCCCTATGTGGTTAAGAAAGACTATCGAATGTAATGTACCTAGTTAGGCACATTCCACCAGATAAATCAGTGTGAGCGTTGGCCTCTGAGTGTGTATTATCGATCGGTTTCATAGTCCTATTTAGTGAGAACTTTCAATGAGTTAAAATTTCCATCACCTCACATTAAACAAAACCAAATAACAATCCGTCATTTCATAGTCAAGAAAGTGTCAGTGTCTGGCTACTCTTAATAAAATGTATAGCCGAGCTCGGCGGGATCGAAACAAACTTTGCCAACCATTGATGACGTCTAGGTAAGCAGCCAATAAAAAGGTGTATAATATATGACGTACAATACAGACAAAAAAAAGACACATTCAGTTAACTATCAATATGGAGAACATGAGATGCGATTGATTGGTTCTTTATTTGGTTTATAAAAATAACCAAGTGGTTCGTACATATTATATAATCATCCAAGTAAGGGCGAGGATCAAAACTAGTTAGTTTTAAACATTTAAAAATGTGAAATAGTTATAATCAAGCTTATATCACTTTGCAGTTTACGAAAAGGAAATCCTGTAATTGTAAAAAAAGAGTGTGGCAAAACAATGTTCGCTGATAATTTTAGTTATGCTGAAGGGACAACTGTAAATACCTAATCAAAACAATGTTGCAATGTAAGATACACATTTTTTGGAGGTTTTGTTAGATCTACCATGATTTTGTTTTCAATTCTTTGAAATATTCTGTACAGTTATTTTCTTCTATTTATACTATAGCTGAACTTAGTATTAATTCAACAATAGGTTAGCTAGAATTTTGTTAAAGTACTCTTCACATAGAGCATGTACAGATTATAAATCTAAGACAATAAAGGAAGTGTTTGAAAACATAAGCTGTCCACATCTAGGAGTAAAACATTTTAAAACCAAACAAAAACATTTTTATTCAATCTAAGCTTACATGTCCTGCATATATTTTATGAAGCTAATAATCTGTTCTATTTATGCACAAGCCTGGCCTAGCATTTATTATGAATAAAACTTGTTTATTGTGTTTGGTTTTTTATGCATTAGATAAGAGTTGGATAAGAGTTTTTCTCTTAAAACATTTTTGGAGTTAAAAGAGAAAAAATTCACCTAAAAGATATGGTTCTTGGGTTTCGTACCCAGATTATGTTTAATTATTTGTCAGAATGAAAACGACGACATGAATTATTTAATGAGACTTAAGGCCATATTTAAATAATATGTTGACAAATCAAATGGAAAAGCCATGGTACACCTCTCTATTCTCCCCACTAGAGTTCGCAATTGATCATGTGAGTCCCATCAACGAGGTCCGTGATACTGTGGATTGCTCTTAACAAATATCCAAACACTCGCTAGATTAACATACAAAATTAATACATAGTATAACCACTGAACCAATAATTATTATAAATCACTTTTGTTAATAGGACCTAAGGATTGTTTTCCTACAAAGCCCATAGCTCTACAATAAATGGTTGCTATCTAATCCACCAATCGTGTGTGTGAAATAGTGCTTAATGAAGAAAAACAATAATTTTCAAGATTATAAATTAAAACTATAGCCTAATATGGAATTAAATTATAGGTTTTTTTAATCCATGGGAAATATTTGCTCATAAATCACTTATAAATTTTTAACTTTAAAGGGGTGATCTGGCGGTCTAGGGGTAAGGTGTCAGACTTCTGTGCTGGCGGCCGGGGTTCAATCCTCGGTCCCGGCACAGATTTATCTGATTACCAAACCCTTCCTTCACCTCTGACAAGACATATTGTTAATGTGGGGAATGCCAGGCCTCCACCGTGATTCGGATTCCACATTAAACTGTAGGTCCTCCATTTAATCTCACAATCACCCTACCATTACACCTTAGCGTAAGTGTGAATAACCCGAACGGGTTGTAAGACGCGGTGCTAATAATAATAATAACAACTTTAAAGGTCTTCAAAACTATGTTATTATAATGTATTTCCATGTAGGTGGGCTATCATGTGTGGTGACGTAATAAATTGTCTGCTTCCCATCATGCCCCATCCTAAATGACTATCGAGATTCTTATCGGAGGCCGGTGCTCCAGACCAAACCATTCTCACTCAAGCAGTAACATTAAACAAAGTAATTTGTGTTCTTATTCCAGCCGTCCTTACCATGTTACGGACGTAACATATTGGCGACGAGGATAAAAATAAACTACGGTGTAACATGTTCCTGGCTATTTGGAAGTTCAGCTTTAAAAGTTTATTGAATTAATTTAATTATATAAGTGAAAGAAAAAAAAGTTCTTCAATTGGAAATGTATGCATAACATATGCACATAGGCCTGGTTATGAAGTGCCTTAAGGCTATAATTTTAAAATGTTGTAAAGGCCTAAGCACTTTGTGATTTTGATAGGATCTATAAACAAATGAGGCCTAATAATAAACCATGTAAATGTAGGCCTAGGAGAAAACGCTAGGAATCTCAATCAGTTTCAATTTGGGATATTTTTAGGTATGATTTTCTAGGTTTGACGTATTGATAATTTGGCCACAAGGACATGTAAACAAAGAGCTAAAGTTTAGTCAAAGAAATACTATTATACCACTTGCGAGGTTAATTTATGCTGGTAGCACACTGTTATACATTTATAATAGGGCCTAGATTAATAAAGTGGTTATATCAACAGTGTTAATTAAAAATGGCAGAGTATATACTAAGCTTTAATTTTTTGAAGTTTGTAGCCTTGTCAAACATTTAGAAAATAATATGCATGTAAAATAAAATAAATTGATTTATTAGCCATAATGACATATTTAGCGATTGTGTTTATATGTGTAAATATAGGTGTACTCCGATGAAAATATGATCAACCAAGCAATTGTATACCTCATTTGATAATGCAATTAATTTTATAATAAGGATTTTGAGGATACCAAACTTAAATTTTTAAGATAATAATCTCAAAACATATTTACCTGTCCCATAAAATTGAAGAGCTATGATCACCTTGATCAGAGGTAGCACAGGCTTAACTAGGTTGTTATGTCTTGGCCCAGAAAACAGTGGGGCGACGCAGTTATGACCGTTTTCTTGTTAAACCAGAACTTTTCTCATAAATTCCCGTTAGGAATAAAATTTGACAGGGTTATCCGCATCCGTCTGACATCTTTTTGGTTGAGGTATAACCTCTAAAACGTCGATCAAATCATTATTGGAAATATAACTGCTCTCCATCTTTAAAGTTGAAAATGTCTGTTTAGTGTGGATTTAGTGTGCTCATAGCTCAAGTTCAAACTTTCTTGGCACGAGACTATGAAACGTATTTTGTTTGGGTTTGGAGAAGCTGTGTAATATATTTTAGAGATGTGCAAGACTCGAAAATATCACAAAAATTCAAGAAAAAAAAATTTCAATCTGATCTCAAAAGTTAATATAGCAAATAACGGCCCTAAGAAATTAAAAAACTAGAACCAAATTTATTATTTCAAAAAATACCAGTGACCCAAATATAGGGCACATTTCTCCCCCAAAAACAGTCTTCGTTAAGACATGTTTTGGTCATATATATTATTTGTCAATATCAAACTTTGAAATTATGAACTGCTATATTTTAAAATTAAATTATAAATGGTATTCATCAAAAATATCACAATTTTATTAATTGCAGTTAAAATGTGTTGAATCATATATTAAGTGTTTAAATGAACTAAAAGATAATCAAAAGTAAAAAAGTAATTTTAGCATTCTAAAAACTAAATATTTTCTTAACTAAACATAATTTAGATTTTTTTTTTTACTTTCAAAGGAAGTTTTCTAGTCTCGTTTTCTCATCTCGATATCGCTAGAATTGAAACAATGGTTCTCGCACATCACTAAAATATTTAGTAGCGTATCACACTTGAGGCGTCCTAAATCTGACTATGAAACCGGTCCTATGTGTTGCAATGTGTAGTGTATCAAACAATGGAATAAAGAAATGTTACATTTACATGAGTAAATAATTAAAAAACATCAAACATTTTTACTTGGTTGCATGAAAAGTTTTTACTGTATTAAAATAAAAACTGACAATATTGAAATTGACTTTTTATTACTATTAGTCTATCTAATTAATATATGTTCTGATTTACTTAAAATTTATTTGTATTTTAAAATTTTACTCACTATACTGACCATCTAAAATAACTTACACCTTAGAAAAATTATACAAAAGATAGCTTAAACAAGCCTTTCCTTTTCATATTGATTGAAAACAAAATATTTACTAAAAAAAAATGGTTGAAGTTATGCAGCCCACTGACCTTTTCATCAGAATCGGAATCAGTGTTGGAGCCAAGCTCTGAACCTCCTTCACTACCCTCCTCCCTGTGCACAGCCAACTTTCTCGCCTGACGGTCCATCAAACTGGTCCGACTGCGAGTCTTCTTCCACGAATAGTAATATTTTACAAGACTAGCTATCGATTTGTCAGGTAGCTGCAAGAATAGACAGCCCTGTTGACACTTATGATAGTAAAACAAGCACCAATTACGTGGTGGTAGAACTCTAAATGAAGGCATAAAGTTTATTATTTCAAATGAGTTGCAATATCGGGGGAGAAGCTTACATACCATTTGCCTGATACGGTGAAAACTTTTTCCGTGAAATTGAAAGGCTTGCTCAAAAAGCACTTTATCTTCAACCGACCACTCATCTGGAAATGGCGTGAAATTGGCAAGATCGCTGATAGCTCGCTCCAGATCATGTTTATGCCAAAATAACATTCCAAGAGCTTGTTCACCATTATAGCCATATTTTTCTTTGGCCAAAGATATGTATTCATCCACTAAAACATAAAAGAGAAAAAAAAAACTATTTAAAAGATTATAAATGGGGTTAACCCATATTTTAATGTTGGTGTGAAAATGCAATAAAAGACCGTTAACACATTTTGTTAATAAAACTAATGCTTGTAAACACAAGTGGCACTGCTCCCGTAGGAGCTTACACCTTTTAGTCTGCGTGTTCATAAGATGATAAGATGTAAGGATAGGAAGTGATAACATATCCTATTCTTCAACCTTGCGCTGGGATAACATTACTTTGAAAATGTAAACTCACACTTGAAATCTGGTATGTCCACAGTGGGTGACCACACAAGCAGTGCTCGGTCGTTGACCTGATCCAGGCGTCGGTCTGAAAATGTAAGATGATTGGTCTCACTAATACATCTTATGCTGCACTTGTAATTCTATTTGCCTCAAGGTCAATGGCAAAGTGCAACAAAACCTGTGTTAATTTAAAATATTTGGGCATAGAATGGGGAAACCACAATCCAATTTTCATAGGAAGAGCCTTTTATAAAATACTGACATATTTTGTTAAGGCCAAAATTGATAATATTTTACAATGTTATTAGTGTTATTCCATAAGCATTGATAATATCTACCAAAAATGACAGGACATATGAATATGTTAAAGTAGAGCTAGCAGCTTTTCTATCTGTTGGATAAACCTCTTCCTATTAAAATTGAACTATAAATTCCCTGTGGGATGAATTTCAAATAAATAACAAACATTAAAAAACCTTGCTTCTAATCAAACAACATTCCGAACAATTTTTTACATTGTGGCCATACAGGAAATTGATGTATATTTACAATAAATTTGGCTAATAGATAGATGATATAATTTCACTCAACTTACCATTGACTGGAATGCACTCTGGAACCAGTGCCTGGTAATCCCGTCCAACTCTTATCTTTTCCGCTAGAACACACAAAGTTTACATAGCTTACCAGGCGAGAATAACTAGAAGTTTAAATACCATGGCGATTGGTACATTTTGTTTCTAGGAAAACCATAAACTTTTGATTTTTAGTTATATTTTAGGTTATATTGTTAACATCAAACATCTATTTTGACCCTTTTTTCCTATTATTTGGCTTTGATGAAAAGAGATTCCACAAGATACTGGAGAAGGTGTAGTTTCAATTATTGGCTTTATTTGACAAATTATTGTGTGCTATAAAAACAATAGAGAGAGAAGATGCATAGAAACTGGTGTTTCAGTATGATCTTGGTATGGTAGTAATAAAAATCAACGTTGCAAAATGTGAGGACTATAGGTTTATAGCTGGTTGAGTCGCTGTTGAAGGAGGTAGAAGAAGGTTTAAAATAACTCTATATCTAGTAGGTGTAATGAGAAATTTACAAGGAACAAGTGAGTGGATCAAGAAGAATACATATTTAATAGCGAGACTTGTTATGGAGTCTGATGGTTTGGTGCACAACATGTGACATGAACAAGTTTGAGGAAGTTGAGAGGCTGGTAAAAAGAAGGCTATTGAGAAAGTTGAGTGGCAGGAGTAAGGTAGGTTAATATGAGGTGGAAGTTGGGAGAATGACAACCCCATGAGAGGCTACGAGAATTGGGACGGAGACCTATGAATGAATGAATGAAAAAAGAAAGATAAAAAGTGTTTTTATATTAAAATGGAAATGTTAATTTAACAAGTCAAACCCCTAACTCCTACATTTTCTTCCTCTTCCTAAACAGCTACTAATAGCAGCAGCTCCTTTTCTTCAGTTACTATCATCTGAGCTCAGACAAGATTGTGTGAATCGACCTTTACAGTGTCATAAAACGGGGGTTTTTTCAGGAAGAAGTTTTTTTTACAAACATATTTTTATAAATCCTCTACAACTTAGGCTTCCTGCCAGGATTTATATTAAAAAGTATGTGGTAGTATATGTATATCTAGAATAGGAAGCAAGAAAAACTCTCATTTTAAAAAGCAAATCAATGTTTTCAAGGCGCAAATAATATAGTGACTAAGTAAACTTGTCAGAGGAAGAGGGGAAGTTCTCAGTAGATAAATATAAGGCTTCACAGTGTGAACTGTTCATTTTCTTTCCTCTCTTTCTATTTCATGCATTGGTATCTAAGTGGGATAGTGTTTAGACTGCTTTGGTACGTCAAGTTAAGATGCAAACCGTTTTACATAATAACTATGAAATCTTCAAGTTTGTGAAATTGTTAAGATGGATGTGGAAAGACTTACGTTTCTAATCAGGACATTATAGGATTTAAATGACTGTTCTCAGTCAACTATCTAATATCAAAAGACTTCTCTTAAAATTCACAATTGAAAACTACAAAATTGTTACAACACTAATGGAGCATAAACCCCCTAGTGATTATGGAGGATCAACTTATATATTGGCCTAATTGGTGTAAAGCTGTACAGAGAGCTCAACGGCAGTTTAATGCACTTAATGCTATACACCTGACATGAATTGAGTTTTTCAGTCAATTATTTCAGCAGGTTTCAGAGCTGTGTAACGAACACCTAGAGTCACTGAAGCCTATTATTCACTAGTTACAGGGACCTTGATTTGCTCTTTCCTAAAGAAGGCACACCCCTAATCGCATATGCTGACGCAGATTGGGCCAATGATTTTAGTCGCAAGTCAACATATGGATTTCTTCTGAAAGTGTACGGTTCTACTGTATCCTGGGCAACTATAAAGCAGCCTACTATTGCCTTGAATAACTGCGAGGCAGAATTTATTTTTCTTGCTAATGTCTTTACTTATTTTCTGGTGTTATTAGCAGGGCTGTGGAGTCGGAGTTGGTAAGAATGTATCTATTCCTACTCCAGCTTCAAAATAAAAACTCATAATATTATACAGGGTGTCTACCTGAATATAATTTTGAAATTCCGGTATATTTCCATATTTTTTTTTTTAAGAAATCCAGTATATATATGAAAAGCACTAAGAGACAAACAATCCCTATTTCAAAATCATAAAATGATAGAAAGTTAGTGTAGGCCTAGGTATGTCATAATTAAACATCTTTACATCAAGAATCAAGCGTATTGATGCATTTATTCTAGTATATACCAAAGATGGAACCCGAGAACATAAAAGGAATATTCATAGATTCAAGACTCAAATCATAATAAATTTTTTTAAATAGGTACTAAGTTTTGAGTTATTTTTAAAGATATTAAAATAGTTCAATAGTTTATTATGGTTAAAACCAAGATAATGTTAGGAAAAACCTAATAACCAAACCCCAGATCATTAATTTACCATTTAATGTAAACAAAATCAGAAGTGAAGGAAAAAATCCTAGTTATTGGGAAAGTTTAACACTTATGATAACCATATTGTCTAAAATTCAAATTTTAATTAGGTATTTGATGAAAAAATTGTTTCAGATTTGAAAAAAGGTGGATCCGACCCATCTTTAATACACATGCATACACACACACATTAAATTTTTTGAAATTGAATATATTTAAAGAAAAATGCACTTCATCCATGACTTTTTTAATATATGAGAGGGGTCCAAATCAGTATCATTACAATACCCCCTGATCCTTGGTGGTTTCCAGACTCAACAGAAATAAGAATTGAAGAATGGCTTGCACATCGCTAATTCCATGTCTGAATACACCTTAACTGAACAGTACCAGATGCTCTCCGGCCATTTTTACACTTGTGAAGACGCTTGAGATCATGGCTTGCACATCACTAGGCCAATGTCTGAATACATTTTAACTCATATATATGCTTTAAAACAAGACACAACTGGCCTCTTATGTTTCCACTCACCTTAACTTACTGTGGTAGTGCACTCAAGTGCATATCTACATTAATTTCTTTATATCTCCTAAATTTTATCTTTCACCTCATCAGCCTGCTCTGTGATTCTGTTAATGTCTTAACCAATACTTGTTGAATTTATGTAAAATGTAATTAATTGGATTAAAATGACCCCCCACACAAATATTTAGATTCGTATCTTAAATGTCACTCTCAAAATTCACCACCGGTAAAATGACATATTTATACTGATTTCCAAGATCATCTACTAATTAAGTTTTATCTTAATCCCCTAACTAATTAGTCAAACCTACAAAATGTCTTAGAATGAAACTATTTAAATTCTTGTAGAATTCAAAATTGCCCTGTTGGCATAATCTTATCTTAATTTGAACTCATAAATTTTTTACCTGACTATTAATATTAATAAACAATTAACAAAAATATGTCCTTAGAATTTGCTCACAATATAATCTTTCCTCGTGTGCTTTCACGCACCTCCAGTTTTTAAACTTAAAGATTTCATATTTCTAAATATATCGGGTTTGAATCTTACTCCTCAAGAAATATTATTATTATTATTAATTCTTGGCGGTCCTTCCTAGTAAAGGTCCTTGTACTACTTCCTCTCTTCCTTTTGAACAATAGTTGTTTAGTACAAAACTTGTTTTGAAGATGTTGAGAACATTATGTGTGTTAACAAATATACCCTTTTTATTTTACAAAAGAAGGATTAATTCTACCTTGCTGAGTTTGCTACTGCTAAGTGTTTACTTACAATTTCTATTTTAGATGTCTTAACAAATAGCATTGCCTCACCATGGCTAAAGTTGGATTGAATATTTAATTCTATTTTCAGTTACATAGTAATTAAAGTGTTTTTTTTCAGAGACTAAAATTTCAATTAAATTTATTGTTAGTTATCCGAAATTTAAATACATTTTGACCGCCTCCTGGACCGAAGATTTTCGGAGTGATGTATTGAAAACAATCCTTATTCTTCCCTAGTTTAGAGAGAACGCTACCTAGTCTCTGGTTCGATCTCTTGACTGGATCGTTTTTTGTGGTTCGATCTCGGATTGGATCATGGTCTTTGGTTCGATCTCGGATTGAATCGTGGTCTTTGGTTCGATCTCTGTTTGGATGTTGATCTTTGGTTCGGTCTCGGTCTGGATGGTGAGCTTTGGTTCGACCTCGGTGTGGATGATGGTCTTTTCATTGAAATTACTATTATTTGCTACTATTCCCTGTATAACTGTTACTATTTTCTGATTAGTTTCTACTATTTCCTGTTTAGTTTAATCTATTTTCAGATTAGTTTCTTTACTATACGCTGCCATTTGCTGTAATAGCACTTTCATAAACTGATTTAAATCTCCTATGGATTCCACCCTTGTTTGTTCCTTTACTTTCTCATGCCCTTCCTGGTCTACTATTATACTTTCTACAATAATTAACCCGCCTCGGTGGCGTAGTTGGCTAACATGCTTGTCGTGTTGAGCTCGACTGCTGAGGACGGGGAGATCGAGGTTCGAATCTCGGTCGGGTGAACTGGGGGTGGTTTTTCCCTAAATGGTTTTCCACTCTCCCTCCACGCAAATGCGGGTTCACTTCCTCTAATTCAACCTTCCCAATTCCTAATCCATTAGAGTAATTAGTACTTAAAGTGTACAACCCGAACGGGTAGTAAGATGCGGTGCTAAATATTAGATACAATAATTAAATTTACTTGTGTATCCTTATATTGTTCCTCATATTCTATCACTGACTCTACCCTGTCCATCTCCCTTTCTCTTATCTCTTCGTATGCATCTTCTAGGCCTAACTGATTAGTTGGTCTATTTTCATATTCTGTCTAATCAAAGCAGCTACTAGTGTCACTGTTCACTTTGAGTTCAAATCCGCCATCGTCCCTTCCAAAATGTATTAATATTAACGTTATTAGTATTCAAACAGTTTTTTTATATCTTGTGAAATAAATAAAAAAAATTGTCTAAGGTTTATCTGACTAATTTGATAAGGTCTTCTATCAGCTTGTTTCGCCTCAGTACGGCGTTCTTAGTTGGTGTGCCATTTGTAAATTTCTGCTCGTTTCACCTCGGAACGGTGTTTTTCGTCAGTGTGCTGTCAAGTATGCCTGTGAAACGTTTGTTTCACCTCGGAACAGTGTTCTTCGTCGGTGTGCCGCCTAGTGTGTGTGTGTGTGTGTGTGTGTGTGTGTGTGTGNTGTGTGTGTGTGTGTGTGTGTGCGTGTGTGTGTGTCATGTGTGAAACTTCTGCTCGTTGCACTTCGGTTCTCGGTTGGATATTCTTGGTGGTGTGTTGTTTAGTGTGCAGTATGTCTCAGTCGGTGGAGTCCCTTTCTTGTCTCGGGGATTGGAAGAGCGAGCGTCGCAGTTGGGCGCCAAATGAAACGTTTCAGTTTATTAATTGATATTTTACCCACGATGCAGCGCCAATTGAAACGTTACACGTCAGCGATGGGCGCTAATTGAAGTGATACCGTTTAATTAGCTGATAATTGCCCTGTGATCGAGCTCTAATTAAAGCGGTACGGTATTATTATACCCCACGATTGGGTGGCGATTATTGCGTACTGGATTTGTATGGTGAGATAATTGTTTTTTAAGGCCCCATGATCAAGCACCAATTAGAGCGGTACAGTATTATTATGCCCCGCTAATGGGCGTCGATTATTGCGTACTGGATTTGTATTGTGAGAAAATTGTTTTTATAGGTCCGTGATCGAGCGCCAATTATGATGATACGGTTTTACAATCTGATATTTTAATTGAATAAATAAGAATTTTGAATGTTGCACACGATTTATTAAGATGATTTCATCTTCAGCACTGAGGATATGAGATTAACAAATTTCACTCTAACATTTTCTGTGTACTCTATGGATATTACACGTTTTCTAGATTTATGCTAACGGCACTGTCAATAATTTGTATTACTGCTACTGCTATTACAAAGTTCTTGTGTATTGCTGTCCACTGTTTATGCTATTAATCTTTCTGGCCAACAATGATTTATTAAAACGTTCTTTAGATTTATGTTACCGGCACTGTTACTAATTCGCATTACTGCTATATATTCACACACACAAATGTTTATATACGACCTACCCCTTGCCTCTTGGAACCCCTTGTCAAAACTGTCAAAACCAACTAATAGAAAGAGTTCTGGCGACAGGTGTTATGAAGGCTAGCTTCCTATTGGGTAGAGGGAGTTAGCACCACTTGCATTTTTGGTATTACGGAGTTGATTTTCGAAAGAAAAAATAAATCTCATTGGTCTAATCTATTGACATCACTTCTGAAAAGCGCGTGATTCTCTATGGATGAAGTATTAAAGGATATTTTACATACAGTACTTTAAAGAAAAATGCACTTCATCCATGACTTTTTTAATAAATGAGAGGGGTCCAAATCAGTAAATTACAACTTGAAGTGAATTGTTTAAGGTAGCCAATAGCTTCTTGCTTTGATACAAAGTCCAACTAGTCTTTTTACAACATCAGCTTGCACACTAGTTAATTGTTTCTTGTCTAGTAGGACTTCTAATGCAGAAGTTATCCTATAGGTCCTAACAGATGGAATGAACATGAATGCGGGAAAGAGACAACTAGCATCCTTGACCATTTTGTAGGAGAGAGGACACTTATGTAAAAGTTTGTTGCAGAGACCAACTAGGAATTTTTGACCATTTCCTTTAAAGCTGTTGATGCTTTGAACTCGATATATAAAGTAGGATCTGATTACCAAACCCTTCCTTCACCTCTGACAAGACATCTTGTGAATGTGAGGAATGCCAGGCCTCCACCGTGGTTCGGAATTCCACGTTAAACTGTAGGTCCTTCATTTCATCTCACAGTCACCCTACCATTTCACATTAGCGTAAGTGCGTATAACCCGAATGGGTAGTAAGACGCGATGCTAATAATAATAATAATATAAAGTAGGGAGTGATTTCATAATGGATGGTTTCTTTAAATCAATGGCTAACAAATTTTTGCAAGTATTTGCTGAATTAATTACATCACATTTTACTATTCTATTTATCAAGTGATCAAGTAGTTTATTTAGATCTGCAAATATAAATAGCAATAGAGGTTGATTGATCTGATATTCGGTGAGAAATTGCTCCAACTCAAGTGAAAGTGACAGCATGAATCCAAACTTTGATGTCAGAAGTTCATCCTTCACAAAATTGCTTAATGTTTGAAAATTATTAGATTTTGGAGGATGCTTGTTAGAATAAAAAATACTGTTTTAAATAAGACAGCATTGACAGTGCTCTCTCTAACACCCCTCTCTAACCCATCTAATAGAACAAAACTTCATCGGGAAAAGAGATGATCCTGTTATTCTTTGATAGTCTGCACGTCTTGTTAGAAAATCTTTAAATAAATAATATAGTGAGCGCAAAAACTGGTTAATAGCCCAACTAGAGTTAGCATGCGCTGTTTTGTAAGCATCATGGCCAATGCGTAAAGAAAAAGTTCCAAATTCCAGTAACACAGGATCTTGTGGAGAATCTTCCTTCAAGTAACTTTTGAGATCAATTAAAAATTTGAGGTTTACATTTGGTCCATTCATGGAAACTTGAAGCATTTTTTTAAGATCCAAGCCCTCGTCTTTTAGTGCAGATATAAAGTTAATTAATATATTTTGAGCTGTTGCATGACCTATAAAGCAAGATGTTAATTATCTTGTATGCATTTCATTTTTACTCCAGAAGCGAACAACATCCATCTGGGTCATTTGAGCCACAGTATTTATGCTCTCATCAAATTAAATACAATATTATTATTATTATCACCGTGTCTTACTACCCGTTCGGGTTATACACACTTACGCTAATGTGTAATGGTAGGGTGATTGTGAGATGAAATGGAGGACCTACAGTTTAACGTGGAATCCGAACCACGGTGGAGGCCTGGCATTCCTCACATTCACAAGATGTCTTGTCAGAGGTGAAGTAAATACAATAAAATGAGCATTGGTTAACCATATTCGTAAGCTCGCTTTTGAAAAAAGGACCTAGACCATACACAACGACATATCCAAGATTATCTTTATGAGTTTGAAATTTCTGGGCAATATCACTATCGGAAAACATTACTTTAAAAAGATCACTACAAGCAGAAAAACTTCTAGCAGAAGAAAGTGTCATTACTTGATTAAGAGCCCACAATATTTCAGCACGAGAAACTTCATATTTGACAAGGAAGCTCTGAATAGAACAACTAGGTCTAGTTTCAGATTTAAAAACTACTTCATGGTCATTAACACTAAAATGTACATCTTCATGTATGCCTACTGCATTTTCGGCCATAGGGACCAAGTCCAATATTTTTCTGCTCCCACTAGCAACTTTCACTCTGTCAACATGCTTCTTTCCCTTGGCAAGAGATCAGGATTGAAGATATTCCCATGTTACTTATATCAAAGTTAGTTTTACACAAAGAACAAAGGTCTTTACTTTGATCACAATCCACTTTTTGTAACCACAGCCAATCTTTAAACACTGTACTGTCCTACCAATCATCTTTAAGAGAAGTTTTTCCTCCCAGTTTACTCATTTCTTCTTAAACACAAAGCCACAAGATAAACAAGTGGGATCTGAAGAATACTCACACCAGGCCAAGCTTAGGAATGGTAGTTCTTCTTTTGGGCGGATAGAGGGAAGGAGGAGTAAGGGGGAGATGAAGTGAAGAACACAACAAATACTGTACTGTGCCATTGGCATATCAAGGTCAGGCAGGTACACCAATAGTTTGAAGTAGTGTTTGAACTTGAGCAGTTACTAGTAACTCATCACTCATAATGGTTACTGCTGGAAAAAAGTTTGGGGGTAGGCGGGAGGGGGAAGTTGGCTGCTAGTGTAGTCAAAAGAGTTCTTTGTTTCTTTCTCTAGTATGTACCGGGGAGGGGGTGCTTATTGTAGAGACTCCGATAGAAAGGTCAGCAAGTGATGCAAACATCCCCACTCCAAGGTCATCTACAAGGTCAACTAATTATGTGGCTAACAAGATAGACCAGAGAGAAAGTAATTGAGGGATGGTCAAAATAGAACTATCAGTAGTCCAAATAATATCAGGGGTCTCAAAATGTTTAATCCAACATTTCACTCAATGTAAAAAGGCTGAATATTTTTCCAGTATCCGATTCAAAATTTCAGTATTTTCAGTATCAAAAATAAAATCAAGTATTTTTCTAGTATTTTCAGTATTAGTAGACACCCTGTTATATCAATATATGGTAGCTATATAATTTTAATTTCATAGTTTTTTTAGTTCTTAAGGACCAACATTTGTAATTTGGATTCACAAATTTACTTAAATATACATTCAAAATGTCAAAGAAGCTTTCCATTAAGTCATCTGTATTGGAGCATTTTACTGCAGTACATTTTTTATTATCCATTAGCCCAAGCTTGCAAATAAGTACACAATACTTAGAGACCCGCCAAAAAATCTACAGGCCCAATTTTCTCACCTGATTTTCTGCTTACAGCCAGGTCGGCTGATTTGTTGACAGACCAGTTTTAAATGCATTCTGTTGGGCCAAAAGCGGCAAGAGATTGTCTATTCATAATAATAGTCGTTAAATTGTTTATTGTTTCAAATGTTAGTGTGCTTCTGTGGTTGGATTTTATTTGATTCATACAGCTAAAACCACGTTCCTATGCAACTGAAGACACTAGCACTGTTGCAACAATTGACAGCAGCACACTAAAAATATTGAAACTCTGAGGCTGATTTATCATTTTTGTACCGTGTTTCAAAAAGCTAAGTCTTTGCACACTTGTTTTAACTCAAACCATTCATCAAGCAACTGATCTTAGCTGAATTTTGGAAGGGAATCTTTGATTTGTTTCCAGGCACATATTTTTACAAACTATTCAGAAAATTTGCTCCCCTGTATCAAAATTCTGAAGAGCCACTTCGTTGATAATACGTAAGTGTTAATGGAATCTTAGGCAGCCGCGGACATAATTTAGAAGCCCAGGCCGTGTGGGCATCTGCTAATTTGCATCCATGCATTAGTCATTTATGAAAGAGTCGGTATTGGATAGTAGAAAAATAAAGGAGTTGGAGTTGAAGACTTGGCATACCTACTCCACAGCCCTGGTCTACTAAGTACCTACTGGATCTGGGAATCAACCTCAAAGTGATCACCACATATCAGGACAAGCAGTCACTTAGTGTCTTGAGAAGTGGGGACACAAAAGGTGCAAAACATATGGGTTTGAGGTATAACTTTGTATGAGAGTTAGTGTGTGATAAATCTGTAAAATGAAAACATTTAGCTTTGTTCACAAAAATATCTGACAATCCTTTATAAAAAAAATAAATAGGGCCTTTACATATCTCACATAGGGACAGGTAGGAAGAAAGTATAGTGGTAAATTATTTAAAAAGGGAGATACAAAATATGACATAAGCTTATCAGTAATATAATAGGCCTGTAGAAATGAGAACTCTAAGGTCTATAGATGGGGAACTCTTGACATAAATCTATGTCAGAGAAAAATGTTGAGAGATAGGCTTAGATAATTCTTGAGTGACATAAGAAAGTAAACAAGCTGAGTAGGTACCTAGTTAAAATATGATTTATTTATGTTAATCTAAATGCAAAAAGATTGAAACAAAGACATACTATTGTTAAAAAATGAAAATGAGATGGAAATTCTTGGAAACAAAATCTATTGAGCCAAATAAATACTAATTAAATAAATAAATAAATGATAAAATGTGATAAAAAATTTGTATATGAAAAAGGCAGTATACGGAACAAGGCACAGAAAAAGATGTTGGCAGAAATGATACTTACCTAGTTTTTATTTGTGAAATGTTAAACGGGGAGGGAAAAATGCATAAACTTTGGAAATAGGGAGGCAGCTGTAAATACAGTGCTATTTTATTTTATTTAGCCCCGTGTCTTACTACCCATTCGAGTTGTACTAGGCTAATTACACTAATATATTAAGAATTAGGGAGGTTGAACTTAGAGGAAGTGGACCCACATTTACCTACAGAGAGAATGGAAAACCACCCCAATTCACAAGACCGAAACTCAAACCTTGATCTCCCCATCATTGGCAGTCTGGATCGACAAGAAACTAGTGCATTAGCTAACTGCGTCACCAAGGTGGGAAAATATAGTGTTAAAGAGCACCTAGGTTGGGGTGAGAACGTTACTTCACTAGAAAGGAATAGATTATAGGTATTAACTAAGAATTAACTTTAGTCTGAAAATTTGAATTAAGGTTATTAGCGTAGGCCTATATTAAAAAAGATGTACTCGTTTTCGAGTCCGATTTCAAGCCTTGCTGAGAACTTACGCTAAGCAAGAGATGATTGAATAAACAAAATGAAGTAAGTTTAGGCCTACTTTGAGTTTTACTCTAAATTGGACAAAGTGTTTTAGAAATAATAAATTATAATAATAATAATAATATTTAGCACCACGTCTTACTACCCGTTCGGGTTATACGCTTTAGGTACTAATTACGCTAATGGATTAGGAATTGGGAAGGTTGAATTAGAGGAAGTGAACCCGCATTTGCGTGGAGGGAGGGTGGAAAACTATTTAGGAAAAACCACCCCCAGTTCACCCGACCGAGATTCGAACCTCGATCTTCCCGTCCTTGGCGGTCGAGCTCAACACGACTCGCGCGTTAGCCAACTACGCCACCGAGGCGGGTTAAAAAATAAATTAATTAAAGGCAGTTTTTCCAAGAAAGTACATGTACCAGTATACCTGGTCTTATTGTATAGTATTATGCTTTATGTGTACGGACACGTATGAAAAATCCCAAGTTACCAACATCCAGGTCCATTTTAAAATATATATTCAAAAGCTCACTCAGGTGAGTATTATTTTTCTTATTTCATTTTAAAGATTTTTTTTGTGTTCTATTTAATTCTTCATGCTTTTATGTTAGCAAAACTATATCGCAAATGATGGTGTTTTGTGAACTATTTTTTTAATAAATGTCGAAAATTTGATGGATGATGTGTATCATCTCCAATAATTTTTATGAAATACCATGGTTTTTTTAGGTAGGCCCATAACCTAATTTTGACTAGTTTTTGAAAAACTTTAGTCAATAATTTTTTTTTATTGCTCAATAAGTCCAGCAAAAGCTCAAAATTTTGTTTAAAAGAATTCATTCAGATGGAAAAAATTTATTGACTAATAAGCTTTTACATTATCTCAAGTTTAACCAACACTATAAATACAAAAATAATCTAAAATTTTAAATGTAATTAGTGCATACAAAGGTTGGCTAGAGGCTATGCAAGCTAAATAATAATAATGTGGAGATAAGGAAATTTAAAATTAGTAGGGGCCTATAGCCCTGTGTATTTTATAAAAATTATTATCATAATAAGCTGACCTCTAGGCTACACTTAATAATTAAGGCCAAAAGAAAATACACAGGTAAAGTTTCCATTTACAAATTTTATAATAGAAAACATATTTTATTAAATATCATCCATACATTGTTTCTCTATAGTATCTATTATTTTAAGAGTTAATATTAAGGGAAATCCTTATGTATATTTGAATTAAGTAATAGACTTACCACCTTCCTCTTCAGTGCTAGAATCTGAAACATGACCATTTGGGCTTGGTCCTCTTGATCTCCTTCCATTTCTTAAACTATCAGAATTTCTTTCTGCGAGAACCATACTCAGAGACCTTTGATAAGTTATTTTAATTATAACTTTTAGTTATGCACTCATAAAATTTGCGTAGCGAGAACACATCTGCCAGAAGCACTATACACAAGATAGTCCACCTTCAGAGCACCGTACATAATAAGACATAAAAAAAAGAAACATTAACTTGAAATTTCTATCATGAATTTATGTATTACTTCTGAAAAAGTTTAGGTTATAATAATTCAAATATTTTTTGATTAATGAACTTATGGACAGTAAAGCTTCGATTATAATACATTAATAAAATAATATTAAATCTATCCTAGGCGCTGGTGGCCATCATGACTATCCCGCTGAGCGGGCTTTTTAATTTATATTTACCTTAATTATTTCCATTTTTAAACCTAACAAGTGTATTTTGTAAAACTTTACTACAGAGTTTATGTTTTGTTTGTCTATTTTTTTAAAACCAGTTGATTTTGAGTATTTATTGATAATTTATATTTAAGATCAAGTACAATTATATATTAATATACATAATTTCTAAGCGCAGCCCATTAAGACGTCATCACTATGACGTCATCATGTATATCTAATACGGTAGTATGAATGACATATTTTTGAAGTTCTTTATAACCTATTTAAATAATATTTTTCAACTAATATCGGCTATATAAAAGTCAAATATGACCATTTAATGTTACTTACTTAATAATTGATTTCAAGCCTCTTTGATTAATTGTAAATGTAGGCATTTTAAGAAGAAAAAAAATGTTATCATGTCTAGCAGAAATAGCGTGTTCCAATTTTCATTTACAGATGGCGGTGTCGTCAGTTAGTCACTAGTCGTCAAAGAGAACGGTTGTTCTTCTAAATCTATCCATAGATCTTCGTCTAGTGTGATTGAAATTAATGCCTAGGATATAAACCAAAAGTGAGTTTTGAATGCACATATTTAGAATTTGTTTACTTCATCCAATATTTATTTATATTTAATCATATTAATACTAACACATAGAAATAGACCCTACTATCATTACATGTGAAATATAGGCCTTAAACAAGAGGTAGACTATTATTTATTCTCTGTAGTCTTTTTAATTGGAAAAATAATAATTTATTCCAATTTATTATGATTTAATGCAATTTTGGATTTTATTTAATAATACATTTAATTTTCAGATGCAGACTTCAAATATATTTTATTTGTAACGTAGTTTACAGGAGAAAGACCCCTGTACTTGTTCTATCTTTGGAAACTATTTTAACACGCAAATACAATGAGAGTGGTGGCATTAATAAGCGGTGGAAAAGATAGTTGTTACAATATGGTGCAGTGTGTTGCAGCTGGCCACAGTATTGTGGCATTAGCTAATCTTCGTCCACATACTAAAGGTAGGTCTAGATGTCTAGGTAAATCACGCCTATAATATTCTTTAAATTAATTTTTAGTCTTTGTTAATTTCATGCTTGATTTGATATGAATCTACATTCCATCTCTTTAAATAGTCACATATTTTTGTATGAATATGCTTTAACTTGCATGGTATAACTTAAGTTTGAGTAGTTCTATCATATTTAACTCTACCAGTTTCATAGTTAAGCCATTGCATGGTATAACTTAAGTTTGAGTAGGCCTATCATATTTAACTTTACCAGTTTCATAGTTAAGCCATTAAACTTATAGTAATAATAAAATTACAACAGTTATTGTAACTTATAACTAGAGGAAGTATATGGCTGTATCCGAATAGTCAAGTACACTTGGCTTGATTCAGACTGGATGCAGTCTTGATAATTTTACTTTTCTCGCGGTTTTCATAGTGAAGACTGCATCTAACTATTCGAACGGAAACACACTTGGACCCACAGTGCTGCTTCTTACCGAATAATTTGTGTAAGTCGGTGCTCAACAGACGAAACGATAATACTAAAACAATTGCCAGTCAAACATTGCACCAACGCCACATGGCTCGTAGTGTTCGTATCCATGGTTACCAACGCCACGAGAAGACTGCATCGGTCTAGTCCGCGACTATTCGGACAGATCTACACTTGGTCACGTGATTGCCAATGCAGCTATCAACGCGACGTCGCATAAGTAGACTATTCGGATACAGCCTATATGTTTGTTAAATATATTGGGCGAAAGGAAATAAGGGTATTAAATTATAGCTAACGCACTAGTCGTGTTAAGCTCGACTGCTGAGGACGGGGAGATCGAGGTTCGAATCTCGGTCAGGTGAACTGGGGGTAGGTTTTCCTAAAATGGTTTTCCACTCTCCTTCCACGCAAATGCGGGTTCACTTCCTCTAATTCAACCTTCCTACTTCCAAATCCATTAGCGTAGTTAGTACTTAAAGTGTATAACCCGAATGGGTAGTAAGACGCGGTGCTAAATAATAAATAAATATTAAATTGTATAAAAAGGAACCTAAAGGAAGCAAGTAGGCCGATAAAGAAAAATGCTTTGTCGCAATAGACCGGGCTGATGTATTGGGTCCATGATTGGATATTGGGCTCATATGTGAGTGGAATTTTCAATTATTTAACTATATGAGACTGTTAAAGAATTATAACAACAAATATATAATATAGGCCTATTACTTTTAAGTTATTTGCACACAACTAGTGTGCTTCACTGAAACTAGGAAAGCCATAGTTCAAATCTTTCCTGGGTACGCCATTTATTTTATTTGAATATCAATGGCTGTCCATCCACTATTGAAACAAATGCTGGAAATAATAAATTGACGAGCACTTGATATAGGATGTATGACAGAAAGTTCTCGGTTGTTAATAGAATGCTAAAGGAATGAATGAGTCACAAAGGTTTAAAAGCAATACCTATTGACCCTCGGTGATCATAATATTCTCAGAAATAAAGCAATCAATTACATTGAATGAAATATAGGTTCAAGCCCTGACATTAATAATTCACAACTATAATTAAGACGTATACGTCTAGGTTGAGCGATATAAGGCTCACTGCAGTGTAAATGACCAACTTAATAACATTGATGTATCAGCATTCACTTCCTTTAACAGTTAAAAATATAAGCTTAGCCCTCACTTGCATTTAATCAAATTATAACATACAATCTCATTTTGAATTTGGACTACTTACCGGAATAGGCTACATTATTTTGAAACAACCATATTAATATATATTACTTTTATACCACACATTAAATATGATAAATTTACAATTGATGTGAGATAACTAGTAATTACAGTTTGTATGCAGTAGAGCTTTGCCACTTTTTTTTTTCTTAAGCATCACAAACATTTATATAAATTCAAATTTAACAAATTGTCAGTTTTAGTTCACATCAACATGGAATTATTAAGCTAAGCTCTGAAGCATATTTTTATTTGTCTTGTGTAGGCCAACTTATTTTGTAATTATTTTCCTTTTTTTTCATTTCCTTTTTCTTTACATCTCTTTATTTGTATTTATATTAACTAGACTATAAGTTTATCTAATTTTTTTGTTGTTTTTTATTATTCTTTCTTCCTAAAACCTGCATATAACCTGTAATATTTGTAAAATGAACTGAATTGCTCCTTCACATGTACAATAAATAAAATAATTAATAATGATATCCAGGGTGTAGTTTAACCTAATATTAATCACTTCAATTCTATATCCCATATCTGCAAGATGTGTGCTATTTTCAGCCTGCTGAATACTTGCCTTGCCATCATAAATTGTGATATGCTTGGAGCAAAAAATAAATAATAATAATTACATAATTTAACTGGCAGCTTTAAAATACCCTCTTTGGTGGCCATGTGGTCTAACTTGCTACCAGTAGGCCTACTCTCGCAGTAGACTAGACTGCCGATGACAGGGAAATAGAGGTTCAAATCCCAGTCTGGTGTACTGAAGGTTGTTTTTCCAAAATAATTTTTCACTCTTCCTCCATGCAAATGTGGGTACACTTCCTCTAAATATAACCTTACTAATCCTTAAAACCATTAGCTTAATTTGTGTGAGCATAAGCATACAACCCAAATAGGCGCGGTGCTATAAAAAACTTTAAAATTAGTAATTATTTAAACTGAGATCGACACAACTATGAATGGAAAAAACAACAGAGCGGTGATAATTCTTCAAGAGTTTCGAAATGAACAATAAGGTTAAAGATATAGGTATCATTGAAGTTATTTCAAACATATGATCACATATAAGACATTAAAAATACTTCTATCACAAATACAATCTAAGAATAAAGGAATGTACTGATGACGTAGTGTGTAATGTGTACCACTAGCTCTCTAATAGTTTACTTTTATAAAAACATCTTGAAATTTATTTCATTTTATCATATATTAGCACTCGTTTTAATTATACACATATATTAATTATGTTAGGCGAATAGAGAGTAGGAAGGTAGAATTTTGGAGGAAATGTAACCACATTATCATGGAGGAAGGGAGGTAAACTGTTTAGTGAAATAAAGCGTCAGCACAACCGAACAAGATTCTCCCCGTCCCCTGCAATCCAGTATAACATGAGATTGATGCGTGAGACTATGGGACCACCGATGAGGGTTTTATTTTTTATTATTTTTCCACATTATGTGAGGAATAAAGCAATATTTTTAAAGTAAGTCAAATAATTTTATTTTATTTAGATCCCCACCATTTTGTAAACAAAAGACAAGTAAGTGTGCAGTGATGAGATGATTGGGAAATACTTAAAGTAATGACAGAAAATTAACTATGATACTATTTAGTTTTGGCCCTTTACTATTAGTTGTGCAGCTCTATGTTGTCGACTATAGTATGTAATCACAATTAAAGAGATAAAACCATAAACTGGCTATATTTTACTTAATATTTCTCAAGTGTTTTTGTGATAACTCCCTCGATTGTAATATTAAACTAATATTAATATGTAGTAAGAAGCAGTGCTAAATATATATATATATATTTATTTATTTTTATATATATTATTTATATTTATTTATTTTTATATATATTGGGTGGGACTTATTATAAGTAATGGTTGCCAGTCATTTACATGCAATAATACTAGATGAGATGTTAATTTTCTTGCTCGTCTTCAGATGAACTGGATAGCTACATGTACCAAACTGTCGGCCATCAAGGAGTGGAGCTGTATGCAGAAGCTATTGGTGTACCGTTATTTCGACAAACAACTCAAGGAGTGGCTGTGCTTCAGGAACAAGTCTATACACCCACCGCAGAAGACGAAGTCGAGGATTTGTACCATCTTCTTAAGAAAGTAAAAGTAAGAACTAGGGTTCGGGTTAAATTTATTCGGTGAATTTATTGGAGGAATAAAATACAATTTTAAGCAATTTTTCTATCAATTACCGGTATCGTACTATGCAAAACTATTATTTTATTGACTGACAGGATGAAGTGGATATCGATGCTGTGGCAGTGGGAGCAATTTTGTCTGATTACCAACGAATTCGAGTCGAAAATGTGTAAGTAAACAGGTTTTCATTGAAATAATTTTGATGACCCAATTTTTTAGACCATTAGACAAGGTTTTGTGTTATTTAGTTTGTGTAACTCAATTGCTACAAAGCATAGCCAATATTCCAAACGTTTTATTTTATATTTCTATGCTAAGTGCTTAGAACTACCATATGCCTAAATATAATTATGTAGCGTTTATGCAATATGCTTAATCTAGTTAAGTCATTAAAAGGAAGGAGCAGGTGATATGAGGTTACCATGTCTTCTACTTTTCTTGCATGGTACCTACAACATTTTGCCCACACAATATTTTTATATTTTCAAAAATGGAAACACACATATTCACTTATCCTTCCAAAAGTATAAATTATTATTATTTAGCACTGCGTCTTACTACCCGTTCAGGTTATATGCTTTAATTACTAATTACTCTTAATGGATTAGGAATTGGGAAGGTTGAATTAGAGGAAGTGAACCCGCATTTGCGTGGGAGTAGAGTGGAAAACCATTTAGGAAAGACCACCCCCAGTTCACCCGACTGAGATTCGAACCTCGATCTCCTTGTCCTCAGTATTCGAGCTCAACACGACTAGCGTGTTAGCCAACTATGCCACCGAGGTGGGTCAAAAATATAAAATTCAGATTTATATATCTCGAGTATGAAAAATAAACATGTTTCCATTTTATGTAGCATGATAGGATTGCTCAGTAAAAAAGAACCAAAAAGCTATGTATTCATGTTTTGATCACTAAAGTGGTCGCCATTAGTGACTTATAAACCATACTATCCTCTTGCCGTACACATCAACCATCCAAATTAATTTATATGGCATGTATAGTAGGGAGATGCATTATATAGTGGTGCCTTTTATTCTATCTACCCTCTCATCAAAGTGGCAACATGAAAAAGATGAATTCTAAGAAAATATACAATTATTTACCTGTAGAATGGAATGGGAAATCTAACTTTAGAAATGGCACTTTCAAAATACTCTATACAAATCCCTTACCATCAGTCAGTCATAAATAGTAGAAAATTGAAAAAGGTTATTTTACTCTTCCATGTATTTAATTTGCTAAGATCAATCATATATTTTAAAATACTTTTGTTAGCCCCTTTTCATATTATTCAATAAAGTTTAAATAAGAAATCTTTGATGGAATAGTGCTTTGCACATGACTCAATATAACACGTTGAAACAAAGTATAGATGCTTAAATACATTAGGAGAAAGAGTGAATTTAATTTTATTTTACTGGATCACACATGGCTTTAAATTATTAGATTAATTAATAAGTTTTGTTTTATTCATCGGCTAACATATGCCAAGTTGTTTGTACTTGTGTTGTATCAGCATTATTTTGTATTTATTGTGGTGTTCTGCATACTTTACAGTGCATAAAAAAAGTTTGTAATATACCGTTTATTCATATTTTAACTACACTACTGTTTTGATACATCTTTTATACTATAGGGGCCATCCTTAAATTACGTAAGGTTTTTTTTTATATGATTTTAAACACCCCCTCCTCTTATGTAATGAAAATAAAATGAAGATATGGGGGATACATTAAATAACTAGATAGTCCAAATGTTGCAATTACAGTAGTTCACTATTTGTATGTACTGACCCTCATCATCATCATCATCATCATCATCATCATCATCATCATCATCATCATCATCATCAT
The DNA here is from genome assembly GCA_901482245.1 of Timema douglasi. NCBI lineage: Eukaryota > Metazoa > Arthropoda > Insecta > Phasmatodea > Timematidae > Timema > Timema douglasi. The sequence continues at coordinate 348,953 of CABEEJ010000153.1, forward strand.
CATCATCATCATCATCAACAACTGTTGTCAGCCTGTGGACGAGTCAGCTTAAGAGGCCTGTGTACTGAACAAATTTTTAATATATGTTTAAAAATGTACACACCATATTGCTACGAATAATGGCTAATTGTTATTGTGAAACTTAGCACACAATTTCAAATAGAAGTATTTTTAGTTTAGTTACTGAAATGAGTGATTCTAGAAAGTATAAGCAATGTTTCCGAAAATGTTCACAGTCGCTTACCCTTTTTGGGGCCTTGGCCTAACCAACATACCCCTTTAATATCTTTATAACATGGAAATACACAAATACCTACTATAATCTTATAAAGCGAAGATGAACAACATAATTTTCAATGTAGCCACAGAAGTGACAAATCAAAAGTGAAATTTTCCACACCATGTAAAATTTAAGAAATTATGTTGCTCACTTGAACATTTAAAATAACACACTGTTTGAACAAGTTTATTTGAAACATGCACACTTTGGCCACTTAATTACAACTGCCTCGGAGGCAAATTATGAAAATGATTTGGATTGAAAATGTAAGACATATTAATGTGAAATTTGACAATCCTTTTGTCTGACAAGTTGAAGAAACATTGGTTGAATATCTGAACTCAATGCACATCCTAGCTCTGCCTCCAAATTGACATAACCAATTACTTAGGTACGCTTACCACGTTTTGTGAAAAACTGCTAAAAGGAATCAAAATAGTAAGCTCTGATTTATCAAATAGAATCCATAACATTGTAGCCATATACATCTAATATATACTTGATTCTCATTGTCTTGTATCAATATCTAAATGCTTACTACAAGTGTATTTTTGTGTTATTTGTTTGTATTTTTATGTAGATGTTCACGTTTGGGACTTGTAGCTTTGGCTTATTTGTGGCGTCGAGATCAGGGAGAGTTGCTTCAAGAAATGATTGATTGTCAAATTGATGCAATCGTTATTAAGGTCGCAGCTCTTGGTCTTGATCCTGCAAAACATCTGGGGATGACATTAGTAGAACTTCAGCCTCATATCATTAAAATGGTAATGTAAATCTAATTAATAATGTTGAAGATTAAAAAAAAAACTATTTGCCATAGAAACAGTCAAACAAACTTAATTCAATTTTGAATACTTGTTTTGATAATGTAGAACTGATTTTATTTTTGTGAGTTTGATCGTTTTGAAGAATATCAATATGCTAGTGTGGTTTAGTGTACATTTGTTGTTAATCAAAGTTGCATTAGTCATTCTAGACAGCTTAAAGGCTATGCCATTCATCATTATATTTAGTTTAGTAGATATAGAACAATTATTACTGCATTTTAAAATACATTATTTTAGTTTCTTTAAATATGTGTGTCACTACTTGAAACGTTTTTGATTCCAGACTGAAGCATTAAAATTTTAATTTGTTATATCTAAGTAAGTACTGATAATAGTTTTGTACAAAGATCTAAATATTTTAAATGTAATTCAAAAACTAGATAATATTAGCTAAAGAAATTGCAATTAGTTGATATTATAAATTATTATTATTTATTATTTTCTAACTTATAATTAAAATGTAATACATAAATAGTTTACTATCTTATATATCTTATATTTTAAGAGTCTTGGGCATGAACAATACTGTCTGAATGACTTTTATTTCAATCATGATTGATTGGAAACATCTTGCTGTTCCCATAATATGAAATCAGATAAATTGAAAATGACTTTGAGCATCTTATGAACACACTCCTGGTCATTTATAATATTTAGTAGCCTATGTGTTAAGTGCCTGTAAAACAATTAAAAAAATACAAAACCTAAATAGTAATGCGATTATAGTTATTCATCATTATTTATTTCTAGATACATCGACTTTTCACAAACCGTTTTTTCACTATATTTGAAATATCAATTTCAAAAGTGCCAAAACTTGTTTCAATCTCAATGAAATTGTTATTACAAATTTTTTTTAAATTCACTAAATGAAACGATAAATATATTTACACACAAAATAGAAGTTTTCTCACTAATTTTAAGTAATATTCCTATTTTAAAACAGAATTCATGTTTTATAAACAATGTCGTGTGGCCTATAATCACACCCTTAGATAATAGGTAACAAATGTTATATATAGAAGTAGCTATAATCTCCACAGCAAGAACTGCTTCAAAAAGTTTATAAAAACAGGACCTATACTCTAATAATACAAATTTAACTTCAATCTAAAATGGCTGACAAAATGAAATAGTCAAATCTTTTATAGCTGCCAACTACTACTTTTTCACACATTATTCTATAGACTTTTTGCTACAGTTTGTGTGTTACTTCAATAATACTTTAATTATTTATCTTAAATATATATATTTTTTTGCTATAAAAATATTACTTAATTTCAACTTTGTTTTACATATCAAATAAAAAATAACATTTGTCACGCTTGTGTCTAGGGCTGAAGAAAAATACTTTCAATAGCCTACTTAACTATGAACATTAGGAAAGATAAAGGATTCATTTTCAGACATAATTTTTTTCCCCCTTTCAAAATGATTGTAATTTTAGGGTGTTGCCTATATTCGGGGTTGATACAGTAAATGTGTCCTATGATATTATCTATGCATTTAATAATGTTAGAACTATAAACAATGTAAATATTGAACATATCTTACATGCCTTAATTTGTAGACCCGTAAAAAGTACACATACTTTTATAATTTTGAAGTTTTTGCCAGTCTAAAAAGGGTTTTTTACTAAAAAAAATTTAAAGTATGAAAAATTTTGATTTTTCCAGGTTTTATAAAATCATTTTTAAGAGTTGAGAATTTTTAAATCAAAATTCAAGTTTTTTGATGGCGAAAAATCAAATATTTACTGAACATAATATAGGGTTTATATAGCCTTCTGCTTAAGCATCCATCATATGCCAAAGTCAAGCAATGTCAGTTTTATCACAATAATGGCAACACATTTAAGTAATAACGGTGAAAACATGTTTATTACAATGTCTAAACAGATTCTTAAACTCTATAATCATCTGATCAAGTAAACTTTTTAATATATTTAAAACTTTGATTCATAGTAAGCCTAGAAATATTAAGTTCACTTTTATGACTTATGGCTTAATACAACAAATAAAAAAAAGTTATTCTCATGTGATAGCTTGTTTTACATCTGTAAACTGTGGTGTTGTCGAGTTAACATATTATTTACTTCTGCAATTAGATTTTCACACCATAAGAGTCTTGATATATTTGACACAGCTATATGTGTTTACACTTGCTCACACTTGACACAAGTAATAAAGTTTAATGATCTCCAAGGTTAAAAGAAGTAAATAGATTAGCGTGTGGCTTTGTACTTTGTTACCATGTCTTAGTCAATGTTATATGTCATAGGATCTATTTAATCTAAATTTTATAACGCTACGTACAATATTTAGTCACTTTATTAAGCTTTTAGATTTAGTAAATATTGTTAATGAGATTTTCTTTCCTTAGTTGGCACTATTCTTATTATGTAAGATTATTTCTGTTTCAGTTCGAGGCCACACCAAATAAATACAAAAGAGTAAAATTGTAATTTATCCTGATTTTTAGTGAAACATGTTTTTTTTATTGTTTCCAGGCCTATAACACACACCTTGGTTATTAGTCTCTTGGGGTGTTCTCGTTATAATGAACTTTAGACCTCTCTTATCCTACCTGTTAACACTCCACTCGGAAGTCTCCTAAGCGGGTATTCAAACGCTCATTCCTTGAGGACTTTCAGTATCTTAAAGACTAGTGCCTTAGTGCTGATGGCAGGATCATTAGTCTTAAGATCAAATCTTATATTTATAATTTGTAACAATTCAACTTGAATTTACTGAAGTTTTATTTTCATTTACCCATATTAGATTTCACTTTTATTTTAGTTGGTAATAGAAATGTAAAATAATAATATTATTACATGATAAATACATCCTCCTTCAGTTTTTATTTCTTTATACTTTTTTATATTAGAATTTGAGTCCCCTTTTTTTTAAATAAAAATATCTGCTTTATTTCTCATAGCACATCGTTCATCAATTGAAACGAAAGTTGTCAGGAATAATTCCTGATTGTGTGTTTCCTTGACATTAACAAATTCCTTTACAGAAAGAAAAGTACGGATTAAATATTTGTGGAGAAGGGGGAGAGTATGAGACATTTACTCTTGATTGTCCATTGTTTATCAAGACAATAGTCATGTAAGTATGACCTATACAGACAAGGAAATCGACCCAAAATTTATTCTGTAAAGGGAAAGTTAACCTTTTTCATGGTTAATTAGTATACAATTTTGGCATTATGTATTAGTATTAGTTTGGATTGTTTACTAGTTGTATCTTTACTAACTATGTGATAGTAATAACCACCACTTTCTGTGCTGTATTTGCAGTGATAAGTTTGAGACTGTGATACATTCAAACGATGCCATCGCGCCAGTCGGGTATCTCAACTTCAAGAAACTTCATCTGGTTAGCAAAGAGGTAAATCATATTTTAAGGTTTTGTTTATTAAAGATTTTAGTTCCTATAATTTGGCATTAAGTTAGTTAAAATACATTTTCACACGTGTGCATGGACGCATATTTATGCAGTTCATTTTTGGAATGGAAAAGTATTTTCCCCTTCTTTAATAGATTGTATTAAACACTTGGAATATGTGCATTACTCGAACGGCTCTTAAACCCAAATAAGCTGCATTTCGAATGGTTTTTTTTTTTCAATTCCACAAATTAATTTCCCATTGCCTTTAGGCATATTCCTGTAAATTGCCTTTTAATTATCCTTCCCCAACCTTATTCGTTTGTTATATAAGACCCTTTTTTAAACTTATTATGCTTTTCTGTCAATCTTATGGAAACTAGCAACAAATTTATATTTACTCACTGAAAATAGGATGAAGATAATTTTTAGGAAATGGATAAGAATCTGATAGAAGATAGAGTTGAAAACCATATTGTCAAAATAATCCACCACAATTGCACCGGGATGGAATTTGACCTTTGGTTGAGATCTTAGTTTGTTGGTGCACACGAAACTGATGTTAATCAGAGTGATAACCCTCATGTAAACCAAATCGTCTCAATCTTATAATACTCTGAAAATGTCCTTGGTGCTTTGTCTCAAAGCTGTGGTAACATTTTTTATTCTTCACATAATGTCAATGAAGTTATAGTTATCGCTCTACTGTGCTTGAAATTATTTAAATCTTGAAGACTCGTCCTCTTGTTTGTTTGTTTTGTTACCTATCCCACAATAAGTTGATCCCTCTCCGCAAATCAGAGGGGCTTGCGCATAGTGGTTATTAACTATTTTCTAAGTGTTAAGCAAAATATATGACTATTTTCAAGAATTCTGGATCTGAAAGTTTATGCAAATACTGTGCTAGTATGCATGCTTAGCAACTTGGGACTCATTTCTGATTTGAAACCAAGCGCAAAATAATGATACTATTCAGATTTTCTTTCTTAACTAATTCTACATTAAGGGGTTGAACTTAACATTGAAATAAGAAAAATCTGAAAATATTTTTTAATAAAAGGGTTAATTTCTAATTAGAGGTGGGTCGAATCCCATTTTCCTTGAATCTGAATCTTAAATTTTCTTTCAAAGTCTTGAATATTTAAAAATGTACAATTCTAGTTAAAGTAAAAATGTTTAGAATTTAAATTTAAAAAAAAGTCGTTGAAGGCTGTAAAGGTACAGAATTTTGCCCCTACGTTTAGGAGCCAATTGAAGAGCTACTGTTTAATTAGCTGATAATTGCCCCGTGATCGAGCGCCAATTGAAGAGTTTCGTTACGGGTCCCACGTTTGGATGCCAATTGTAAAGGTATAGAATTTTGCCCCTTCGTTTGGGAGCCAATTGAAGAGATACCGTTTAATTAGCTGATAAATGCCCCGTGATCGAGCACTAATTAAAGCGGTACGGTTTATTATTGAATAATAACACAATTGTAAAGTTTGATACTATTTATTTATTCAATAATCATTATTTGTAATGGTCGGAAAATTGATCATGTCGTGCAGCGTAACAATTTACAGAGGCGGCTGATAACACGATCGTAGGAATTGCGGACAGGAGTTGCAGTCCGAATACATCAAGGAATGGTCTCCTAGTGCCGTTCAATTGCACCATCTTCCGTATATATCTATTACTCATGGAAGCTTCTGTATAGAAAAATAAAATAAAATATTAAAAAAACATCTGGATGGAAGTAGAATGTTCGAGAACAGGAAGCTGGCTCAAATTACCTTTTAAAAATGCATATTGGTCTTTCGAGAAGAGGAAGTTATTTTTTAAAGACCTTAAAATTGTCATACTGACTCTACTGGTCCACTCTGACGTCATTTACAGTGGCTTTTGTGCCTTCTTAGAAGAAGAAGTGCTTTAAGCGCCACGTAATAGATTATATTATTTAAATTAAATAAAATACGTTTGTAAAATTATTGTTTTAGGTAAATTAATTGTATTAAATTTTACTATTTTTAGTGATTTTGTTACTCCCCTAACTACATAAGTGTACATACATTCTGTTTACCAATTGATTAAAATTGTTATTTAAAGTCAAGGTTTTCATAATTGTATTTGAGATACTTTTTTAAAGATTCTTATGAATCTCAATTCTCTCAAATAGGCTAGCTTAAGATTTGAGGGTATCTAGGATTCAAGCATACTGGCTATATTTTTTCTATAAAGGGGGTAGAAAATCTATATCATTACAACCACTATTTATGTCATGCTTAGAAAGTTGATTACAAATGTTATCAGGTTAGAGATGTTATTAGTCCCTAGTTTGATAGATTTGATTGGTTAATTTCAGCATGTTCCTGTAACAAGCAGTATGGCAGAACGTATCCGTAGAATCCCGGCCAAGACTTGGCAGGACCTTCTAAGTGATCTGACCCAAGAATCTGGTGATGGGAAGCTGACGGATCATGATGAGGACTCTTTAGAGGAGACCGTTCCCCCACCGCCAGAGTTCAACTCTCCGTTGAAGTGTGTGGGATTCATTGAGGGCCCCCTACCTGACTGCCCCACCTCCAAGAGGAACAGGGCTGGATGGTGCTGGCTAGGGGGAATAATAGGGGGAGGAGAATGCTGCGCTGAGGCCACCAGACAAGCTCTCAGGAAACTTAACAGTATGCACATATCCTGCATTTAAAAAAATATATATTGACAACATTTTATGGTCCAATTTTCTTAGGAAAGAGCTTTTACAGGGAGGCTACTGATCACTACAAATTGGAAGGACCTTCATACACTAATCAGAAAAACCGGGAAATGGAAATTATGCTTGCAATTTTGGGCATTGGGGGGAAAAACCACTAAAGTGCTTGAAGTCGAGAATTTAAAGGCAAAGACCACACTATCTAGCATTCTAGTGGTATCCAAATTTCAAAAAAATTACGGGAGATGACCATTCCAAATATCGAGATGAGTCAAATTTTCCAAATGTTTTCAGACTAGACCCTCTTAAAATAACTTCTAGGGGCATTCAGTTTTTAAAAAATATCCAAGGTTGCGTTCTCGAACAAACTTGGGAAACAATTTATTATTTAAATACTTTATCTAAAATCCCCCCCTACACAAATAAGGTACTGCTGCTACTAGATGTAGCACATTTTTATACAAACTAATTTTTAACTTGTATACTCTCTACTTGTGGATAAACACAAAACACGTTGAATAATAACTTTCCGACTAAGACCTTAAAAAGTGTGATGAGACTAATACCATGATTGAACCTTGCCAATTTTTTTAGTGGGTAGGGTTTCTGTTTGTGGTGGCTTGTGGCAAATTCTCTCAACAGGAGATGGTTAGAATAATTTTTTTTTAACAAAAGAACCAACTTGAAGTAATTTAAAGTGTTTTAATTTAAGACATAATTGAGTTTGTAAGTGGTACGAATATTATAGGACTCCACTAGTATACTTACTAACCTAGGCAATGTTACAATACTTGCCAAAGTAATACAATTTAGTGGCATTTTCAACACTCCTTGTACAAAAACATACATTTTTTTTAGCCAAAATAATAATATTTTACTATTTTATTAGTTGTTAGTAATATTCATAATAGTTGTAGTAAGGAGAAATATGAAATTTAATATTTTATTAGTGTTATTTTATCTATCTTCAGCTTCAGATAACATGTCTTGTCATTATGTTTAGTATGGATAGTAGTTTTACTAGCTTTCAAATAAGACCATTTATATTAAAATTGGACAATAGGTATTCTGTACATATACATGGTGAAGATAATAGAAAATAGGGCAGAGAGCGTATAGTAAAAGAAACCACACAATATTATTTTTAAAATTAAAAGATTAACACTTTACACTGCTGCCAGTGGACAAATATATTTAAAGCTGCCTCTTGTAAAAAAAAAGAAGTGGTTGTTACAGTCCATTTCTCTTGAGTAAAGTGTGGTTCCATCAAAACTATTCAAGATCTTTACATACATAGATTCATTATTGTTTCCAGCCTATGACCTGGGTCAGATTTTTTAGTCAAGTTTCAACTTCCGGCTTGTTAGGCCTGTCATAGCTTAATATGACTTATAAATAATCTAACTTAAATATTAGGACAGGCACAGCATCCAGTTCCTGGCCGTTAATTCATCACTGTGAAAGGTTAAACCCACATTTCACAAATGATAAATTTTCCGGCCATGCGAGGAATCGAACCCGGGACCCTTAGCTCAATAGACAGACATGCTATCGTCTGAGCTTGGTTGTCGAGACTCAAGAGCTATAATAATATACATATTGGTACAATATGCATATTTTAATTCAATTTATATCTTTAAGGAAAACCTTTTTTCACTTTTCTCTGTCAATTTCCTTTCCATCCCATTTTTTAAAATTTTTTTGTTTGTTTCCTCCTTTAAGAATTTGCGTTGCCTATTTTACAATCCCTCCTGATGAATTCCGATAGAATGAAACCTATATCAGGGAATTGAGCAGTAACAATCGATTTTCTTCAAGAGACATCCATTACTTAGAGCTTTGTCCAGTGGCAGCAATGTAAAGTGTGAACTGTCTTGTTTTAATTGTAAAAGCCATATTATGTTTGTTCCCTTTTATATGTTTTGATTAAGCGTATAACCCCAACATGTAGTAAGATGCTGTGCTAAAGAATAAATACAATATATGTTCCTACCCACCTTTCCTCTACCTTATTAATACAACACAATATTTTAATTTTCAAAATTTTGTTCACTGAAATAATAATAATAATAATAATAATATTTAGCACCACGTCTTACTACCCTTTCAGGTTATATGCTTTAAGTACTTATTACTCTAATGGATTAGGAATTGGGAAGGTTGAATTAGAGGAAGTGAACCCGCATTTGCGTGGAGGGAGAGTGGAAAACCATTTTGGAAAAACCATCCCCAGTTCACCCGACCGAGATTCGAACCTCGATCTCCCCGTCCTCAGCAGTCGAGCTCAAAACGACAAGCGCGTTAGCCAACTACGCCACCGAGGCGGGTTTCACTGAAATAAGGGTTAATTTACAAGGCAAACCTCTTTTTGATATATGAAGTAACGTAATTGTGCTATACTTAGAAGAAGGTACAGAAAAGGAAGGAAGTATAGAAAGTTTTTATCTCTCTTTCGTGTACCTTCTTTCAAGTATAATAAAATAAGGGTTAGCAAGTCTGATTTTATTAATAGATTCTAGTTTGTTTATTTGGTTGTTTTTTTTAACTTTTGTTATTTTTTACTGAGTGAAATTGGCACCAACTAAATTTTAACTCATTTCTATTTGTTGCAGCAATGATTATGAACCAAGGATTGTCTCTCTTGGAGCTAGTGGCTGTGACCTTGTATGTTGGCGACATGTCCCAGTACGCGGCTGTAAATACTGAGTACCTCAAGCTGTTCAGGTGGAATAATCCACCTGTTAGGATCTGCGTCGAGACAGTTTTGCCCCACGAAACACCTGTCATGATGGAAGCCCTGGCTTGTAAAGTGTTGGCTCAGGACGAAATGCAGTCTTGCGACAGACACACCATGCATGTCCAAGGCGTGTCACATTGGGCGCCTGCTAACATAGGACCCTACAGCCAGGCAATTAGAGTCAGTAGACAATTGTCTTTAATTACCTTGCTTAATTTACACTTTTTCAATTCGAAGTATACTCTAATAGAATGTGTTAAATATTCTCAAAGCAAAATCAATGCTAGAATAATTTTGATTGATAATTCGTCACCCGAGAATGCAAGTGTTCTATGTCCAATTTTTCACTTTTGTGTAAAAGAGCATTGAAGTTTGACCTTGTGTATAAAACCAATGTTACTAGAAGACAACTCGAGCTTGTATCTTCTTAAGTAATTATTTAATAATCTCAATTTCACCGCAGGTGGATCATATGCATTCTAAATAAACGTATACACCAAATATCTCAAATTTAACCATTTTGGAGATAGAACACTTGCATTCTCGGGTGACGAATTGTTGTATACTTTGAAAAAATATTATATTCTGGTCAGGGGTCTGCAAGCTTGGATTTTTTTCATTCGAATTGAACTCAAGGCAAGTATCTCAAAGAGCTCTCGTATTACTAAGATTCGGATTCGATTAGAAGCTTATTGAAAAGATTCAGATTTGATTTTAAATTTTAAATCCAAATAAATTATAAATTCAGATTTGATAGGTTTAGTTGTAAATTAAAATCCGTGATTCATTGTTGCTTTACATATTAGTACTAAGACTGGAAATCAGTAGCATGATAGAGAATAGAGAAACTCATGAGTTCCAGGTCATAAAGGAATCACTTGGTTGACATTTGTTTGTGACACTGACTATCTTGTATTTTAAAAAAGTAGCTAAGCCTACCATTTTGTAAATATTAATCAACATTTACACTATCATAAAAAAAATGTTGTGATCTTTATTTAATGTTAGAGCTATTTGATTACATTATTTTTTTAGTGAACCTAAAATGTTTATTATTCCTTATCTCTATAATCTCTCAATGTTTATTAAATACAGCTTTATGGAACAAGTGTTGCATAGCTATTAAATATGTTTGCAGTAGCGGTCTGTGAGCTCATGTTTTTTTTTCATTTCACATCCACCCCTTCGCCTCAATCATGCTTCCAAGATATTTTACACCCTGTACCTTTCTCAGATCTCCTCCATCCAGTTTTATAGCTTTAACAGGTCTTATTCTCTTACGCGGCATTAACATAACTCGCACTTTGCCGTGCTAAATTTCACTCCACACTCTTTCACTTCCACATTCCATTCTGGTAGCTCTTCCTGTACTTCCTCTTCGCTCTCCTTCTATACCATCATGGCCTTCATTCTTTCTTCCCCTAGTTTCCTTGCAACTTTATTTATGGCCTTACCTTTACAGATAGTAGTGGTGAGACAGCACTCCCTGCTTCACTCCTTCTTTTTATTTGGAGCACTCCATCCACTACTTCGTCTTAACACAACTAATTTTATCCTTGTACATACTCTTCACTCCCATTACCAAGTCCTTCCCAAATTCATAACTTCTTTCAAGACACAAAATACAGCACAGAAATAATATTATGCAACACGCTTGAATTTACCGAGCCTATGAAGTTGTCATGTTAATTAAAGTTTCAGGCTCGAGCTAAAAATTTTAGTACTTGCCATGCCTTAGTTTGTAAGCATTGTGCATTGTTTAGATTATAAAAAAGTTTTGTGTTTAAAAAAAGGTGATTTTTTTGTGGTCAGATTGGCGATATTATTTACGTGGCAGGTCAAATTGCTTTAGTCCCTGGTACCATGCAAATGATAGAAGGTGGTGTTAAGAAGCAATGTCGACTGACACTCAAACACATCGGCAGAATTGTGAAAGCTATGGATCCTAATACACAGTTGCGAGACGTTGTGCAGGTTGGTCATACTGATTTTACTTTGATCCTGGCAGGTCGGGATCAAATCCAACCAACTGCAATTAGTGTGTTTTCCATTTCTCCTCCTAGGAAAATAACAAACGTCATTACTTATTCTATTATCTTTCTCATATCTGCCCAGTGCATTAATAAAGCTGTTAATAGCCTTGTTTAGCTCAGTCAATAAATTGGATGTTAGCTGAATCAAAAATGTTGATATTATTAGTTGGTTCTCTTTGGCTAAATGATTCATCATTGATTTTGGTTCTGTTTGTTGTATATATCACGCAAGGGAAAGCCACTAATAATATGTACATAAATTGAATGTGTTTAACAAGGTATCTACCATACGAGAAAATCAGGGAAAACTGGAATTAGCCAGGAATTTGAAGGGGTCGGGGTAAAAATGGGAATAAGTCAGGAATTTGGTAAATTACAAAATATCCGGGGAAATATTGTTTTACTCAAAATATGAAATATAATAATCAGTAAATTAGAATGTGATTCAAACTGTATCTTTTTGTTTGTAGCTGTGTAATATATTTTATAATTTTTATAATTCCTAGTAGACTATGTTAATACAAATAAAAATAAACTTTGTTTAAATTTTGAAACTTATCCATAAGAAAGATTAACAAAAACGGTGTGGGAGGTGAGGTTGTAACAGAAGTGTGTGATATACTTTTGAGTTGGGAATTTGACGAAATCAGGGAAAAGTCGGGAATTTCATTGGTCAAGTTGAGTAGACAACATGTTTAAAATATTTTTCTAGTAATATGTAAAGTTAATTTTAAATAAATTTTAATTTTTAAGTAATTTTAACCAAATATAACTGCAGTTCAAATCACAATTTTTAAGTTCATTGTCTGCAGGGTTGGGCACAACTTAAGTTTGCAATTCTATAACTTGAGAATTGTAAGGTTTTAAAGTATTTATATTTTTACAATCTAGGGTATTTGCTACGTAACTCATCCATCCTACATCCCGGAAGCCCGTCACGAGTGGGAGAAAGAAACCAACAATGCTATAGTGGACTATGTGGTTGTATCGGGATTACCTCGAGGAGCTCTAATAGAATGGCACATATGGGCTCATAGGCACAACAATAGGTTTGAATGTAAGTACACTAGTTCTATTTTATTCACATGAGTAGTATTGAAGAGTTAGTGAATCTTCTACATGATTTTATTCTCTAAATAGCCCAGAGTTTTGCAACATCTTGTAGTTCCTATTCACAAACCTTCATAATGGTTCATTTAAATAATAGACTCTTTAACTATAGTTTGGTGTGACTTGTAACCTTTTATCTACTTATTTAAGATTAATTTTCCTTTAATAAAGTGAAGGCCATATTCAGACACATGTAGTCTCTTATTGATGTTTTAAGAAGTCTCTTTAGCACACATATGTCTTCTATAATAGTTTAAAATATAGGTTCTTTTTATAGACACACAATACCGGTGCACATAAATTGCAGAACAACTCATCCAAGCTTGGTAATAAAAAGCATTGGTGACCTGGCGGTCTAAGGGTAAGGTGTCAGACTTCTATGCTGGCGGCCGGGGTTCAATCCTCGGTCCCGGCACAGATTTATCTGATTACCAAACCCTTCCTTCACCTCTGACAAGACATCTTGTGAATGTGGGGAATGCCAGGCCTCCACCGTGGTTCGGATTCCACGTTAAACTGTAGGTCCTCCATTTCATCTCACAATCACCCTACCATTACACATTAGCGTAAGTGTGTATAACCTGAACGGGTAGTAAGACGCGGTGCTATTAATAATAATAATAATAAAAAAAGCATTAACTCAAACTCGAATGGCACAAACCTAAACACTAAACCCAAGCATCAGTAATTCATTACTATGAACCCATATATCAGTTGTGAATAATAATATATATAATTAATTTGTTTTTAGATGAAGAAACCGGATGCTGTATTAATGGTTACAGAGTGTCAATTCGTAGACGCTGGAACTATGAAAATAATGTATCTGCTGTGGTCTGCTATGTATCAACAGGTATGAACTGCTCTTAACTAGGGATGGGACCTTCAAATCCTTAAGGTATATTCAAGGATTTGAGATTCAAAAATTATTTTCAAATTCAGGGTAGAGCACTAGGCTAAATAATGGTTTAAATTGGAGGGGTAGCCAGCACCTAAGGGATACTGTAATAGAAATTGTCTGTATAAAACTATAGATGGACCACTCAAATCTTCGAATCCCCGAATCCTGACAAGTATTCGAGATTCAAGGTTTTACTGGCTTCGATGGTTGAATCTTTCACCTCATAAACAAAACAAAACATAATATTTTGAATTCAAAAATTACTTAGTTAGGCCTACTTGAAAAGCACAACTTAATCTCTAATCTTTATTTTGTCGGACAAAAGAGATTAGCATGAATAAAATTATTATTAAAAAAAAATTGTTAGGTGTGGAAAATCTTACGTACCTAGTAGCCTATCCACCCACCTCTATGGGAAACTTGGACTCGGCCGTTTCGGCACATGCTCACTTCTAAAACTGTCACCTCACGAACAATCTTGTAAATATTTTAACGAACACATTAAAACTCTTCAAAAACTGAAAATCAAAACTAGAAATAAATAAAACGAATTACGGCTTTTTTTAACAGAAATAAAAACATATTGCACATGATACAAAGTCAGCCGCCATTACACACGATACAAAGTTGGGCGCCATGATGCATATTATGTTTACTCACCAGAGTGATGATTAAAATAAAGATACTGTTAATTATTACTACCCAACTGGTTTTAATTATCTACAATTATCCTAAGAACCCCAATTTATTGCATATGATCCTTAAGTTAGACATTTTATTGGGTTTCATGTAAATTAAATACAGTCGACAATCAGACACAGATTATGCCTACTTATTGTATATCAATTGTTTGTTTAAAATCGATTCAGGTAAGCTGAGCACTTAGTAGCACTCTCGAGTTTTAAGAATCAAATAACGACTTGCTGATTAATTTTTTTAATTGATTTTAACTAAGAGTTTATTATTTTTTTAAATGTGTTATTGAAGTAATTGTAAAAATATTCAAACGCATTTATACAAAAAAATAATGAAATAAGAGACAAATATTTAAAATAAAATATGGTTTAAACTTGTTTTTAAATGGTTTAACAAATTTAGTAAATTACAGAATAACTTTTAAATATTCTGTAATTAGTAACAGAAACATTCATTTTGATACAAATCAACATCATCTAGAGTACAGCTGTTCATTTGGTGTCACCCTCCCATCATGTAGAGAAGTTAGAGCATATGCGATTTTTAAGATGTGCATAGTACAATTTTGTATCAAGCTGTACTTAATACTGTCTTGCACTAAGCTCATTTGTGTTTTAACAGCCCTACAGAGAGATAGATGCCTTTGCTCCTCTTTATCTGCTCTTCAAACCCTTCACCAATCAACAACCAGTTTACTCAGTTGTTGACCTTTTCATCCCAATGGTCTGCACAATAGCCTCTTTTGTTGGTTTCTTCTCTTTTTCTCCCCCCCCCCCTCCTTACCTTACCTCACATCCCCAACAAGTCAAAAAGAGTAAACAATGAGTCACTCATCTCCAGACAGCACATTGCCAGGCAAAGAAACCACTTTTTTCAAGAAGCTCTAAAATCTGAATACTTGCAGATCCCTATGATTTATTCAAGTAGCTTCTCATTTGTCCTCACAAGGCTAAGTTTGACCCCCTTCCAGACCCACTGCTCCACAGACAGATTCTGGAAGCGCCGGGGAATCGAACCCAGGACCTTTGACCATTAGACCACAGAGGCGGTCACCAAATTACATGAAAATGTTTAAAACTAGGGATTTCGAGCATGGTCTCTAAAAGATTTATGTGCTGCAATTTTGAGCTCTTTACTTTCTCTGCCTTGCATTGTGTGATGGATGAATGAATATTGTCTAAGCTTCTCTCTACTTGTTATTTGTTTTGACATGAAGTTAGAGGGTTTGGAGGTGGGGGAAGAGGGAGGAGAAGAACCTGGCAACTGAGTAAACTGGTGTTGATGAAAAGAAAAGAGTATGAGTCTTGGATAAAATAAGATGTACAAGATGTTTCATTCACTCTGGTATCTCTTCTGAAGGGATTTATAACACAAATAGTTTAGTGCAAGATGGTATCAATTACATCTTAATGCATCATTAATACTGTAATTTCTCTCTCTGGTAAGAAGCCAGCATCAAGTGAACAGCTGCGCTGCAGATGAACAGGGAAGTTTTTATTTTATTTTGTTTTTTTATATTGCTTAATCCTCACATCCAAACATATGTACATGATTTTTTTTTTAACTTTCCTTAGGAACATTAAATTTAATCATAATTAATTTTTTGCTAATATCACAGTATGTGTGTGTGTGTATATATATATATAAATCCTATAATTTATTATGACTTTTTTATTATTTGAAAAAATAATCAGTTTTAGATTTTAAAACTTTTATATAAATAATTAGGTTTTAAATTATATATTTATTCAACCCAAGCTCAACTCTCCTTGATACTTCATGAGAAAATTGCTTGATATAGACTCGAATAAAAGAACTTGAGCTCGCAAACCCTTACACAAAACATATTTCATTAACTAAATTTGTTTAAGGTACTTCCACGTCTACATCTGCCATGACGGAAGAAGGCAAGGAGCCGCTCTCGCCACACCACATGACCGATGAAGATCTGTCTGAAGTTCTCTGTTACACATTGTCAAAACTCCTCCGTAAGGTCCCTCCTACAACAGTATGTAACTTGCGTGTATTCTTCCAGGTAGGGAAGGGTATTGTGCCCCACAGAATACAAAACGTCTTGAATAAAGCTGAAGGCTTCAATATTATTCACACTATTGTCCCGGTTGTTCATCTACATAATCCTCATACTTTCCTGTCACTCTGCGGAGTCCGGCATGACTGAAACCTGCGCCAATGCTTCTTGTATGACTCGATTCAAATGTGATGTTGCGTTTAATGTTGTTGTTTTTTTTGTATGGCTATAATGGATCATTATTGTTATTCTTATTTATTGTGTTTTCTATATAGAAAGTTGTATACATGTTTTTGAATGAAATTGAGCTACGCATGGTTGTGATATTTTTTTATCTAGTTTGTATTGGGTCAGGTGTTTTAGGAACATTTAAGGATGTAGTGTTTACACTGCCTTGTTGGGGATTATAGATATCTTGATGGTTATTATTATATAGTACTTTATTTGTAAGTCATCTTTATGGCTTGTAAGATAATATTTACAAATAATATTGCTATCAAAGCTGTATATGATTGGTCATGTTAGACTAATACCTTTCTCTTATTGATGTGTAGTTTCTAGTGTGTCTTAAAGCTTTGTTTGTCTTCATTCTTACTGATTTTTTTTAATCAACATGGAAATGTAGAAATTAGAAAATTGTTAGCATCACATTATTTCATATATAAAATATATAAGGCCTACATTATTTTGGTGATAATTGCAAAATGCTTATAGAGTCAAAGAGCCATACTTACTATTATTTTTTATGTTAACTTTTGTTTTACAGGTAATTTTTTTATGTATACATTTTCACCACAGTATTTATTTTCTTATATGTTGTATACATATTTTATTACTTTTTATTATTACATTTAGGTTTGTGGGTTCTTTAGTTCATTACTGGGACTGTCTCACTCAGGATGATATTTCAAACTAACTCACGGCGAGTTAAAACAAGTATATTTTCAATAAAAATTGGAAATTTTTAACAATAGAAACCAATCATCACAGTCACGTTGTGTTGTTTGTGTGAAAGCAGCTTACTAATGTTAAACTTCCACTGTGGCTATGTATGTGTAGTTTACTTTAAACATTTGATTTAATATCATGCGCCAATTCTCTCCATGACCTCTTTTAATAGTTGCTACTTTCATATTCCTCCTTGTATATTCAAACAGGTCTGTCAAATGAAACGGAGGGCACATTGCATCAACCCTCCTTGATCCTCAAGCTTAGGTCTGGAGGAGAGGGCAAAGAAATGTGAAGTGCAATAGGGAGAAGGAAATTGTGCACTTGCTTGCAAACTCATGCTTTAAGTCAACGGCATTTTGGAACTCATCTTATTCAATAAGTAGACCTGACAAATCCAAAAGTTTACAAATGTACTTATCAACATCATAAATTATTTACAGTCTATGGCCAGGTCGGTCTTCTACAATAATATAATATGGAAGAGTTACACAGGAATAAAACTGCCTAATGGCTTAAATTATTATAAGATTATAATAAAGAAGGAAGGTTATGTATTAAAACTTATTATATATATATCTACAATGCACAAAATAATAAATTATGGTAGTTGTTATATTTTGAGGAGGCTGAAGTGGAAAGAGAAGTTGTAATGAGAGTGGAGAGCATGTATGAGGATAACATGAGTTGTGTTAAAACAGAGAAGGGGTGTATAGTGGTTCCAAATAAAAATTGGAGTGAAGCAGGAATTGCTTTCTCGCCACTACATTTTGTAACGGTAATTGAAATGGTCTTGAATAAAGTGGCAAGGAAACTCGGGGAGGAAAGGATGAAAGCCATGATGTTTGCTGATGACTTGATGGTATGGGAGGAGAAGAAAGAGGAAGTTTAGGAATGGAATTAAGTGTGAAGTGATGGTAATGACAAGGTCTTGTCAAGCTATAAAGTTGGATGGAGTAGAGCTGAGAAAGGTACAGAATGTAAAATATCTTGGAACTGTTATTGAGGCGAAAGGTGGAAGTAGAGAGGATTTAATAAGAAGAGGACAGCAGGGAGAGTTGTTCTATAGGTGTGTAATGGAAGACATAGGAATAAAGTTTGTGCGGAGCATGTTACTTGTCACAAGGAGAAACAAGATTAGGAATGAAGTTATCCGAGAAAGAGTTGGGGTACAGGGAGTACATGAGATAGTAGAGGAAGCAAGACTGAAATAGTATGGGCATGTAATGAGGATGGAAAAAGAGAATTATGGAAATGAAGTATATAAGAAAAATACCACAAGGGATACCAAGAAAGAGATGGAGAAACAGATAAGAGAAAGTATGCAAGTAAAAGGAGAAGAATGTTTGCTGGAAACAGTTGATGATTGAGGCACAATTCTTTCAAAGCACCCAATAAAACACATTAGAAGTAAGGTAAATAATGCCACTGCTAATCATGAAAACTAATTTTATTGTGAAAACTATGGTTTGTTTTGTTTTAGAAAAATGAATTTTAAAAATTGCATACGAGTTAGTGAATAATATAGCATTTCTTAAAATAAATGATGGCTGGACCATCATGTCATTTTTTAAAATCTTTTTTTATCCATTTTCTCAAAACAATGTGTGAACATAGGATGTTGTCTTGTTGTGATTAAAACTAGTCTAGCAGAGAAGCCATCTTTATTTTTAGATAAAACCAGTGTGATTGAAACTGTGGGTAATATGTTTCTCTTCTCGCATTGTACATTTCACTAACATTTGTATTAAACTTTCACTGTAAATTGATATTTAAAGAAATAGAATTGTAAGAGTTTATTTCAAAATATGTGACTACTTTCAACATTGAGTCAATTATTAACTATTATTTCACCTGTGTGGGTATGTTTTTCTATACAATATGCAGATAATATTCTTAGTATGAAAAGCACTTGTATTATTAAATATTACAATCTTTTTAAGTCCATTAAGCTCTCGTATGTTCTTTGTGTATTAACATACAAAAATTCGAATTCTATTAAAACATAGAGCGTTTTTAACAATAGAAATAACTTGTATTTATTCCTCACTCCATTTCATAAGGTAAATCAAAATTTAATCATGCAATTTTTTCCTTACGGTGTAGTTATCATAAATGATAATTACAAACGGTATATACTGACCATTAGACACACTTTCTATGGTTTTGCTCAAAAACACTTTACTTAAGGAAATATAAATATATGTCATACATGAAATGGTTCTTCTATTTGGAACTATGTTTATTTTTCTAATTATATTATTAAATTGTATAAAGTTACTACATTTTTACTGTTTAAAATTACCTCAACTATCAACAATTCAACAGTGTAATGTATTATAAGTAAATTATTTTTCTGGGAATATATTATTATTATAAAATGTGTGGAAGGAGTACTATAGTCCTAAGTGTTAAGAAATATTATTAGCTACGTATAAACTAATTTTTTATGATGATTTTCCAACGCTATAGGGTGAATCTCTAATGTGTTTTAATATATTCACGTTCTGCTATTCATCATATATGTATGTCCCCAAGTATATATCCTACCAACTTGATGATTTCCCCTATTTTTTTCTGAGAAATTATTTGTGCATTTTATACTCGACTGAAGAAGTTTCGATGAAACAACGGTCTGGGTCAAAGAAGTGGTCAGCAACAGCTGGTTTTGTCCAGTGGTAGCAAAGTGTGAACAAGTACTTCTTTTCATTCTGCAAGACATTGTGTTTCTCATTTATTCCCCCTCACACCCCCCAACTCCTTTTTCATCTACTTCCATGCATAAAAAAATTCTCATATAAAAGTGAATATATATAAAATAGTAATTCAACCTTTTTTTACTTTGTTATAAGTCTAAAATACATAATTGTATTGCAAGATATAATCATTTATAATCAGGTTTGCAGTTAATAAATTTTAAATCTTAGCAGGATTTTATTTTTTTCCTAATCCAGTAAGGGTCTGCAAAGTTTTGTTACTATCGATATTGATTCGATAACTCAAAATCAAACCAAACCAGAAAAAAAATCAATAAGGCTGTTGTAAAACATATTAATTATTAATATAATTTTAATAACAGTGCATGTGGGGTAGAGTAAATGCTTACTAATTATTACCATACTGGCCGGAAAATAAGAAGCCCTTTTTTTAAAAATCAAAAACAACCTTTATAAAACCTTTGCATAGCCTTAAATTACACCCTAACCTAATTACACCTAACAAATGTGTTAAATTTTAAGGAGTGAAGTAATATATTGACATAATTTATGATCACTACAACATATGGTGCTTTTTACCACTTTGACAATGTTGCACGAACCTGTTGAACTTACCATATCGACCCGAATATAATGCGATGTTTTTCTCATTAAAATGTCCTTCAGTTAACTGTACTGGTATTATATGCACAGTCTAAGGGCGGTATTACACTATCACATTTTTCTTTGATCAAAGAAATATATTACATATATTTCTTTGATCAAATATATGATAAAAGATTTAACGCCGTCTTTGATCAAAGATGTGTTATTACACTACATCACATTTCTTTTACAATCGCTACAATATATGTTATTAAAATAATTGACTCCAATGGTTTAATTCCAAGTGCAGCGACTGTGAGTGTTATTGTGATAATCTCATTGCTGCTTGGAACTAAAAGAAAACCTGTTAAATGATTGTGGATTCTACTTTGGGTTGGGAGACGAAATTCAAGAGGGATTAACAGTTGCCTGCTAAAGGAACTTCAAACTGAAGATCCGGAATCTTATCAAAAATATTTACGCATGAACTGTGAAACTTTTAAATATTTGGTAGCAAAAGTCACTCCATTAATTAAAAGAAAAAATAAACACCTAAGAAATCCTATGACTGATTCGCACATGCAGGATAATCTTTCAGGTGCCATTTTCTTTGATCAAACCTTAGAGCATGTTCTATAACGAAAATATGTGATCAAAGATCTGTAAAATATTTCTGTGATCAAAGATCTTTGAGGAGTCGTCAAAGTTACATCACATTTTCTTTGATCACAGATCTTTGATCAAAGAAA
Source organism: Timema douglasi (assembly GCA_901482245.1). Classification (NCBI taxonomy): domain Eukaryota; kingdom Metazoa; phylum Arthropoda; class Insecta; order Phasmatodea; family Timematidae; genus Timema; species Timema douglasi. The sequence continues at coordinate 370,646 of CABEEJ010000153.1, forward strand.
TTTGACAAAAATGTGATAGTGTAATACCAGCCTAACACTTTTCACTGGAAAAAAAGGCAGATTCCTACATAGCTCTATTTTGTAGCATTTTGGGCTGGCCTGCTTACTGTCAAAACAAGGTGAGAGAGAGTGTCACTATTGGCAGGTGGGTGGGAAGCTCACGGTCATAAATGTCATGTATATATAACATATTCAGATATATTTTACTTATTGAACCATTGTAAGTTTTTGTTTACAAATTCTGAGATATCAAAGAATGTGTAAAGCACATGTAGAATGCTGAAAAAAAGTAACTGCAGTTTTCTGCGAATGTGGTTCCTTCATATGTAGAGCCAGGCTCGAAAATGCCACATAATGCAATCTTATGTTTTATATAGTGGTGATAAATTGATGTGTAACATTGATATATTTCAGCAATTGGCTTTATATTTTATTCAAAGTCTTTAATTTCCCATTAGACATACCACTTAATAAAAGTCTTTTAGCTTATATTCATAAAACATTTTATGCTTGCCCAAGCTCAGGCAACACAGTAAATTATAACAAAATATGAAAATGTAGCTTCCCAGTCTTTGTATTTAAAAAAAAAATTGTGAAACACTTATTCACTTTTTACTTTCACTGTGTGAATACATACACAACAATTTTGAATCAAGGAAAAAAAACTTCACTTTCTTCATTATTTAGTGAAATTAAAAAAAAAAAATCTTCGGTGGCCGCACAGTCTAGGGCGTCACTCTCGCTATAGACTAGAGTACAAGACGAGATAAGGGTTCGATCCAGGTTCGGTGTATCAAGGGTTTTTTCCTAAATGTTTTTCCACTCTCCCGCCACACAAATGTGGGCACACTTCCTATAAATTTAACTTTCCTCATCCCTAACACATTAGTGTAATTAGTACATAGGCATATAACGCAAATGGGTGGTAAGACACGGTGCTAAAAAAAAAAAAGAACAAGATCGTTTCTGGAAGCTTCAATTCATGTGCATGTACATAGGATGTCCTAGAAAGAAGAAATATGGGAGAAATAATCATTTCATCTATTAATTGTATAATAGTTGAAACTTGAGTAATTTTAATTGACTTGATCCCCAGTCAAAGGGTTTAAACTTAAAATAGAATACACGTTTAACCCTTTTATTGTAAATTTTGTAATAAAAGTGCCTAGGGACTTGAGATAACCCAAATCTGACCCTGGTAAGAAACAGTGAATATAAGAATCATCTAATTAACTACTAGGAATATACAGGACTGTAGTATAAACATTGATTTGTAGCTGTATTTTACACCAAATTTTATTGAACATGTATTGATATACTCAACTTACTAATAATGTTTGTATACAAATTATACAAGTCACAATACTTATCAATTTTATTTGTTAAAAAATAACTGCAAAATCAAATCTTTAAGAGAAAAACACCCTATAAAAAATAATCAAATTTTTCAAATAAAACATTATAATTATATTAATATTATTCATGATATTTTAAGTATTTGAGAATATGTGAATTTAAGCCAAGTGTATAAAAAACGTATAAATTTAAGGCTTAGCCTTAAATTATTTAGAAAGAGCGCTAAGATGAATGGGTTACAAAAAGAATATAGAAAATATGTGTAGATTTGGCTTGTTACCTTGTTTAAAACATCCTAGTAGAATTGAATAAGAAAAGAAATTTATATCTTATTAGTTTATTTTTATTTCCCCTCATTTTTTAAATGTTTTTAAACATTATATTAGCCACTGAATATACTTATATGATTAAAAAGGACTACTGATATAAGTGTATAACTAGCTATATGAAATTATATTTTAAATACATGTAATATATTCTGTTTTGAACAAATACAAAATATAACATTAAATCATATGATGCTAAAACTACACTCAACTTCTACCAACATATTTTCACTTCCAGACATTCTAATTATGAACTATTATAAAGATTAAAACATTACTGCATGAAGCATTCTTAACACTACTTTTACCTTTTAAATAATGAGAGAGATTCTATCTACTATAATACTTTGTAGAAAACTATCTAGACAAATACTTCTCACACTTTCACAACAGTTCTTGGGATAGTTTTAATCGTCGATGACCTGGCCTGTCCCTTCTCCTGGCAGTTTTCACACAAGAAATTTGAGCTCCGATCTAAATCATTGCCACCAATGGCACTACAGCACTCTGAAAATTAAAAAAAATTAAAAAATTGACAATTTTAGAGGAGGGGTGAATCAACTTGTGACAGTAGTTTTTATTACAAATTAATAACTGAAGTGAATGTACCCTTTATTCCCCCCGTAAGGCAGCTCCACTGTGGTGTAGCTTATAAGATAGGGCCATAGCATAGTCTGTCAAGGTAAGACTGCTACTAATCAAGGCAAACAAGAGTGTAGTTGATTACAGTCGATAGGTTAACTCGTGTAACAGCAAGGCCTGCTCAACATTTTTTTAAGCAAACCATTTAAAATAAGAAATCTATATGTGATTAAATATCTGCTACTAAATTTTGATCAGACAAATGCTATACCGCTTGAGGGCTGTTTTTGACCAGACACCAAATGATCATTTTTGGCAAGAGAACTAAAGTATGGAATATTTGTTGATGGAGAGGGGGGGGACACAGTCCTTATCCATAGGTTTTCCTCAAAGAGCTAGATAGAAAGTGGACAGATCCGGTGATTAATAAAACAGTCAATAAAAAGAGAAGCATTTTACAGGTGATTCTAAAAAAAAAAAAATCAACTAAATGGGTGCAATCATGAGAATAAATGGCTTATTAAGAGTAGTGTAGTAGGTAAAGTGAAAGGGACAAGAAGGAAATGAGAATAAGTTTTAGGATATAAATAAATGGTTTGGTGCACCGCACAGACTTGCAAAAGAGAATCATATTCCACAAAAAAAAAAAAAGTATAAATGAAATTATATACATGGTTACAGAAATGTATTGAGGAAAAAGGTAACATTTCTGTTTACCGAAAAGTGTTTCCCAAACCGTCCAATTAGAAATATATTTAGATTTTGAGAAAAAATATATTTTTCTCTTTTTGCCCTTAATTTTAGGGTTATAGTTTTTAAAAAAAACCTCCTCTGGAGAACCTTATAATAACCCTAGTTATAAAGTTTCAGCCAAACTGGTAAAATAGTTTTAGTTATAAACCAAGATAATGACACACAGATGGCATTGGAAAAACCAGTTTTTCGAGTTCAAGGAGTCTTGAAGCGTCAATATTTGGGGTGTGTAAAGTCCACTTTCAATTCGAAGCAAACTCGAATCAAATATATGAAATATTCTCAAAGCAGAATTGAAGTTAGAATATATTCTCATGGTTTTTTTTGCTTGAAAAAAATACTATATTGTGATTATTTAAATTACTTTATGCACTAAACCTAAAATTACTTGGAAAATGATTTATTGCACAATCGTTTGTAATGTTTCGTGTTGCTCTGACAAATCAAGTTACTATCACAACACTCAATTTCTTCAGATATTTTTCATTTAAATATTAATTTGTAATGTAAAAAACAGCTAAGAATGGCTATAATTGAAGATAAATTAGTATTTTAGCTCTCAATATTTTATTGGCAAAGCTTCAAAGCCAGAATTATTTTCCAGGCGAAGTCGAAGCTGATGTTTGTTTCGAAGCCAAGTTGAAGTTTCGAACACCCCTAGTCAATATTCATCAAAATCTCTAATTAGTTTTTTTGACAATCACAATACTCTCTCTTTCTGAGGAGTCATAAGGAAGTAAAATAGGAAGCTGAAGATCGGACATGTTGGAGGGCTCAATTTGGACAAGGCAACGAACCTGTTAAAGACATAACACTTAATAAATAAAATAAGTGATTATATGGTTATAAGTTTGACATGAATATAAATATATAAATAATGGTTAGTAAAAAAAGACCCGACACCTTAGTTAATAAGGTAGCATGTCTGTCTACTGAGCTCAGAGTCCCGGGTTCAATTTATGGCATGGCCAAAAAATTGCTCATTAGGGAAATGTGGGTTTTAACCTTTCATATTGATGAATTAACAGCCGGGGACTGGATGCTTTGCTTGTCCTACTCTTAAGTTAGATTATAAGGCATATTAAGCTACGACAGGCCTAGCAAGCCGGTAGTGGAAAATAAATGGCTGGAATAAAAAACTGACCCAGGCCATAAGCTGGAAAAAGTAATGGATGTAAAAAAGTAAAAACAGCGAGAATTAGAGTTGTTTATTATAAATAATGAATTGGTTTCTAAATTACTGCATGCCATGCATACCTATGGACTGCTGAACCAACCTGCTTCCCTTGCATAATAGTCGTTGGACCATAATAGGAGTTGAATCAAAATATTTATCAATTTTGGTTCTTGTTCTGGTTCTTACAGTAAAAATTTTAAAGTTCTGATTCCAGTAAGAAAAACTAAAAAAAGTTTCAGCTATTTTTTGTTCTTAATTAAGTTTTGGTTTTGGGTATTTTAATTTTTTTATCTAATAGCTATACTATCATAAAATTTGTAAATAGAAAAATACATCAACAAGTAATGTAAAGTTATCTATATAAAAAAATACAAAAGAATATATACGACTTTTGAGAAAAGGAAAAGTATTTCAAAATAAGATCAAGTTAAATAAAGAAGACATAAAATGTAAATTTAAAAAAATAATTTGATAACCAATAAGAACCTTTGTGGAAGTAAATAAATACTGGGTATGGTTCTTAGGGTTCTGATTCCTTAAAAATAACTTAATTTTTATTGTTGGGTGTGGTTCTGGTTTGACTCCCTGCTACTAAATTAAGTGCTTCTCTTGGTGAAATTTGTAAACTAAAAAACAATGTATAGAAAACCATAATATCAATATTAATTCTTTCGATAATAATAAGAATTGAAGAAATGGGTTTGAATACCCGTTTTGTTATAAAATTTATTTCACAGGTTACTAGACATACAGAAAAATTGTCATAAAGCTGTATTAAAAAGAAATTGTGTCGTATTTAACTACAAATAACTATCTATATCAAAATAAAATATCTAAGGTTGCAACGTGAATATGAAACTCTCAAAAACACCAAACCCCTCTCTCTCTCTCTCTCTCTCTCTCTATATATATATATATATATAAAAACTTACATATTTAACTATATATATATATTTAACTTTATAAATATAAAGTTAAATATTTAATGAAAGTAAAATCTACCAAAACGAACCATTTTCTTAGCAAGGCAAGCATGATTAGTGTGTTAGTACCTGCATGCATCCATTTGTCGCAGACACTGCAGTTGATAAGCCCTTCCTCCTCATCAGGCTTGTTGCCATAGCAACGCCAGCACAGCTGACAGTATCGACCTTTACGCCAGAGCCTGTTAAAACCAAACACCTCCACTCATGCAAAATTTCACATCTTATTTTGTCATCGGGGAACATTTACGTATGAGATACATTAGCCAAAGGGATATATTAAGTTTGGATGGTAAATTAACTTTCAAACAAAATCTTTTTTTTTTATGTAGTAAAGTTCACATGCAATTATGTGCAGTAGGGCCCTGCTCATATGGCGGGTTAGGTTCCAGAGCTCTACTGTAAAGCAGAACAAAACCTTTGTTTAACTTACAAAGGCATATAAAATCCTAATAACATGTTTACATTATCATATAATAAAGTGCACTAATAATAACAATCTAATGATTATTTGCTAGTTTTTCATCATTTGATAATCGATAATGCCCATCACTACTGTAACCAGACTGAATTACAGACATAAAATGGTGGCCAAGGCCATTCACTGTGTGCATCATACCGAAAAACGTCGGAAGAGCGAGACAAGTGCCGAACATAGTGAACGTGTATATAATTGAAAACCTCTGCATTAGTGGAATGCTGTAAAAGAGGCCCTACTGTATTCCAGTACATGCGGAGAAAATGAAGTCATAGAATAAAGGTACGAGATAGAGAAATACAAAAATAGTGAAGGTAAAAACATCACCTAAGCCTGTGTCAACCACTTTAAATTCACAGTTAATAATTGTAAGAAAAAAAATTGTTAGAAACCTTTCCCAAGATTAGCATTGTTACATTAAAAAAAGTTACATATATTTAATTACGTTGATATAACCATGCAAATATCGTGAAGGTTTCAAGAAATATGTGTTCTAAAATTAACTATGACTCATAAAAACTAATCAGCGTCGTGGACTTGAAGTTGAAAGCGATTTGTGGTGTGTTCTGTTAAACATTAAACCCAATATTCGATAACTGATGAAAACAAACAGTACTAAACATTAGGATGATCTTGGATATTTTTTCTTCCATCCAGTGTTACATTGATTTTCGTATAAAAAAAAAGACAAGAAAGAAATTTTTAAGTATCCAAAAAAGAAGGAGAGGTGGAGCATGTGAATTTGATTATCTACCAAGGGGGTTGTCGGCTGAAAAAGGTTGAGTACCACTGCTTTGAGGTTTGACACAAATCTGCAGTCCAATTCTCATAGAAGGATACTTACTTATCTAACAGCTATAAAAGTGACACAATATACTATCGCGTATTCATTCATGCATCAAGTCATGTGATATGCAGCTTTCACTTTTGATGGATGTTATCAACACCTCAATAATAATAATAATAATAATAATGTATTAGGGTGTTATCAATGTTTGCCACAAATAAATATATATATATATTTTTGTATATATATATACCACAGGGAGTCGAACCAAAGTTTGTATCAGTTCTTGTTCTGGTTCCTGTTCTCTAAACAAACATTTTAAAGGTTCCAGTTCTTGTTATGGTTAGAGCACAGTAAAGGTTCCGGTTCTTTTCGGTTCCTGATAGTGTTCCAGTTCTGGTTCTTTAAAATTTTTAAACACAGCGTCTTTCTATCAATTCGAGCTATGCCAATGTACTAGATTCGATAATGGTTTTTTATTGAATGAGGAAGGTTATTTATTTTTTGAGGAAGTGTATCTGCATTTGTGTAGAAGGAGAGCGGAGAACCACTTAGGAAATAACACCCTGGATCAAAAGTATTGCTAGATTAAAAAAAATATCATAACATAGCTTAATAACAATAATGCATCCTTATCATTTGCATCTTGATCTCATGGTCAAAAAAACTTCTGAACCAAGTTTTCTTTAACGTAACCCATCAATAATATTAGTTAAACCATTTACTAACTAACAAAAATAATCACCTCTCTACTGAACACATTAACTGAGCTACTTCCTAATTTAAACTTGAAAGCATTTAAAGTTTGCATTTTGTGACCCTATATCTCCCTTTTCCATCTATTATAAGCTGTTCAACAAACCATCAGATTATCACTTTTAACTTCCAGGAAATGCTAAGTACAAGAGGCTTGGACTGCTTGTCCAAAAGAGATGATTTCTTAATTTCTGTATTTCAACTTCTAAGGAATGGCGTATTATCTGCTGTCTATCAAAGCTAAATACACCTTCTTAAACCTATAACTTGATCATTAAAGTGAGAAAACAGTGAACAATGTGGCAGTCATGACATTCCTCTGGAATTTAAACTCATTAGTGCGTGTTGCTAAGGTCTCACTAATTCTTTTCTAATCACCTTTTAAAAGTGGTTTCTAACAAAGAAGTAAACTAAAATATATCAAGCCCTTTCAGAACTTACTGAGAAAGGGGGGAAACACAAAATTTCGAAATTAAACCAAGCTTAGGGAAGGAAAAAAATAATGTGTAAAACATATCAAAATGATAAACAATTGTGTAAAACTAGGAACCCTTAAGAACCTTTATGAACCTAAAATTATTTAACGGTTGCAATTCCGGTTCTTCAGAATAGTGTTTGTAGGGGTCCGATTCCAATTTATTAAAAATAAATGTTAATTTTAGTTATTGGTTCCAGTTCCTGTTTGACTCCCTGATTTTCCAAAATACTCTTTCTATGAAAATTGGTATGATAAATTGTGCTGTGTTACATCTTTGTGAAATGAATATATTTTTAGAAAAAGACGAGGGGGCTGAAAACCTATGTTCAATATCATCATCGTCAACTGTTTCCAGCCTCTGGCGGGGTCAGTTTATTCAAATGCCTCCATCTTACTCTTTCCTTCCGCTATTCTTCTCCTTTCACTCACACACTCACTGTTATCTACTCCTTCCATCTCTATAATGGTCTCACTTTTGGTATTTTTCCTACATACTTTATATATTTTATATTATTTTATTTTTCATTCTCATTAAATTCCCATAGCATCGCAGTCTTGCTTTCTCTACTATCTCATTTACTCCCTGTAACCCTACTCTATTTCGGATAACTTCATTCCTAATCTTGTTTCTCCTCGTGACAGCTAACATGCTCCTCACAAACTTCATTCCCATAGCCGCCACTTTCCTTGTCTCTCTTACATTCAATGTCCATGTTTCTGCTTAATATGTGACAATGGTTACAAAGTACATCCTGTACAACACTTTCTTACACTTCAAGAGTGCTTCTCTTCTCAATTGCAGGTCTCTTACACACTTATAGAACAACTCTCCCTGCAGTCCTCTTCTCATTTGATCCTCTCTACTTCCACCTTTCTCCTCAAACCTGCTTCCAAGATAGTTTACACTCTTCTACCTTTCTCAGCTCTATCTCAACCAACTATATGGCTTGACTAGGCTTTAACCTCTTCCTTGTCATTACCATCACTAAACACTTTGCCATGCTAAATTTCATTTCACCCTCTTCCCCTTCATTCCTTCCATTCCTGTTCCTTCTCTTCCTTCTACCACCATACCATCAAGATATCAGCAACCATCATAGCCTTCATTCTTTCCTCCCAGAGTTTCCTTTCTAATACTATTACAAAGAGTAGTGGTGAGAAAGAACTCCCCTGCTTCACTCCATTTTATTTGGAACCACCCTGTCTTAACTAGGGCTTGGCCGATCAGCCCTTCTGCTGATTTTATTTTATTTACCAGCTTTTAATACCGAAATACAACCATTTTATTTAACGAATTCCGTCATTTTATTTACCACAAACCAGGTTCTCTATTTATTTGCAAATAGTTAAGAATAAATTAATCTTTGTTCACAAATCAATTTATCACCACAATAAAAGTGTTAGTTGTGAGTTATAAAGTAAAAGGAGAACAAGGTGTACCACATAAATCCCACCAATGCCTGCTTAGTAAGGATATGGAACAAGACCTTAATTTCATACACACCAGAACTTCACTACCACATAAATCCCACCAATGCCTGCTTAGTAAGGATATGGAACAAGACCTTAATTTCATACACACCAGAACTTCACTACCATGATATCACATAAACACAAAGACATTTTAAAAACTTTCAATGTCGGACACACAAACTAAATGTCAGTTCTGATTTTGTGGTGACCCCTCCACAAAAATGCAGGTGTATTTTATTTAAATTCTATCTTACTCATAACCAGGACTGTTGAGTTAAGAGTCGTGGAGTCGAAAAAAATTCTGGGTGAAATCGGAGTCAAAAACTTATAATATTATAACAATATTTTATATTTTCTTTTTATTATTTAGGATCAAAATATGTAATTTGGATAGAAAAATGTATTTAAATATACAGTACCAAAGAAGCTCCCCATGAAGTAATCTGTATTGGAGGATTTTACTGCTATCAATTTGTTATTACTAAATAATATACACGAGCCATTTATGAAGAAATCAGAGCCGGACAGTATAAAACTAGAGAAGATGAGTTGGAGTTGAAAACTTGCCATATGGACTCCAGTATTATTAAATGTGAATAACCCAGATTAGTAAGACGCGGTGAAAATATAGTAAGTGCCATCAGATACCTTCTTTAGCTCTCCAACTGAATGTTTTTCCACATGTGTTTATGTCATTCTTTGTATCTAAAGATTTATAGTCAATCTAGGGCCTTGTTTTGTGCGTGTACACATGCATGTGTGTGTGATTCAATAGCATCAATAGTAAATACAGGAATATACACAGCAAAATACCGGCCCCAGGTAAAAACTTGCAGAGTAAACTTCAGCTGGATAAACAAAAACAATCAATTTTGTGGATCAAATCTGTATTAGTATTGTTTGGGGTTATTTGTAGAGACCAGGTGAGTTAGTTACACATGCCACACAAGTTATATGGAAAAATGGAGTTAAAAATCCCACTGTGGGTGGCTTTTTTCACATTTTGATTTTCACCCATAGTTCCTCTTTTCTAATCAAATTCTGGTATATTCACTGTTATTAACATTCTTGTTGTTATCCCCTTGAATAATTAAGATAATCTTGTGATAAAATGTATCAGTGACAAGAAGTTAAAATATTTAGTAAGTTAATAATAGTACCAATTACAAGTATCTTTTCTTGGATCGAGCTAAACACTTGGCTTATCTTAAATGACGAAAAGCAATTTAAGGTGTTAGAAAACAAGGTGCGTAGGAATATATTTGGTCCAAAAATGGATGAATATAGTGGGGTGTGGAGGAGGCATCGTAATGATGAGCTGCATACCCTGCACTCATCACCAGACATTGTTAGGGTAATAAAATCTTGCAGGTTATGGTGGGCAGGTCATGCAGTGTGAATGGGAGTATCTAGAACCTCGTTCAATGTATTTAATGGCAAATCCAATAGGAAAAGTCTACTGGGAAGACCCAGACGCAGATGGGAGGATAACATTTGGATAGACCTGAGAGAGATAGGGTGTAATGAGATATACTGGCTAGAATCAGCTCAAGATAGGGATATATGTCGTACTTTTGTGAGTGTGGTAATGAACTTTTGAGTTCATAATGCCATAGAGTAAGTAATATATTTTGAAGAAGGTAAAGAAGTAAGCTAAACACAGTACACATTTTGTGATTAAATTCAGGTAAAGTATACTTTAAACAATAAGCAAAATAATAATTTAAGATTAAGGTTTATCGAACTGAAAGAACAAGCGTCACTTACTTTGAGCAGGGGACACAGAGTGTTTGTGCGTATATTTTAGCTCCTTTATCACCTTTCTTGTACTGTTAAAGACAAACAAACCATTTGGTATAATAAATATTAGTATTGGGAACAAAGAAGGAAGCATTAGTAAAATACAAAAGGAATAAGTTGGAACAACACACGTGTTTGTCCTTTCCAACAACAGCCCAACGTCTGTACTAAGCGCAGTAGAACCTTGATAATCCAAAATAAATGGGACAAAGTAGCAGACAAAGCCAGACTGATTGAGAAACGATAATAGGAGCAGCAAGGTTACTGTTCTCCCCATCCAAGTGGAGTGTAGACGTCGCAGTGGGTTCAAGTGCTGTGCTTGCTAAAACGTTCATTTTAAATAGCATTGATTCCCGTTTTTTACATTTCAATCATCTGTATTTTTGTCTATTTTACTTAAGGTGGGTTCAGATTACCAAACGTTTGGACTATCAAGCCTCTACTGTACCTAATTGAAAATCCTGTTACGACATTGAATGGTTGAAGAAAATAGAAAGTAGTTACTTGATAAATACAATAATGTAATCTGTTAAACTAAAATCTTAAAAGATCTACCGCTACACACACACACACCGAGAAAACCAGCACTACAAATTTAAACAACAATTTAAGTTCTCCCAACCAATCAGAAGAAACGTGAGAAGTGCTGACCTCGTGCTGCCACTGAGCGTTGGGGATGTCATTATTGCCTGCAGGCTGCTGGGTGCCACAAGAACCACACACAGCACACTCCTTGCAATGCCATCGCCCACTGGGCACCCGGCGGAGACCCACGCAGTAGATGTGGTACCTGACGCCAAATACCGCAATACTCTCACAACTTCACACATGGTAAAGTTAACTATATACTGCAAGTTATTTACAAAATCGCAAAAAAATTGTTTAAAAATTAAAACACAAATCTAAGTTGATGTTTTTTAATTTGATTTGGGTGTTTATTTTAGGCACTTTAAATGTCTGTGTCATTCATGTTTTTTATTGTGATGAATTAAAAATAACTAGTAGTTAGTGTTCCACTTTCCCCATTAATTGTTGCTGGGAATCAAACCACATACATTCAGGGATGGGAGAAATTAAATAATGCACTTACCAACAACAAGGCCTCACAAATGCTTAGACAAACTATTATTTGATGTATTTATTTGAAGAACCATACAAGAAAATTAAAAAAAAAGGTGATTTAAACATATTACATTCTGTATTTAAAAAATCACATACCATGCTATTTCCTTTCAACATATTCTATATTTATTGAAAATATATCTTATTGACAATTCAATGTTGAGTTTTAAAAGCTTAAAACAACATTATAAAAAAGATACAGCCTAATCCCTGTATCACTTTTTAAATGACTCTGGCTTTATATTTTATTTAGTGAGCTTCATTATCACATTAAATTTGACTAAAGACCAATTTTAAACTGAGTTTAAAAATTTAAAATGTACTTATTCACAATATAATAATGTTTAAAGCATGAAACTCATATAAAATATCTAATTCTTCAACTGGGAGGATATTATAGATATCAAATATTACCTCAGTAAACTTGATTCTCTGTAGTCACTTAGGAATTAAATAACCATGTTTTCATTTCATACCATTTAATTACAGTAAACATTATTACAAACAATTTTGCGAAGTAAATTTGAATTGTTTTTATTTAACTTTTTTTTTCTTTTCAAGAACCAATGAAAATGACAGGTTCATGCTGTTAGGATATAATTTTAATATATTCGTTTTAGATTAGAATGTACATATGATTTAAAATAAAAGCAATTTGCTGTAGAGTAGTTGCCATGATGATGTATGCACCACTTACCCTCTATCGCACATGTCACAGAAGAGCATCTTATCTTCATCAGCAGGATCCTTACATTGGATGCACGTCTTGCAGTCGGTGCACTGCCAGTTATAGCGCTTGATGTGCGGCACCATGTCTAGGGTTAGGTCCAGGCATGAGGGGTGACCTGATGGGGGAAAAAAATAATCTAATCTACACATACGAACATTTAAAATCTGACATGAATCAAATTAAATTTAACAACACAAACACCTAAATGCGCCTCCATACCATTGTTGTGTGGACTTTAATTTATAGGTGTGTGTGAAACTACAAAAACTTCAACTTTGATGAGAATATTGGTTTGCCTCGATGCGAGAGTAAAATTCCAGATTAAATAATTACAAAGCTAGGCCAAAAAATTTTTAAAGCTAAAAGAAACCTTTATGTTTATTTTTTTAAATTCTATACTGTTATTTCCATGACAAAATTTTAGTGTAAAACAAATCTGAAATAAGTATATCAAATTTTGTGACAATAGCTTAATTTATAATTTAAGATAAAATCTATCAACTTTTTTTGATATTTAGAATTTGTAAATTATGTTTCATACCTGAATTTACATAGTTAAGCAACGTATATCTTATAAAATTTGATTCAACTTCACTTTGAACTAAAAAGTGGACTTTCTACACTCCTTGTAATTAAAAAAAAAAATCTAGGTGACCTGGAGGTCAAGAGGCAATGTTTCAGACTTCTGTGCTGGGGGTCCGGGGTTCAATCCTCGGTCCCGGCACAGATTTATCTGATTGCCAAACCCTTCCTTCCCCTCTGACAAGACGTGTATTAATCACAACTTGTGAATGTGGGGAATGCCAGGCCTCCACCGTGGTTCGGATCTCACGTTAAACTGTAGGTCCTCCATTTCATCTCGCAATCACCCTACCATTACACACTAGCGTAAGTGCGTATAACCCGAACAGGTAGTAAGACGCGGTGCTGCTAATAATAATAATAATAATAATAATAATAATAATAATAATAATAATAATAATAATAATAATAATAATAATGATGATGATGATGATGATGATAATTATGATGGTGGTAGTGATTATAATAATAATAATAATAATGATAGTAATGATGATGATAATAATAATAGTAATAAAAATATTTTATTTGGTAAATTTTGTATTAATCTATAAAAGGAAGTAGCGTGTCATTTCTGACATCCAACTAGCTTGATACTCATTGGTTCATACTAATAGATAATACAACAAATTATGTACTTACTACTTGAGGTGCACTGGCCACAGTGAATCAACAGCTCTGGCTTACTCTCTTTGTTCTTGTTCTTGTCTCCAGAACAAACTTTGCACGTGGCTGTCGCATCTCTGAGCTTCTCCTTTTCTTTCTCTTTATCTGTTTCCCCTTCCTTCACTTGCTCCTGAGTACTCTCTGGCTCTGCTTCACCAGAAGATGATTCGCTGTCATCAGAGTCTGCACTGTCATCACTTGATGAACTTGAGCTAAAAAAAAAAACACGAGGTTATTGCAGCTTTGAACTTACTTCTCGTCAACATATAAAACAAAATAACTTATGCAGATTTTATTTTGTTTTACATTGAGCTCAACAGACGAGTTACTTTTAGTCTTCCCAAGTATAGTGGAATATGAAGTCCTCAAATGCCAGATATTATTAGAATATCAGTTCCCTAAAAACAGTCCTATCATTTTTACCAATTTCCTTTTTCTCCTTTTTGTGTTATTTTGTTTCGTCTTTTAGGAAGTTGTGTTGCATTTTTCACACTCCCTCTTGACGAGTTCCAATAGGTCAGGGCATTGGGTGGTAATGATCGATTATCTTCTAGAGGCAGACCTCTCGGTCCAGTGGCAGCAATGTTTAGTATGAACTGTGTTCTTTTCAATTTAAAAGCCATATTGTGTTTGTTCCCTCTTATATGTTTTCTATCCATCTCTCCTGTACCTTCTTCCAAATATGTATAGCTCAAATAGAATAGTTGGTGTGTATCTTGGGAATTTATCCAGGGGCCTATAGTGTTTGTACCAGGGAGGTGAGAGAACCATTTTTTCAATGCAAGACAATCTCATGACGAGAATATAAAAGAGCATCGAGACACAAGAACGAGACAAGAAAACATCCTTAAAAGTAAAAAAAAAAATTAGATTGTGTTTATTAAAGTAAATATATAGTTCCTTTTTGACATTTAAGCTGGTGCTTGCTTTAGATTGTCTTATAGTTTATTCAAACACTTGAGATATAACTCATACATATTTTAAATGCAATTAATAAAATAGTGATAGATAGTTACAATGAACACGATTTATAATTTAATTTTCTAGTATAACAGCTTAAATTGTCAAAGTTTGATGTTGAAAGACAATATTTATAATCAGAACCTTTCTTAGTGAAGGCTGTTTTGAGGGCGGGGGGAGGGGTAATGCGGCCTATTTAAGGGGGGTTATTACAATATTATTGTAAATAATAAATTTTCTGTTTGGTTTTATAATTTCTTAGGGCCATATTTGCTTTTTTATATTTCTCGAGTTTTCAAGATTCATTTTTTAACTTTCAAGACTAGTTCGAGATTATTTTTTTCTTGAATTTTCGAGACATTTTCAAGTCTTGCACATGTTTGTCTATACCAGGAACAAATTTAATGCCCTCCTGTGTAGGATTTACAACAACACCCCCTTCTAACCCTCTCCCCCCATAAAAACTAAAGATCTTATTTAGAAATCACAATGAGTGTTTTTAAGTGGAATACAAGCACATGAACATTAAATTTGTCAAGATGTTAGAAAAATATCTGGAGTGATTTGTTTCACCTGACACAATATCTGGGTCTTGTCTTGTTAAAAAGGATGTTTACCTGGAGCTGTTTGAAGAGCTGGAGTCATCCGAGTCTGATTGACTGTCATCTGATACAATGGCTGGGTCTTGCCTTTCATTGGGCTTCATTGGGCCGTACAGTACAGTGTTGAGAGGGAAGTATCTAAGCTCTGTTGGTGTATAACTGCAAAATAAACTTGGAATAGTAGGATGCTACTACATCAAATAATTTCAGACATAAACTATGTAATAAAAATTGACGCCGACCACGTGACACTGTTTATCCTCAAATGTTAGCATGAATGTCGCTAACGGCGGCAGCTGCTCTGTTAGTATAACTTAATCTCAGGATCACACCATGGAGTTTTTTTTCTCTCTACAATACATTAATCAATTTGGTATTATGGAAAATGTTCCAGGCCAATAGGCATTACCAAATGTGAACCAAACATATCTTAACACCCAGAGTCATGTAATTTATAATTAGGATCATTATTGACTAACAAAATGTTGATATACTTACGCTTTATAAAAGTCTGTGAATTGCCCTGGTATCAAAGCAATAGGGTAATCTCCCACTTTGGGTGTCTCCTCTGGCGTCATTTTCAGACACCTGTTACTAGGGTATTGGATAGTGAAACTTTGAAGGTCAAAGCAACTTCGGCGCTGTTCTCGGCGATTTCGATTGAATGTGGCATTCCAATTGGCTGCAGAGCTTAAAGCTTTCTCTTTATAATCCTGCTTACTCTTTTCACCACTTGTTACAGCAGAAATTGCTAAAGGAGAAAAAGTGATTTATTATTATTATTATTATTACTAGTACTACTACTAACATGAGATAAATTAATAGCTCCTGAGACTGCACTTATTGTAAACTTCAAATCATTAGTATCTCATCTGCTTACAATTTCAACCCCATTCATATTTGAACCAAATAAACAACGCATGGCCATGGGAATTAGGTTTTTGGGAGGCATACTAGCTGTCACAATGAGAAACAGGATTAGGAATGAAGTTGTCGGGGAAAGAGTTGGGATATACGGTGAGTGCATGAGATAGGAGAGATCAGCTCCGGTGGTCACATGGTCTAAGGCATCCCTCTCACAATCGATTGAACTCCCATACACAGGGAAAACGGGGTTCAAATCTCGGTTGGGTGTACTGAATGTGGTTTTTCTAAATGGTTTTCCACTCTCCGTCCACACAAATGTGAGTATACTTCCTCTTGATTCAACATTCCTCATATCTAGATCATTAGCGTATTTAATACATATGTGTATAACTTTAAAGGGTAGTAAGATGCGAGTCTAATTTTTTTATATATATATATGGAATAGAAAAGGAAAGAATTCCAAGGAGCATGACGGCTATGAAGTAAGTAGGGAAAAGACTGTGAGGGAGACCAAGAAAGAGATGGAAGGAGCATGGAAGTATTTTACTAAACTAACCCAGCCACAGCCTGAAAACAGTTTACGATACGAAACATTAACACTTAATTCCATAGGACAACTTCCTTTGGAGAGAAAGTAAAACTGTCGGTCTCATGTTGATTGTGGCAAGTAAAATAATCCTGGAGGGTATGTGAAAATACCTTTCCTGGCAAAATTGGTAGGCCCTTTAATTATCGCTCATAGAAATTCTCGTGTGCTGGTATAATCAGTCAGTTCAGAAAGTGCATATTAATTACCTCAAATAAATAAATATAAAAACCTGACACTTAATATGATCACAAGATAAGGTGGTAAAGGTCAGTATTTTACCAGCAGTAACATACCTTTCTGTTTGGTAGTGAACTCTTTTGCCTGCCTGTCCCTCATGAAGCGTCGATACTCCTCATACTTCTCTTGAAAATCTGCATACATTATGTCTAAGATTTCTGAACTAATCACTGCTGTCAGACCTGTAAACAGCACAGTTGAGGGTGATAAATGTATGCAAAAAAAATGCAAGTACCTAAAGGCTAATATGGAAATTGAGATATACTATTTTAACACAGATATTTAATGAGAGAACTTTCCAATATTGACATCGATAAAGGCAATCTTAGTCCATTGATAATAAACAAAACTATTAAATGTGAGTCTTTAGAGCAGTGGCTCTAAAACATTTTACTACAAACTTATCAGTGGATGATTACAAATCTTTGCTTTTAAACTTATGCATACTATTTAAGACTCTTTAAGTAAATATATAAATAGTCTGACAACTTAGCTAAGTTGGTAGCATGTCTGCCTAATGAGCTAGGGGTCCCGGCTTCGGTTCCCGGCATGGCTGAAAAATTTATCATTGGTGAAATATAGGTTTACCCTTTCCCAATGATAAATTAACGGCCGGCGACAGGCTGTTGTGCTTGTCCTAGTCTTAAGTTAGGTTTAAGGCATATGAGGCTACAACAGGGGGTAGTGGAAAATATATGATTCTAGTTAAAAACTGATCCAGACCACAGACTGAAAACAGTAATGGATGTAAAATAAAAAAAGAGTAGTTATATAAATAAAAGATAGGAATAATTCCACATACCAAGATCACTCATGTATTCCGAAACAAGCCCTTTGTCTCTAAGATAAGTTTTTTCCTCTGCCTCAACGGGTCGCCTGCGTATGTCCGGGTATTTCCTCTTAAAGGACTTGACACCGAGATATTGAGAAATCTGTTCTTGAATCATCAAGTGCTCCCCAGTTTTGTCCAAGGGCCACTGATATTCCGAAATCATGTCCACTGTAAACTCTTTGCTGTAGCCGACAAAAAACATTTACAAGATCATTTTAACAAGGTTTGATTAATAACTTTGTGCATGTGCAGTTTATAGTCAAATTATATGTTTTAAACACCAATATGTCACATGTGAAACTCTACCCCCTTTCAGTGCTTAACTCAGGCTTGGTTTGTATTAAATGTTCCCAGTAAGTAATGCCCCACTTGAAAGATTGAATTAATAGTTCATTTAAATCAAGGGTATTCAATCTTTTAATGTCCACGTGCCAAAGTTTTTGTCTCTCGTTGGCTCACAGACCACAATATTGTACCGACAATATTTGAATTTAATATACAGTAGTCTCGGAAGCTCGACACTCGATAATTCGACATTCTGTGTAACTAGACACTTGCACACAGTTTTTGGTGCCAGTCATCACAATCCAAGGCCATTCAACTGTATAACCTCTCTGTTTGTGTAACTCGAGTGGAACAGTCGTGCTGTGGTAGTTTTACAAGTGCTGTGTTTGTTAGTATTCCAATTTAGTAACGTGTTACTTGAATCAATACAATAGTATATGTACAGTACTTTATTGCATGTCTGTATAATACATGTATATAAACTATTATATTAACACGTAATATATTGTAATGTATGTATATTACTGTTACAGTACCGCACAATATTATAGTACAGTACAACTGTACCTACAATATTCGATACTGTACAGTGATTAATCCTTGTTTAGTAAACATGACACAGTAAACATGCATCTTAGGCAAATTCATTCGTAAAACTCGACACCAACTCAGTCCACGTTAGGTTGAGTGTCGAAGACTCTACTGTACTTATAATACTTAGTACTGTGTCTTACTACCCGTTCGGGTTATACGCTTAAGTACTAATTATTCTAATGGGTTGGGAATTGGGAAGGTTGAATATAGAGGAAGTGAACCCACATTTGTGTGGAGGGAGAGTGGAAAACAATTTAAGAAAAATCATCCCCAGTTCACCCAAGCAAGAATTGAACTTCGATCTTCCCGTCCTCGGCAGTCTAGCTCAACACGAAACTAGCACGTTGGCTAACTACATCACCGAGGAGGGTTGATTGAATTTAATATATATAAAAATATTCGTATTAGCTCATTCTTATACACTTGTAGTCAAACTAGGAATTAGGCCTAACTCTGACAAATTAAATTTTGGATTTCTTGTGAAATATGTTTTCTGTCTTTTTTTTTCTTCCAATTTTTAGATTTTTCATAGCGGGAGGTAGCGTTATCTTGTCTACTAGAGTTGTCCTTTGCCAGTTCAAAGTACATTTGTATAAAAATGTAATACTTTTTTCAAGTAAAAAGCAAAAATCCTATATGGTATAAAATAACATAAAATACACAAACAAAATATTTATTTATTTTATTAGTTAATTATGTAAAATATATTATAACTTATCTGTATTTATCATTTTCTTTTCTTGAAATGATTCTATATTTTTCTGTGCTAGCAGGCCGCAAAAAATGTTACCCTAGGTAGTGGACTGAAAACCCTGATCTAAGGTTTAACCGAAAGAGAAGTGATATACAATCATTCAAAATTCTTTCTCTTCTGTTGATACATTCTGATACAAAATTGTTAAAAATAAATGACATATATCATAAAATATGGCACCAAAGCTATTGAAAATATTTAACTATGGCGTACAAATATGTAATAATGGCATAAATTGATATCCCACAGACTAAAAAAGAATATAGATGGATGCTGTGTAGAAGAAAGCCCAAGTTTCTTACTAATCCTCAAGCATTTTTTCTACAGTTGTTAAAACAATTATTACAAAATCATTAAAAATTATCACAAAAGAAACACCATATCTTTAAAGTCAGTTTCAGCTGTAGATCAAAATAAGTTTAATATTCCTTATTTTATTTCAAATTTCTAATAGCAGTATTTAAGGGTTAAGAGTAACTTAACCTATAAAAGTATTGTGATTAGGGTGAGTTTCATGAGTCTGTGTGAATATCCATTTGAAGAAGAAATGGAAAACCACAATGAGTAAAATCGTCCCTCACAGTGTGTTGGTCAGATTCAAACTTTGACCTTTGGGATTGCAGTCAAATAAACCCACCTAGTGGCCATCTCTGCTCATTAAAATCAGTCTGCCACATAAACAGATATTTTCAGAAGCATCTCTGTACACCTATGTTTATTCTACACAACCAAATAAAAGTTTTCTTATTGTTTCAACTTACTCTGTGTCAAGAGGTATCTCCATTCGATTTTTCTTGTTCTTATTACTTTCAGTGGTGGCTGTGCTGATGACACTGCCTTGTGATTCCTCACCAGGGCCCTCAACTGATACTGCGTGAACAAAAGCATCTACTTGGTCAATAATTACAGAGTCACATGTTTATCGGAATTTGTAAAACTAAGGTATAATAATGAACACATTTGAAAGAAGTTTGGTGGGGGTAAACTTGGTCTAAAGATGTCAACAATACTTTAATTTCTGTCAATACAAAGAATTTAATAACAAATTTCAAAGTGGTAATTCTGATTTAAATGTTGGTACAGTATTTAAGATGGATTCCTGTTATCTAATAAATATTTCACAGCTATCTTGTATTTATCTACATTACATCACAAATGAAGAATTGGATTAATATTGGCTGGACTATTATGTCCATTTAAGCAATTATTAGGGAGGTTAGTAGGTTCATCCTAGCACCTTGATATAGACTTTTATTGCATTAGGGTTGTGTGTTTATACTTTAAAGTGTGCTGTTCTAGGTTGAAAGTGTTTGCCATAACTGTGTTTAGAAGGTGAGTGGTAAATAATACCCAAATAAAATACCTGCAGGAGGAAGTGAACGTGCCGGTGTTTGTGAACGGCTGTTACTCTCAGCGCTCATCCTTGTTTCCTCTTCAAATACTTGGACAGTGCTGCTCACTGGTGTGGGACATGGGGACTCTGAAATGGCTCGAACAGGTATGGGACATGGGGCCTCAGAAATGACTCGAATAGGCGTGGGACACGGAGACTCTGAAATTGCTCGAACGGGTGTTGGATAAGGGGACTCTGAAACTCTAACGGGTGTGGGACATGGAGACTCTGAAATTACTTGAATGGGTGTGGGACACAGAGACTCTGGATCAATTCGTATAGGTGTGGGACATGGGGAATCTAAAATAGCCTGTATAGGTGCGGGACAAAGGGATTCTGAAATTACTCGGCCAGGTGTGGGGTACGGGGACTCGGAAATGACTCGGCCAGGTGTGAGGTATGGCGATTCTGAAATGACTCGTACAGGTGTGTGAGTAGTCATCTTCGAAGTGGTCATTGCCACTGGAGTTTCAGTGGGTGGCCGAGTTTTCTCAAGGGTTGTGGGCCTTGCTGCTGAAGTTTCTATAGAAATGTTTTCTTTGATTATTTTAGTTGTAGGGATGATGAGACCAGGTGTAGCCACTGAAGTCAGATTGAGTTTAGGTTTTTTCATCAATATGTGTGGCATTCCAGGCCTGGAGATTTCATTTTCTTTCTTCTTGCGACCTAAAATGAGTATATTGAAACAAACATATTTTAAGGTAGCTTTTGAGAATTAAAAGGATTAAATTTCACTTAGATTAAAAAACAAATACGTACAATGTAAGCAGGAGCAAAAGAATGAAAACCGAATCTAAAGTACCTAGTTACTAAACCAATAGTTTGTACATGATTGGGCAGATATATTTTGTAGAGCATTCTGTTTTTATATAACTAGATTAATAAGTCAAATGGAACTTACTTATAACAGGAATGAGGAAACCGAATAAGAATGTAGGGAGAAGAAGAGAATAACAAAGAGTGTGGTACAGGAAGCCAGGAAGGAGTGGATACCAAAATGTTTTTTGTAATATGTATGCTTTACGACCCATTACTTTATTCTTGATATATTTGTGTTGATACTGGAACAAGTGTAATATGTTCTGTGAAGATCTTAGAAAATAATCTGGTTATTTAAAGTTGATGAAAGTGTTCAAGAACTCCCAAAAATAGTTTTTACACTAAATATTTTCAACAACTTAATGTCAAAAACAATGGGCATTTATACCCAGTCAGCCTACTAAGTTATCAATAAAGTGAACTAGAGGGTGGTTTGGATGGTTAAAAATAATAAAATGCATATTTTATTTAGGGAATTCTTGAGATTTTAGTTAAGTGATTAAGAATATAAGGATATTATAGTTCTCTATAATGAGTTGTTTGCAATTTATTCACTTCAGGATAATTAGGTCTAACTACTAATTATTGGTTTCAGATAAATTTAGTAAACCTTTTATGATTAAAAAACCTAGGCCTATACTAAATCGCATGTAAACATTATTCTAGGACCAATAATGATAATTTCCAGTCTTGGCTGCAATATTTCATAGGCCTACAACTCACATTTATGTGGATAGTTATTACTACTGTATGTACAATTCAGTTTAAATAAGATTACATTATTAAAGTTTTGTTGATGCATCTTAAGCAAATTAGTCCTATGTCCACGTGTTTTATACTAATAGGTTAGGTATGGATAATAAAGGTTGAGTTATAGAATAAAGGTATTTCATTTGTGTAGAGGGAGAGTGGGAAAACGTTTAGAAAAATAAAACCACTCATCACACCCAGGTAGGATTCAAATCTCAACCTCACCATCATTGGAAAATTAAATTAAAGAGACTAACGTCTTGGTCAATGTTGCCCCATTAGGTGGGTCAGCATACTACTAACACCTGAAATACCAGTACGTTGAAGCCTAACTAACCTTCATAGTCCACCTACTATAAAACCTACAAACAATTAATCTTAATATTGGAATGTCCTAATTGTCTGTATATTGATGGTGAATAATAATTGTCTAAGTAATTTATTTTTAACCTATTATATTTAACAATAATTGATCTAATCTTCCCTTCTGACTTGTGATTTGCATTGGCTATCCTTAGCGTTAAAATAATTTTTTATATAGGCCTACCTTTAACTATGTTAAGAAGCAAATTTTGTCAACTAATCAGAGGGGTGGGAAAAAGAAGTGCTCATATAACGCTAAATTTAAAAATATAGTTTTATTACCTCTTCCTCTGCCAGGTCCAGGCGCTCTAGGTTTTTTCTCCTTGGGAGCAACAAGGGGCCGTTCCTCTCTGCCTCGACACATCCTCTTTGGCCTTGTCGGGTTAGTGCAGGTGTTTCCGACCAGTGGTGCTTTAGTCTTTAAATTAGTATCCGTAGCCAACTTCCTGGGACGACCACGGCCTTTCTTTGGAAGCTTGATGCCTTCAAACATTTGCTTGAATTCAGTAGCGATATTTATCTGAGGACCTACAAGTCTTTCATTAAAGACGAGAGGATCCATCAAGTCAGGAGTGAGTCCAAAAAGTCCAGATTGATGTGTGAGGCTACTTGATCTCGGTGAAGTAATTTTCTCTTCAAGAATAACTATGTCTTGCGAACTGGAATCATCTCCCTCTTTCACTACCGAACTAATTTGAGGGGTCAGGTTAATAGAAACATCGTCCTCATTACTTGTTACTTCATCAAGGAAATGGATGTCATCTGAAGCACCAGAGTTATAAGTTTCCACAAAATTACCTGATGGTTTTGTGGATTTTGAAGGGGCTAGGGTTATTGATATTTCACTATTCAAGACAGACGATGCTCTTGATCCCATTCTTGATAATATTTCTCGTAGTTTATCCTCTGCAGATACTTTGAGTGCTCCACTCGATTTCTGAGTCTGGTCTGTATGTGTCGGTGAATGTATAGTGTTTCCTTTACTCGTTGAGGCAGAAAACTGTTTTATAGGTGATGTAGAACGTTTTCGATCAGTGATGGGCAGCAAAGTCGTCTGAGAACTTTCCACAGTTTTTATTTCCAGATTAGGGTGTTTTGTTGCCAAAGATGGTAAAGATAATTTTTCTTTCATTTCACGTTCAAGGCTAGAAGTACTAGTTAATATTTTGTTTTCAAGTTTGGTGCATTTTGTAGGCGGTGAAAACAATGACCTAATTTCCTTGCTTGAAGATTTTGGTATATTTGTGGTATGTGCCGATGTAGTTTCAACATTGGTCTGTGTTTCAGGTTTGGTCTGCAAAGTATTTACTTTTCTTAAGGTTGCAGACATACTTTTATCTTCCACTTTTGAATATTTTTCAATGGCTTCTTTTCCTAAAGTTGGAAGATGTTTTGTTTTAGATGTTTTTAGTGTGGTTTCTCCTTTACTTCTGGATAGTTGGGATGTTACCTGAATATCATGTACCTTTGTATCAGTTTTTAAGAGTTTCTTAAGAGATTTTCCCATGCCAACATTATCTTCCTCTGAAGATCTTTTACGACTTATAGCTTGGCATCTTGATTGTGTAATTTTTCGGTCTACTTCACTTTTGCCTTGTAAAGTTGCTGCATTTGAGTCTCCAATTTTTAATATCTTACAAGGGGGTATCACTTCCATTGTATCTGATTCTCTTTTTTTAGTGGCAATCTCAGGTTTGACAGTGAGATTGAAGGCAGTACTTGTAGTTTTATTTCCATCCAACTGATTAGATCCTGTTAAAACTGCCAAAGATTCTGAACTAGCTGATGGATTAGCTACAATATGTGCAGATGGTGATGTGTTTCCAATTTTAGAAGTCATATCTTTACCGGCAAGCAAATCTCTATTCTTGGGTTTTTCAAAAATCTCTTTATTTGATGAATCTTTAAGCAAAATATCAGATTGATGAACAAGTAATGATACTTCAGTGTCCTTTGCTCTAAGCTGCTTTCCTCCTCCTTTTCCTTCAGGTTGTTTAACTGACCATGCTGCTGCTTTTTTAAGTGTTAGAGTAATTTTTTCTGGTTTTGTTTCATTAGCTAAAATGTTCTTGGAAGTCAAAATTTTGTTTGGTGCATATTCAGTGGCATCTGAAGATATTTTTACTATGTTACTTTTTGGATATGTTGGTGTCTCATCACTTTTATGTTCTTTAGTTTTAGACATGTTGCTTTGAACTTTAGTATCTTGATCAGTAACTAATGAAGAAGTTGATTCAAAACTAGTCCCAGTTTTTATTTGCTTTGATAAATCATCTTTCTTTGTAGATTTTGAAATGCTGCTTTGAATGTTAGAGTCTAGATCAGAAACAGCAACTATGGAAGTAGTTGATTCAGAATTAGAGCCAGTTTTTATTTGCTTTGATAAATCATCTTTCTTAGAAGATTTTGAAATGCTGCTTTGATTTGTAGCGTATTGATCAGAAACAGCAACTATTGAGGCAGATGCTTCAGAATTAGAGCCCATTTTGATTTGCTTTGACAAATAATCTTTCTTTGTAGATTTTGACAAGTCAATTTTGATTTCATCAGGCATAGAACTACTTTTAATGGGGTCAACTTGAGATTTATTATGATCTTTATTTTCCCTTTTACATTCACTGTCTGTTATAGCAGACTTATCAGGAACACCAAATGTATTTTCCTTTGTTTTTAACAAATTATCCTCACACTTTCCTGATGAATTTATTTCAACTAGTGAGGAACTTTTCAACTCACTCTTAGATGTTGATATTGTTAAATTTTCTTGCGAACAAGATGCGTGTGATAAATCTCTCGATTTCGTCATGCTACCTTCAGAAATATCTTTAATTTGCTGTACAGTAGAAATATTTTGATCTGGTGAAACCACTTGTAATGTTTCAACCCTTTCCTTGTGCAATAATTGCTTAGCATTAAGGTTATCTACAATTTGTTCATCGATACTCCGATCAGGTTTCAAGATTATTTTATCCAAGTGTTTTTCTTTGGCTTGCTTCTCTTTTGAATTACCCATAGTGTCTAAACTTCCTGGTTTGACTGTAAGCTCGTTAGAAATTTGCTTCCTATCAGTAGTAGTTTCACAGTCTACTTTATTTGACAATTCTTCCTTTAATTTCAGATAACACTTTTCTACATTAGCTTCTTTGGGTTTTATGTCTGGCTGGCTGGTTTGTTGTGTACTGCAAATTCTGTCTTTAATGCCCTCCGTATTAATTTTGTCTTCAGAGCTTTCTCCAATTTTAACCTTTTTTTCAGCTGATGTGCATGATACTTCTAACTCTTTCTTTCGTTTTAAAGAATGTTTGTCAGTTTTTTCACTATCCGCATTCACAGCCTTCAGATGACATTTTGGGCTTATGCTGAGGGAAGATGAATCTTTATTTAGTTTTAGAGTAATTTTTTCCAATTTTTCCTCCTTTAACAATTCTTGGTCAAATGAACTTGTGTTCTTTTTATCTTGTTGGCTAGGGCTATCATCCTGGTCACAAATTACACTGAATTCCTCAGATACTTTCTTTGTACCTCCACTACCCTCTGAAACTTTTGTGTCTTTACGTAGTTTTAATGTCAATTTTTCTACTTTTCCTCCTTCCTGACCTTGGCCATCCGTTTTTGTAGCCTCCATACTGGAATGTGACATACCAGAAATTGTATCTATCTTTTGGGAATCAACATTTAATTCTTTGATGAACCCCGAAGAAAAGGAATCTTTTTTGAACTTGATAGTAAGCTTTTCAACTTTTTCTTCCTTTGCCTTTGTCTCCAACTTTTTAATTTCTGTTGAAACATGCTCACAAGGTGTTAGTGATGAAACAGTGTGTTCAGAATCTTTTGCCTTTTTCTCTGCAGTTATTTCTGAAGTAACATGATCTTTTGTTAGTTTCAAAGTAAGCTTTTCTAATTTGTTTTCATCTCTTAATGAACTTGATATGTTCTTCTCAACTAAACCAACATCCTCTTGGTCTTTTCTAGGTTTTAAAGTTGAAACATGCTCAGAAGATGTTTGTGAAGAAACAATGTGTTCAGAATCTTTTGCCTTTTTCTCTGCAGTTATTTCTGAAGTAACGTGATCTTTTTTAAGTTTCAAAGTAAGCTTCTCTAATTTGTTTTCATCTCTTAATGAACTTGATTTGATTTTCTCAACCAAACCAACATCCTCTTGGTCTTTACTAGGTTTTAAAGTTGAAACATGCTCGGAAGGTGTTTGTGAAGAAACAATGTGTTCAGAATCTTTTGCCTGTTTCTCTGCAGTTATTTCTGAAGAAGCATGATCTTTTTTAAGTTTTAAAGTAAGCTTCTCTAATTTATTTTCATCTCTTAATGAACTTGATTTGTTTTTCTCAACCAAACCAACATCCTCTTGGTCTTTACTAGGTTTTAAAGTTGAAACATGCTCGGAAGGTGTTTGTGAAGAAACAATGTGTTCAGAATCTTTTGCCTTTTTCTCTGCAGCTATTTCTGAAGTAGCGTGATCTTTTGTTAGTTTCAAAGTAAGCTTCTCTAATTTGTTTTCATCTCTTAATGAACTTGATACATTTTTCTCAACTAGACCCACATTCTCTTGGTCTTTTCTAGATTTTAAAGTTGAAACCTGCTCAGAAGATGTTTGTGAAGAAACAATGTGTACAGAATCTTTTGCCTTTTTCTCTGCAGTTATTTCTGAAGTAGCGTGATCTTTTTTAAGTTTCAAAGTAAGCTTTTCTAATTTGTTTTCATCTCTTAATGAACTTGATACGTTTTTCTCAACTATACCCACATTCTCTTGGTCTTTTCTAGGTTTTAAAGTTTTTTTGTCAGGTTTCAGTAAAGTGATTTCATTTTTGTCAAGTATTACTTGATCAATATCTTTGGATGTTGTTGCAACAAATATATCTGATTTGGATGAGTCTTTCATTCGTTTCAATGTTATTTTCTCAACAATAGGTTCCTCAAAGACAGTTGGGGAGTCAACAATTTGTATATCAGTATCACCCGGTTTTAAGACGTCAATAGAAACTGAAGGTTTGATTATTTCTGTTGGTGAAGTTACAGCAAAGATTTCAGGTTTGGAAGAGTCTTTTTTAAGTTTTAGCATAATTTTTTCTGGTCCTTTTTCTTTTCCTAGACAAAAAGTGGGTGTCTCAGCTTTAGATATCTTACTTGGTTCTAACTGTTTGGAATTATCATTAGATGACACAATGAATGCATCTGATTTTGTAGAATCTTTTTTCAATTTTAATGTAATTTTTTCCGAACATTGGTTTTCCTTTACTGATTGTGGATCTTCATGATCTGATTTAGTTTTATCTGATGACTGAGCAGAAGTTTGTGTGTCTGTGATCTTTGTAGCAACAAATGATTCTGAACCATCTTTTCTTAACTTCAAAGTAATTTTTTCTATAGCTGGCACTTCCTTAAGGTTTGGAGGTGAAATTATATTGGTATCAAGAATATCGGTGGAAGTCCTCTGGTCTTCTAAAGAGGGTATAGTTACTATTTCTGATTTGGCTTTATCTTTTTTAATTTTTAACATTACTTTATCTACTTTTGTTTCATTTTCGCATAATATAGCCAACTGGGTTGATTCTTTAATATCGGAAGTTCCAATATGTTCTTGCGATTGTGTTTGATTGGATAATAATAGAGGTAGTGAATGAGTTTTAACATCTTTTTTTAACTTTAAAGTTAGTTTTTCAACTTTTGATATTTCTCTTTCTATTGCACTACTTGATTTGACCCTCTCTGATCCAGTACTTTGAACAATACTGAAACTAATAGGTTTGGATCCATCTTGGTTAGCATAAGCTTTGTGTTTTGAAGTAGATCTGGTAGTGGTATCTTCTGTCACAGCATTTTTACTCTCTAAGCCTTCAGTAACAGTGTGTATGTTATCTGTTTCAGTTGATTTTATAATGGAAGTGGTTAGCTTTTCTGTTGCTTTAGCAATATTTTCATCCCTTTTTTGGACAAGTATTGTATCCTTTGTATCTTTATTTAAAGGTTCATGTTTTACTTTATTAAATTGTAGGTTTGATTTTATGTCTGAAGAGGATGATACCGATACATTTTCTTCTTTGTGCTTATTTATGATAATTTCCTTTGGAGTTTCATTCTTTTTATCAGAAGTTAACAAATGCTCATCAATTTTCAAATTCCCACTAGCTGAATTTTCTTCTATTGCCCTTGTATTATTTTTTTGTGCTTCATCATTGTTACGTATTTCTTTGCTCTCTTTGATTTGTTTACTAGACTCCATTGTATCACAGACCCTTGCTGGAGTTTGTGAAGTACTATCATATTTAGGGTCTACTTCACTTAACATCTCAGGTGATACCAGTACTTTGGGTGATGAATGGGTTGGGGCGCTTTCTTCAATTAGGGCTTTTTTATCTCCTGTAACAGTTTCAGTATTTGGTAGTGAATCCTTGTTTATAGAATGTGACAATGTAGGATTGTGTGTTTTGCATGCATTTTGTTCTTGTCTGGATGTATCCAGAAATGTTCTTTCTTCATTTGGTTTTTTTTCTATATTCTTAATGGGTATTGTGGTAAGACATTTCATAAATGTTTTAGCTGTTGAAGTAGTCATTTGTTTATTTGAATCATCCACCACACTTTTTAACTTTTCTATTCCTATAGTTTCTATATTATGTGGGAGCTTTTTTAGACTTACAGATAAAGATTTTAAAATAACTTTTTCTTTAGAACTAGTAGTGATAACTTTAGTATCACTCTTATTTTCAAGACATTCTTTCCCTTTTAGAGACTCAGTTTTATTTTTTTCTATTACTAGTAATGGTTGAGAACTTGAGGTCATTATTTTGGATGCAGACTGATCTAGTTTCACCTTAGATGGCTGTGATAAATGTTCTGCATCTGTTTGTTCCTTGGAAACCAAAGTGTCCGAAAGTTTTTCTTCCGATCCTTTTTGGGATAAGAAAGTTTTTGGTAGAGGTGATGTATTAAGAGAGATATTTTCATGCTTCAAATATTCCTTAGAATCTTCCTTCTTAGGTATTGATTTTAAATCAATCATTTTATTGCTAACTAAAACAATTGGATCCATCTCATCTTTGGTTAGCAGATTTTGAGACTTTATTTCTTTGTTTTCAGTAGGCAAAGATGTTTTGGATGCACACAGAACTACTTGTGTAGAAGTATTTGGTACAATAATTTTCTTTCCACATTCAACAATGTTATATGTTGAAGTTGATTGCTTTTCTTGTGTCAATTCTTTAGAAAATGATTCAGTTTTATTTGAAGAACAAACATTATTTTCCGGCCTTTCTAGTTGAGGCTTTTCTAATGAGTTTGCCAAATCACGATTATATGTAGGAATATTAATTTCTGAGATACCCAAAGCACTTGTTTCTTTTGAGTTAGATTCTTTTTTGGTGGCTTTAACATCTGAATGTAATTCAGGAATGTGAGAAGTGCTTGAAGGCTCAGAAATTGAACTACTTTTAGGCGGCATTGAGTATGATGGTCGAATAAGTTTAAATCGTGATTTGGTAACGGTAGGTGGGGACTTAGTTGTGTATTTTAATGAAACATCACTGGCATCCCCTGGGCTTTTCTTTATATCAATTAAGGGCATATTTGTAGTAGATGAATCTATTTCCAATAAACTCGCCTCTGATCCAATACCACTTTTCAATGTAGGTGCTTCATGTGTCCTGAAAATGTTAGTATCTGTATCATTTTTAAGCCCAGGTTGAGATGAATTTGCAGCATCAACCAAAATCACAGATATTTTATTTTTGTCTGTAAGCTTGTTCAAAGATGGACTTTCTCCAACATCTGCTGAAATAAATGGTTTATCACTAGCTAAAAACGGAGCAGCGTTGGACTCAGACTTAATATGCTCTGGCGCTAGTGAGGCTAGTTGAAACACATTTTGTGTTGGTGATGTATTCATGTCTTCTATTGCAGATGGTCCCGATTGGTTTATGTTTGAGAAGGAAAGAGAAGATTGATTCTCAACTTTAGCCCCAGGTGACGTGTCTGATTTTGAAATTAATTCACTTGCAGAAGTCTTTAATATTTCTTTGTTTTTAATTTTTATTTTATGACTACTTGAAGTTGAAACTTCACTGTTAGAAGTGGTTATGTCACTACTGCTCTGAGGATCAGATGTTACAAGGTTCGGCTTTTTTGATAGGGAAGATGTTACGGTGGAATTGTCACTAATGACTTCAGAATGGTGGGACGTTGAGCTACAAGCCATATCTTCTCCTGTTGGTCTACTATTTTCTATAGACATTGATTCATTTGCTTTACTTATGATCAGCTCAAATTTGTCATCTTTTTTTACAAATATGGGTCTTGAGTCATGTGGAGGTGTGGGAATATTTGCATTGGTTAAATTTTTGGTGGATGTGACCGAACTAATAGTTGGTTGAAGATTATGACTTGTGATGAGTGCAGAATTTTGACTTGTTGAGGGCCGAGATTCATTATGTATATGTGCCGATAATTTTCTGTTTAAAGATTGAAGAGAAGTGTCTCTTGAATGAGTAGGTGAATGATCTTGTGGTTCGGGTTTAAGTTGTAGGGTTTTTAATGTACTTGTGGTTGAAATACCAGAATTTTGAGGAAGAGATTCTTTAACAGTATTTAAATTTGTAGGTGTTGTATGTATTTCAAATAATGGCTCATCTCCCATAAGTGATGGTTTACTTGTGGAACATTCACTAGTAACCACAACACTTGTCGTGGAAACTGGGTTAGAATCCTCATTTGTAGTTGATATTTCATCTGACAAAATATTTAAATCATCAGGCACATTTGTAACACATTCAAATGTTGTACTATCTGGATTGGAGACACAAGTATCTATTCCCCTGCTTGTCGAGGCTGCCTCCACTAACAATGTTGCAATTTCTGAGGACAATTGAAGAGAGTGTGCGATCCCCTCAAGTTCTGGACAAACATTAGAGCTAAATGCTCTCTCATTACAAAAATTTGATGTTGATATGGAAACAGTGTCAATATTGGGTGGTGCCAAATCATTAGGTGTAACCGTATTAACATTTTGTGTTAAGCTTGAGACCTCTAAAGTTTGAGAAACATTTTGCTCCACATTTACAGAGGTATCAGGTGATTGAGAAAACATTTCAATATCCTCTTCCAAAACGAATGATTCAAGACTGTTGGGTGCTGGTCCAGTTTGAACTAGACTATTATCACAAGATGACGATACCTCTCCCTCTTTTTCATCATTTTGATCGGTGCTTGATGTAGATTCCGAGACATCCATAGTTGGAGAATTAATTTTCTTCTTACTCTTAATCTGACCTATTTTGACAGCTGATAAAGGATTTGATTAATTCTGTAAAATATCCTGTCAATCAAAAACATTAATTAGATGGAAAATGTTTTGAATTACAATGGAGACAAGAAAAATAAACATTTTGAGCGTAATGTTGAATGATAAATGGCTAAAGTTACTTACTATGATTCAAATTATTCACCTAAATAATACAAGTTGAAATTTAATCACAAACTGTTTATATTTTGATTTTTCATTTCTATCTTAAATTCACAGATAATGAAACAGTAATAGTTGACTGCAACAGTGAAGAATAACTATTAAATAAATAGGCATATAAGAATATAGATAGATACTCAATTTAAAGTCCACATAAAAAAGGTGAAAATTAACAATATCATAGAAAGAGTGGTTAAATAATAATGTAATATTATATTAAATAAATTGTTTGAGAAGAGATGAATCAGATTAGTATAAGAATATCCAGTAAAAATGGCTGAGATTCGAACCTCCAGTTCCATCAACAGTAAGCAAATTTATCACATTGATTTAGATATACTAGTTTAAATGGTTTATATATAATGTGTAATGTTTAAATATTGTATTTACTTATAAATACATTCAACCTTCCAACATAAATATATAGCATGTCTTTATACATTAAAAAAAATCTTTTTAAATTTATAGCACTTCCAGATGTATCAAAGTCTTAAAACAATGTATAGTTCTTAGCCAAAAACTTAGATGTAACAGAAATATTTTTTTTTGTAACAACATATTTTTTAAATATTATGGAAGCGCATAGCACACACAATCGACTAATAATCTAAACTGCATGACCATGAAAATAAATAGTGATACCCCTATTGAGGGAATCAGAGAAGAAACGTGATAGCGTAATAGATTTAGCTGGGATATATTCACTATATAGAATTCTATTAAATATGGAAGTCTAGCTATAATATATATATATTATAGCTAGACTTCCATATTTATATATATATATAATAGTTAGACTTCCATATTTATATATATATATATAAATGTTGATATTGGCTACGCTCATGGTCTTGACTAATTATATAAACAACTTGTAGTTCAAAAGGTTATCTACCAGAATATTTAAACTAATGAGCCATGTCAGCAATATCGTCTCCAACATACTCCAGTCACTCGGTTGCTATGGAGTGATTGTGGGCTGACACCATGGAGTTTTTTTATGTTGTAAGTGACTGTCCAACTGCACCATCTATCTAGACACAATGATACATGGACCGGGCATGTTTGTAGGCTGCCATCTGTTGGAAGAAGGGGAAATTTTTACTGTGTTG
>CABEEJ010000154.1:0-108541 GCA_901482245.1 Timema douglasi
TAAATCATACGGATATGGAAAGTAGGTCAAACTGGGCTCTGAAAGTAGGTCAAACTGTACCAGGTCATCAGTATCACTACTTCTATATACTAAAAAGCATTAATTAGCTTGGTTTAGAATCGGGTTGAGTTGCCTTGCGAAGGTTCAATAAAAACCTGTCAGAATTTAGTAAAAAGGCTAAAATATATATTACTTTTAAACTTAGTTACCCGCATCGGACTTAACGTCAGAACCGTCTATGTAGGTTTACCGATGACACGAAGGTTGGGGTTTGTATCTCGGCCGGGTGTACTGAGTAACTTCATGATTAGTTTTCACTCACCCTACACGTAAATGTGGGTACATTTCCTTTTAATAATACTACCTTCTCCCCCGTTAGTGTAATTAAATGCCCGTATCAGTAATAAGAAGCAGAGTAGGGAAAACTAAACTGAGTCGGTTCTTTTTCTCAAACTGGTACATTGATGGTCTTGTCTCGGTTTGGTGTATTTGAGCTAAATTTATATATAAGTTCATATATAGATATAGTCTTCGACACTGATAAAATTCGTGTTAAAATAAAAATTTTGTTTTTACTT
This sequence comes from Timema douglasi, assembly GCA_901482245.1. Lineage (NCBI taxonomy): Eukaryota > Metazoa > Arthropoda > Insecta > Phasmatodea > Timematidae > Timema > Timema douglasi. The sequence goes on from CABEEJ010000154.1 coordinate 579, forward strand.
TAGTCCTTATTGATTCTTTTTAATTAATCTTCGATGATTATTTGCAAGTTTACACGTCCTCCATTTCTTTTCTCTATTGTAATTAATGTGTAAGAGCTAACTCCCAGCAGGTGGTTTAAAACAAACAACAGAGTTTCTACGAGGTGGCGTATTAAACCCTGATTGACAGGCCAATTTCCATGGTAATTTTACTACTTCCGTTTTAGTCGATATAGCTTGAAAATCGTTTCCACATTTTTTTACGGGAAAAAAAATATAAATATAAATCTCCATTAAAAACCTTACATCCTGATTAAATCACTTTCTATTAGTTATAAAAAGATCGTAAAATGCATCATTTTTATAAACACTTCAATTTTAAATTAATAAACCGATCTCTATTGAAAATAGTCGGTGACCTGGTGGTCTAGGGGTAAGGTGTCAGACTTCTATGCTGGCGGCCGGGGTTCAATCCTCGGACCCGGCAAAGATTTATCTGATTACCAAACCCTTCCTTCACCTCTGACAAGACATCTTGTGAATGTGGGGAATGCCAGGCCTCCACCGTGGTTCGGATTCCACGTTAAACTGTAGGTCCTCCACTTCATCTCACAATCACCCTACCATTACACATTAGCGTAAGTGCGTATAACCCGAACGTGTAGTAAGACGCTGTGCTAATAATAATAATATTGAAAATACATAATCATATATCAATAACCAGCATTTATTTATTTAATTAATATTAATTCTGATATGTTAATGACTAAATCAGAAAGCGAAATTAATGCGGTCACACAGTAAAAATGACTGATTTGCGACCGAAACTATAGATGATCCAATGATGATATATTTTTGATTTGATTTATTATGACTTTAGGGAAACTTTTCTAAATTAAATTTTGAATTATGTAACTAATTTTTGTATGCAGATGTTTTTAAAATTAACCCAAAAAACACATTTTTGAAAATGGTTGAATTAAAAAAGAAATACAATCTAAATTTGGTGTGTAGTTTACAAATATAATATTTTTAATGACGTAAACCCATTCCCTGGGCCATAAATCGGTTATTATTTACTTTACTTAAATTTAGTTTTATTACAAGATAGGGGTGGCAACCCCCACCCCACCCCACCTACTCAAGCCGAGAGAGAAAGTTTCTCTGTAGAACCCAAGCCATAGATTCAGTCGGCAGTAATCCTATTGTTCGCTTGACAGGACAACACTAATAGCCCTGAAACCTGTTCAGAGTACCAGTTAGAATATTTAAGCCGTATTTTTTTTCATAGTCTTAAAAAAATCTTTGCAAGATAAATATATCATATAAAACATTTTTTTTCAATTGGGATTTTTAATATGTAATTTGTGAAAACAAGGGTTATATCAGTTCAAGACTTACAAACTAGCTTTTAACTGTGAATTAAATAGCGATTTACTAAACTTAAATTACCGACTTGACCTGGAATCGAAACAGGGACCCTTAGCATAGTAAACACACGAGCTATCGACATAGCTTAAGTGTCAGTTAAAATATAATGAGAGCCGTTCTACGTCAAATATGATAAGCCACTTTTTAAATAAATGTTAAAAATAAAAATATGACGATCATAGTATAGCTGTGGTAATTTAATATTAAACACCAAAATTAGATTCAAATTTAATGTTGCATAAGTTGACGCACCTTATGATGGATGTATCATATCAGGATATAACAACTCCAAAGCACTTTCCATTTTCATTATATACACCGTGGCTTCCTAATATAACACCAGGACCTTCTCTACGTGAGCTCACCTAGGTCACAACCTTTTAATTCATCATTCACGAATATTGCTACATGATACTTATGTTCCCGAACTTCTCAATAAATCAAATATTGTTTGGAAATATCCTTAGGCTCTATCTTAGCTACCACAAGGTTCCCAACAAAATTACCCTAAACATTCGTGATTTCATCCACAGTGACCCATATGAAGGCATCTCTTATGTAATTTATTATCCTTTTCAATTTTTCCTCATAATAGATATGCAAATAACTTTTTCATAGTATTGAATGATCAGGAATTTGTCGATTTCATTAGTGTCACAAGAAGGATGCAAATTCAGGCACTTGGAATTTTAAAACATGGGATGTTCGTAGCGACCATTGCACTACACAAGTCCTTACAGAATTAGTTTATTTAACAGGAAAGAAGGCACCCGCATCTTTGTTAAAAAAATTATTCTTCGAGTGACTCAGATTTTTTTCCGTAAGAAGTTTGCACCACACATGTTGCTCCAGTTGGCATTTTACGGAACATCCCATATTTTTGTTGAAAGCTTGACACATTGCAACTTTACTGTAGGTTGTGAAGGAGTCGTTGATCCCAGCCTATTATTCTAATTTACTAATCTGCAAGACTCAGCTGGTGTCATGGTGAAAAAAAAAATTAAAATCTGAGGGTAGCTTACTGTTAGACTTTCATTTTTAACCGCTCATATGAAACTAAAATAACTTTGAGATATTACAAGATAAGAATTTAAGTCGTTGGAGGGGAGGCAGGTTCCAGACCGAAACTCCTTATCTATTTGCAAAATTCTTTAAAAAAACTCATCAAAAGGTTCATTTTGCGGAGAAAAGGCATGTACTTAATGGAAAAACACTTGACTACCCGAGTTAGAGTTTACACCCTTTCAATAGTTCATTGAAAAATTTATTTCGTCTCATTTATGCAAACCAAACCAAATCAACCATTGTTTAAATATTCAACAAATATTCAATTAGTATAAAAATATATTAAAACATCACAAATTAGGTAGCTAAATGTAAAATAACTTGAAATATAATTAAAAACATGTCTAAAAAGAAAAATACATAAAATGTTAGTCAAATAATATTTAATTTTCTTTTTATATATTGTATTAAACCTAATATGGCGATTCGTTCTGAACATCTAAATTGCAAGGCATAGAATATGTATTTACATAGAAATACCAGCTCTAGTAATGACTTCCAGAGTTTTTTAGCTTTACTCTTTTCCTAAAATACAACTATTAAAAATATATTTGATTGTAATGACTATTATATATTTCTATATAATAATTGTGTTATGTTCTGTGATCTAGTGCAATAAGAGACAAACACGTGAGTCAATTGGGCAACTAGAGCGTGCATCTTCAAAATTTGTTCAGCATTAACGATTTCTAATAAAAGATTTGGTCAAATGGGTATTTTTACACATTAGAGTAAGAATTAACTCGAGTCCACAGATACAATAAAAACTTTTAAATCAGACCGAGAAGTGAATAATGTAAAAAAAAACATTTTCACGCCAATACCAAGATTTAAAAAAGTTTCAAATCATTAAATGAATTAAACCTTAACCCGCCTCGGTGGCGTAGTTGGCTGACGCGCTAGTCGTGTTGTACTCGACTGCTGAGGATGGGGAGATCGAGGTTCGAATCTCGGTTGGGTGAACTGGGGGTGGTTTTTCCTAAATGGTTTTACACTCTCCCTCCACGCAAATGCGGGTTTACTTCCTCTATTTCAACCTTCCCAATTCCTAATCCATTAGAGTAATTAGTACTTAAAGCGTATAACCCGAACGGTTAGTAAGACACGGTGCTAGATATTATTATTATTAATTAAACTTTACATATTCAAATACTGAGCTCATAACACAACTCAACTCCCTCCTCCTCTCTAGAATAAGTTTTGATTACAACGTTCTCTCTGACACCCTTTTCCATTTCTCTAATTAACTTACTGTGACTACTAATATTAAATGGATATTACACGTATTATTATGATTTTAATGGGATCTATTACAGCTTCCAATCCTTAATATAATTATTATTATCTTCCGTTGGTAGTTCAGGGGGCTGAGGGCAGCTACCCCATAAAACAATCTCTTTCCAAACAAATGCCCTCCCACAGTAAAAAATCAAATCCAATATACCTGCTTGACTCACACCGTTATGAGATTAGCTCCTGAATATACTATGTACTTTTATCACATGAGAAATATATGAATAGAGGCTACACCTTTATTTTTATGCATTTATCTACACTGTAGAATCATTGGTCCCCACACTTTTTGAATGGCGTACCACCCAAACAATTCCCGTATTTTGGAGTGCCACCAAGATTGTGCTGAATATTTAATATTTAGGTACATTTTAATGGCATCCAGGAATATAATTACAGAACACCATTTTTATATTAACAGATTTTATTCATCATTATATAACTTTTCTACTTAATTAATACGGCTAATAGGGCGCACGTATCAAAGAAATATAAAAAATACTCATATTTACCCTTCCAACAACTGTTTAAACCTCTTTTCCTTTTGTTTTGGCTTGGTCGTTATATATATATGGTATTTGATGAGACATTCTATTTTTACAACTTGAATTTGCTGGTTTTGTTTGGCTTCTCACGGTGTACTACCTGGAATAATTATACGTACCACTGGTAGTACGCGTACCACGGTTTGGGAACCGGTGCTCTGGATAAATAAGCCGAATACTTGGCACGTCTTCTTACTAAGCTAATTGTTTAATTCCCGTTGGGAGGGTAGTATTTATCATATTTTTATTAATTTACAGCCTCGAGGTCTGTCCTAGGATTACGCTAGCTTGTAAGTCGTGTGCTTATATAGTCACTTTCCAATGTAGGTATTCATAAAGGGCACGATAAATAATTATTCAACTATAATTTAAAAAGTTTCTAAATCATGTGCTAGTATAGCCAACTTTCAGCATGTTTAGAAAGTGCATGAATAACTTTCCAATTGATTTTAAAAACCTATGGAATCATTATATTATGCAATTATTGACAAATTTGTTTTTCAAACAACATAGCAATAAGCAATAGGTATATGATAATATGTTTTCATTAAACGCAGAAATAAAACAGTTTCAATATACTAGAAAAATAAAACAGTTTTCTAAGTAGTGTATATTAGAAATATGAACAAAGTGTATTCAATGTAGCCTGTTTATTCAAACACTCTGTGAACCCAAAACTTCAGGTAGAGTCGGCCGACCGGTCTTTGCTTTGTTTGTCATTAAAAATACAGAAAACCAATCAACCAAAAGAGTGACACACGTCAGGGTGGGGAAAGTAACATAGTGGTTTATTTACTCTCCTCAAGCAGTTCGAGAAGGAAGATAAGACCCAAAAGGAAATAGGAACATCTCATGGATTATTAACTGGAATATTGAATAAACGATTACGATTGAACCAGAATTAGCATTATTCACACAACAATCGTGAAATTGTGATCAGTTAAATTAATTAAATGAATCAGAAATAAATTCCTCTATACGCCTGGAAAGCAGAGGTAAGATAAGGCCGAATCGCCAATATCTATAGCATTAGCCCCCACCCACCAAATGTATTTTATTTAAATCTTAATATAGTTATATTTCAATTTCATTGTAGTTTTTAAAATATGGTAAATGGTTTTCAATTACGTTACAATACGAAGCCTCGTTCAAGCTGTTATACCTACCTAAGTTACGCGTTATTTGTGGGATAAGACGGGCTCTTAGCAACCTTTACATTAAGTAATGTTTATAAATAAAGTCATGGACGAGAACAATTTTAGTATATCATAAATAATATTGCCGTGATAAGACAAAGAGAACACTTCGTGTTCCAATGAACAAGTGTCTTTTAAAAAAAAACAATATTAATGATTTTTTTGCTCCACTATTATCCGAGTCAAATGTAAATATGTAGCGTGTCAATCATGTAACGTTGACACCTACACAATTATGCTACGTAAAAATACGAAGTTATAATAATTATATTGACAGAATCCAAAGAAGAATATTAGATTTGAAATATTTAATAAGAATATCCTTCAAAACCTACTGTTAACGACTGTATGGACTCGGATATTATCCACGTGCTCTCAATAGAAAATACTACAAGTCATTTCAATAATACAAATCTGCTAAAAATATTAAACTTACAATATTGGAATCCAAAGAAGATAATTAAAGCTAATACATTCGGGAACAATATGCTTTAAAACTTACTCACCGTAGTTGGATGAGATCGGATAACGCCAACATGCCTTCTAGCATAATGTAGAACACGAATGGCACAGAGTGCTTGCTAAACATATCCACTTACTACTCCTTCAGTCGTAGAAAAGAACTAAATCTATGCTAGGTTCGCTCCCACGACCCTCGAGCGCCACTGTCGTGGCGGCGTGTCTTCGAACCTCCCCTTTTCCACACCCTGTGAGCTCCCCTCATCCGCTGTGTTATCACGTCTTTTCTCTATTTCTTTTTGTTCCATTCTAGTACAAAAAATGGTATAAAATAGGTACTCTCATATTTACTAAATATTATTCTATCACATCACGTCATTGACGAAGGAACTTCTCTCCAAGAAGGGACTGGTGGCCATGGAGTATAGGGTGTGATTCTCACCGCCATGCCACTGAGGAAAACCTCTACACGAAGGGACCGGTTGCCCTGGAGTATTGGGCGTGTCACTCACCACGGTGCCTCTGAGGATAAAACTCTCTTCACGAAGGGACCGGTGGCCATGCAGTATTGGGCGTAGTACTCACTGCAACGCCTCCGAGTAAAATCTCTCTACACGTAGGAACCGGTGGCCATGATATGTTGGACGTGGTTCTCACCACCGCACCACCAAGGTTAATCCTCTCCGATTTCTTAAGTATTGAGGCGACGTCCATTTAACTTATTTTTTAGTTAAAAGATTAGAAATTGTTTATTTAATAAGTTCATCTGACTTATTGTTTATTTCAGACTTAGTATAGGCGAGGCGACTATTATGACTATTTTGACTTCTTGTTTCAGTCAGTATGACTAGATTTTGGTTTTGTATTATTACAACTTTGTTGATGTCACAGCAACTCTAGTGTTGCTCAAGTCCCTCTGACTTGTTATATTGGTCCAAGCGGCCATGTTTTTCCTATATCCATATGATATAGCTTCGATATAGGAGCCTTGAGCTCCAGATGTAATGGAAGACTAGTCCAAATGGTTGCTATTCTTAGTGAGCACGATATTTCTCTTTTGAGTCCTTAGAATTACACAATTGTTTTTATGGTTACAACCAAGTTGTCTATCCTTGTTTTTAGGACCCAGTCGGGTTAGTTTGTTTAATGTATTGAATTATTCTTGTTGTCACGCTTTTCGCTTGTGGTATTAGCTTGGATGCGTAAAGCGTGGAACTCCGCTTGTTTCTATATGGGGTCCGTGCGGATAATACCTTTTTTTTCTTTGCCCGTTTTTGGTACCTATTAGTCTTGTATGAATTAGATTAGTATTGTACGCCAGGGAGTGGATCAGTAAATATATGAACTATTGAATGCTCTGGCAGTACCAATAGGAAAAGAACCGGCCATAGTACTATTGTGTGTAGACACCTGTATATTAGCCATCTACCATTGTAATCCAATAACCTTTCTATTGAAGTTCATTATACTATGTCTCTTAAAGAATTTTCTTTTGTCCCAATCAAGCAAGCTAGTTTAAATTATAAATTTGCTAACAGTACTAAATGAATATAATTTCCAGTTAACGTTTGTTTATAATTATCTCACTGTTTTTCTTTTAGAATCAACTGACCGTAGTCTGGTGTCAGTCCAGCTGTTTTGTAATTGAACATTGTTCTTCAAGCCTACTGCATTTGATCTTGCCCGTGTTGCGACAAGAGAGTATTATTCTGGAACTTCTATCTTATGTTTTTGTATATCTATTTTAATCAATCATATTTTTTATATTTCGGTTATAATTAATCTATTTTTGTTATTGTAATCATCTTATCTATTTTGTTTAAACAATTCCCTTGAATACCAGGTAGAAAATTATGGTACAAATATATATATATATATATATATTTGTATTTACTACTTAATGTGATGTCCTTAAAATATAATAATTATTGAGGTAAATACATTCATCAAAGATACCAACTTCATCCGGTCAATACGCCGAAATTAGTGGCTCAGTGTACGGTACGTTTAAATCATTTTTACACTTTATTTCACTTTTCGCAGAGAGCTACATTCTTGCACATAATTCTCACACAAATTATTTAGACAAAGGAGGATATTTGCCAAGAAGATTTAAGTAACCCTTTTCACTGTTTATAAATATATTGTTTGCTAAAATTTAATTAGTTTTATATATTTTCTTTTTAAATAAATAACTGGTGAATTAATGGTTCGATATATGTTATAGATTTGAGAATTGTAAAGACAGTTTAAGAATAGATAAGGTAAACATGAAACATAATTCTTGACTTTATATTTAAATCATTAAAAACAACTTTTATTTTATTTTTTTAACATTAAGATCGATTCTAATTTTATTTAAAATGATTGCAATGTGTTTGCATTAAGATTATTGTTTATTGTTTGAAGAGATTTGGGTTTAGTTTAATTCATACCCGCGTCGGTGATTGAAATCTTTAGGGCAGCATGGTCCAACTTTTATTTTTCCAAGGGCAAAATCTGACCATCAGTTTGTACCGCGGGCCGAAGATAGCCTATATTTAGTAATTAGATCAAATTAATGTAAACCTACACATAATAATTAATAAACAGTTATTATTTCCAATAATTATACATAGGCCTACATTGCACTTTTGGTTGGTAAAATCTTTCAAATTTTACTGCTGAATTTGTTTATCCTCCAAAATCTGTAATATGAAGTACAGTATGGACACACATAGACTTTCACAAGTCATATTGGCATTATAATTATTGTATTTATTAATATTGTTACTAGTCAAATAAGGGAAAATGTGTCAGATATCTGTGCTCGGGGTCCGGGGTTCAATCCTTGGTCCCTGCACAGATTTATCTGATTACCAAATCCTTCCTTCACCTCTGACAAGACGTGTATTAATCACAACTTGTGAATGTGTGTAATTCCAGGCCTCCACCGTGGTTATGATCCCACGTTAAACTGTGGGTCCTCCATTTCATATCCCAATCACCCTACCATTAAACATTAGCGTAAGTGCGTATAGCCCGAACGGTTAGTAAGACGCGGTGCTAATAATAATAATAATAATAATAATAATAATAATCAAGTAAATGAATAAAAAATACATTAATCACCTTTTTAAATACATATTTTAATTTTAGTTACTAGCCATTTATCATTTTCCCCCGAATCTTTCTTTCCCTTTAATTTGACTCCAAGATACTGTGCGGGCCACATTTTCAGTGAGCGCTGGCCGCATTTAGCCCACGAGTCCCCACTTAGACCGCAATAGTCTAAAGCATCGCTCTCGGTAATAAATTGGCCAGCCGATCACGGGAATACCGAGGTTCGAATCCTGGTTGGATATACCGAGAGGGGTTTCCCCTAAATGTATTTCAAGTTCCCTCCACACAAATGCAGGTACAATTCATTTAAATTCAACCTTCCTTACCCCTACCACATTATCGTTGTTGATACATAGCCGTATAATAACATGATCAGATTGTATGTAAGACGCGGCGCTAAAAACACTTTATCTCAGAATTGATTTGAGGAGTATGAAATCAATAACATTGAAAATTCGTATAAAAAGTGTTTTTTTTCTTTTTCTGTATTAACTCTCTTCTCCTTTATAAATGACTCTATGAAGAAAAATACTTTTTTGGCTTTCAATATTCTGTAAATCTTTATATTGGATCTCAATCTATTTTATTTACGTCTTAATCGTTATTTTATTATGTGATCCTCTTCAATTCTCTATTCCTAAATGTCTCATTAACTATACCCCTAAAAAGCCGGACTATCACATCTGGGATTCTTAGGGAGCTAGTGTTCCCAATCAAAAATTATTTTTTTTTTACGCTAATGCGATAAACATTATCAAGGTGAAGTTTTAGAGGTAATATACTCACATTTGAGTATAGAGAGAGTGCAACACCATTTATTTTTATAAACCCTATTAATATATCCAACCGGGACTGTAGGCTCTATTTACTTTGTAGATGAGAGGGATGTCTTAGAGGCTTTGACCATACGACCACAGAAATGTTTTTTTATGTATAATATATGTTTGTAAATAGATACAACTGTATGCTTGTTAGTATATTTGTTGTCTTCCGGTTTTTCGCTGCACCTAAGTTGATTGTTTGACATTTTTACACCCCTAAAATAAAGTCAGTACTGTTATTCTGATACTAAAAATAGTTATTGAATTCAAGAGTTTGAATAGTGTTGACGTTTCAAGACTACAAACTATAATTATAGTTTTTTTACCACCATATATTGTTAATTTTAAAACCACTGACTGTGTTCCTCTTGCCCCTTCGTGTTTTTGTTGGTTAAAGCCACAGCGTCCCATTCGGATTGAGATATGGGTGGGATTGTGTCAACCACACGTCCTCAGGGACTCACATAATCAAAATCCATCCCAACAAACCTTAATTTAAAAAACATAAAAAAACACTACCAAGGCAGTATTCGTTTTCTCCCTCTTTCTTCACAAAGATAAAAACCGTTTTCAGTTCACAATAAAAAAAATGCAAAATGGGGTTTTAAGTGGGATCCTTGAAAACAGGCTTTCTTTAAATAGCTTGGTTTTTTTAAAAATACCAGGATCATAAACCAACAACAAGGTCTCTTTGTCGAGCAATACTTATCATTGTATATATATATATAGTCAATATAGGTTAGAGATATCTTACAAAGGGGAAGTGAGCCTTATATATTTATAGTTTTATAAGAATTTGTAACGATTATAAATACTGGGTTGGATGACGCGTTAGTGGTTTTGATTCTGATCAAGAAGGTCAAGGTTCAATCGTGACTGGTTACTTTGAAATGTACAGTACATTACAACATAATAACTATTTATTTATCTCAAGGTAAATACCTTTATACATTTATTTATTCGCCACGTTAGAGGCATAAATAATAATGACTAATGAGGTAGGGATGAGGAAGAAAGCATTTAAGAGGAAATAAACCCGAATTTGCGTGGAAGGAGAGTGGGTAATCATTCAGGAAAAATCACCCTCAGTAGACCAGACTGGAATTCTAAACCTGATCTCTTCACTCGCCAGTCTAGTACGAGATTGGCGCATTAGACCATTCGGCCACTGAAGCGGGTACTTATGTAAACTCCTTTAATAACCTTCCCTTATTTCATTAAAATATATTATATCATTGCTTATACACATTGCGTTTTGTAGTATTGTTAGTATGGTTTAGTGATATTATCATTTGCTAAGAGTGTTTCATCTATAACTATCGAAACAAGATTCTAAGTTTAAATGTATATAAAATGTATCATCATTCTTTTGTAAAATTGAAATAAAATCAACTTAAGTACAGTGTGTTGAAACTTGGTTCCACACTTCAAGTTAATCAGTTTCACTACCCGTGAAACAAATTTTAGCCGTAGGCCTAATACATACTCTTGTTTCTCTTTCTGTAATTTTTCCTAATTGCCTTAGTGTTTTTACCAGTATATAATGCGGTCTTACATAAGCTGGGATTTTTATTTAAATTAACTACTACCCACTTTTCATATTTTATTGCTCTCGTTGCCTCTCCCTCCCCCTTCTCCTCCCCTTCTAGAACCAACACCAACACGAACTCTCTCATGACCTTTCCAGAAACTACCCTCTTCTCCCTACAAAGGCAATCATTCTCCTCTCCAACAACGTGAACTGGTGGTGAATTGCCAGTCTCTTGCTGTCAAAACTATCTACTATGAAACATGTTGTTGGGGCAGTATTTTATCTCAAGTTTAAGAGGAGGGATGGGGTTTTCCCACTCTATGTTCTAGAGTGTAACAATGGTATTCAAAGTTTTCTCTCAGAGTATCCCTTGAGAATTAACATTTACCTGGAGAAGCGTTTTACAAACTGTTCTCTACAGTGCCCTTGGGCAGGTAGGTTTTGAATATTAATTTGTCTCTCACACTATAAAATAGCATCAGTAATCAAGATTGCCAATTTTTTTTCAAATCTGAATAAATAACTTTTACAAAAAATCGCAGCAATAACATATGATCTTTTCCTTTTGTTTTATATTATTATAATTGGAAAAATTTAATATTGGCGTAAAAGAAATTGAAAGCTCCAGCATGTGTTATTTTTGTATGGCACAAGGGCTCCTTCGGTCTAAAAGTTTGGGAAACCCTGACCCATATTACCGTTGGTCTAAGCGCTTTTAAGTATTAATACTAGCAGTTTTAAGCCTGTCTTTGATAAGATGGTTTAATAGGTGACCTGGTGGTCTAGGGGTAAGGTGTCAAGACTTCTGTGCTTGGAGTCCGGGTTTCAATCCCCGGTCCCAGCAGAGATTTATCTGATTGTCAAACCCTTCTTTCACCTCTGACAAGACGTGTGTTAATAACAACTTGTGAATGTGGGGAATGCCAGGCCTCCACCGTGGTTCGGATTCCACGTTAAACTGTAGGTTCTCCATTTCACCTCAAAATCACCCTACCATAACACATTAGCGTAAGTGCGTATAACCAGAATGGGTAGTAAGACGTGGTGCTAATAATAATAATAATAATAATAATAATAATAATTTTAATGATGATGATGATAATAATAAGATGATTTAACGTAAACTGAGTATGCTATGTCCGAAGTTGGTAAACAAAATCCTGTACACTGATACCTTATTCATCTATGTAGGCTTTGTATTAGTTGAGAAAAAGGTATGTTGACAACAGAAATAATATATAGAATATATAATAATAAGTATTAATAGCACGAACTATCTTTATTCACTATATCAAGTTGGATTAGTTTTTATAACGGAATCACCTATATTTAAATTTCTAATACAGATAATTTTACATGTCCCACATCAGTGGACATGTCGACCAAGACATCAATTTCTTGTCTGAGTTTTCAGAATGATGTAGAGGCTGAGATTCGAGTCCTGGCTAGGTGCACTGAAGATTTCTTCCCTAAATAATTCCCCACACTATATTTGTTTCTATTTTTAATTTATAATCCCCACGAAGAGTACAGGCAGATACTAACACGTTGTGTATGAAAAGTATTTTAGACTTAATCTACAACACTCGTCCCCTTCCCGTGGCATTGTGTTTCGAGTGGTCAACCACCAGTCTAGGGAACACTGGTTTGATTTTGGGTGTTGCTAACGAAGATATTTACTTCTTGGATACAAATTAGTCCTGCCACCCCATTATTATTTTCACAGTCTTTAAATACCCGTTCAGTTTATATACTGCACATACATCAATAACGTTAATATGATAGGGATGAGGAAGGTATAGTCTAAAGAAAATGTACTCACATTTTCATGGAAGCATATGGGAAAACTATTTATTAAAACTACCCTCAATACACTTTGTCAGGAATCGAACCCTAACATCCCCGTCACCAGCTAACAAGTCTGAATGGGTTTGAGCCATCATTAAATATCTAGACACCAGGGCTGAATATTAAGAATAAGAGGTTCTGTGTAAAATTATGCTAGTTTTAAAGTCATGTTCTGACATTAAGTCTGTGTATTTATTAACTGAATGCTTAATCCTCTTTTGAAACATCTTCAATCCTTTGAATAATAAACCTGTAAGTTAAGAATCTAATAAATGTACAGTAGAAGTACAAGCAATACATACAAATAGACACACTATGATGTATTTTAACATATAAATACTTAATATTAGAGAGGAGTACTTTGAGCGCTACAATGAGGCCTTTCCGTTTATAGCGGATTTGATCCTTTTTACTTTTTTTTTAGCTTTTTTTTTTCTTGACTAGCCAATATTCACCGAAAGGTTTTTGTTCAAACATCGCTTTTAATTATTTATCACCCGCCTCGGTGGCGTAGTTGGCTAACGCGCTAGTCATGTTGAGCTCGACGGCCGAGGACGGGGAGATTGAGGTTCGAATCTCGGTCGGGTGAACTAGGGGTGGTTTTTCCTAAATGTCTTACTGTTAAAATGTACTATATGCACTATACATTATTATTATCACCGTGTCTTACTATCCGTTCGGGTTATACGCACTTACGCTAATGTGTAATGGTAGGGTGATTGTGAGATGAAATGGAGGACCTACAGTTTAACGTGGAATCCAAACCACGGTGGAGGCCTGGCATTCCTCACATTCACAAGATGTCTTGTCAGAGGTGAAGGAAGGGTTTGCTAATCAGATAAATCTTTGCCGGGACCGAGGATCGAACCCTTGCCGCCAGCATAGAAGTCTGACACCTTACCCCTAGACCGCCAGGTCACCTTTTTATTATTATTATTATTATTAATACTATTATTATATCCCCATGTCTTATGACCCGTTCCGTTTATACGCACATGTAATAAGTACGCTAGTGTGCTAGGGATGACATAAGTAAGGGCTAATCAAGAGAAAGTGTAGCTGTATTTGCGTGGGAGAAGAGTGATAAATCATACAGAAAAACCACCCTCATCACACCTGGCCAGGATTTGAACTCCTTCATCCGCGTCATCGACAGTTCAGTAAATTTCGATAGTGATGCCTTAGAACAGTTGTTCCCACTACTTTTTTCATAAGATCTACTTCTCAAATGCAAACTTAAATTATCTAATTTTAGTAAATACCTGTGTTAAAAAATATTACATTGTTTCTTGCACTAAAATCACTTGGGATGATAGCGTAACATATTGATGGAAAACCATTGGAGAACTATTGATAAGATCATAGATATCCCTATTATTTACGTAGCTGAATAAATTAAAGTTGGTTTTAAATTAATGTATAAATGTAATATTAAAAAAAAAACGTTCCGCTAATTTAATCAAAAGTAAGTATTATAAAGCTGTATATATCAATGTTAAAATAATGTATTCATATTTTAAAAATATTGATATATTTTAAACTCCTTGCTGCATTTGACATTTTGTATTGCACAACAATTTTTTTTTTTTTTTAGTTTGGGGTGTACAGTACATTCTAAGGCAGTTTGAAAAACCATGAATCTAAATGCTCGTACGATATTTGGATTTGACCACTTTATTTACGAAAATGCTGCTTTGCACAAATAATCTGACCCAAAATGTTTGTGGAAATTTTCACTACACTTTTTCAAACTTAGATACTTTTCTGCAGATGTATACTTCCAAAATGTTTTTCCAAAGTTCTTGATTTAATACAGATATCGTTTTGTTGTTGAATCATTTCTGTTTCCAGTGTTACAATATCAATTTTAAATTAGAGATGAAAGTTTTTCTGTCATCCGTATACCTGCATGTCTGTATCAAATAGGAAACTCATAAATAAAATTACACTTTTGAGTTTTTTCAAGTTTCTCAAGCACAGCATAAATATTTATAATTCATCTATGTATTTATTTGAGTCGCGGCCGTGGAAAAAAAATGAAACTATATATTAATTACCACTAAATTTTTTACTAATTTGCATGTAAATTTAAAAAATAATATCACCTTGACGTAATATTTGAAGCTGTTCGAGCCGTTACTTTTTCCCAAATTTATCTCTTTTTTGTAATGATTAAATGAAGTAAATATCCTTTCAATACTTTTTCACTGGAGATCGACTTTAAATTACTACAAGATCGCCCTTATGGACACCATTGCCACTGAAACAGGCTACTGTCTAGTTGAGGTGAGTATTGATCAACACGACGAGAGTGTTAAATGGGATAATGGATAAAGCGGTTACATTGGTCAGATGGGAACTCGAAATTGCAGCGTTCTGCAGACTTTAGTGAAACATTTGCTCCACTGGAATACCCCTCATCTCACGCCACTCTCTCATGGCTTATTCAACGAGACTAGTGTAATTAATGTTATTAGTGAGATGTTTCTACTCGTGACGTTAATTAGTTTGTAGGATCACAATTAAGAGTGTAAATAGTTGATTTGTTGAATTACTGTTGCCATAAAAGTACAGTAAAATTCTAATGTGTTTTTCCTTACCCGTATACTACCTTTCCGAATTATTTGCTTAAAGTGAGAATAATAAAGCATGTAGAAAAAAACAAACACCTTATCATATTTATCATCGGCAAACCATATTGGTGCAAGTGTCCACCGATACGGTAACATGTTTTTTCGAACATGGTAGAATTATTTCAACCTAAGGCTCAAAACAAACTAATTTAACTTGGGTGGTAAAACTAAATATTAAATAGTTAGCTATAACATTCCATGGCGTCAACTTGCAATCGAGTCATACTGACCAAGTGGCCACCATCTTCTGGCGAAGTTAATTCCAACTTCCGAGAATATAGGGTGTAATGTGATCAGTACAATGAATCATCCAGTTTTCTAGACCAGAGCTGCTACTTTTTCATTCAAGTAGCTTCTCATTTATCCTCATGAGGCTGAGGGTCTGACCCCTTTTCAGACTCACTGCTTCACAGAAATATCTGGATGTCCTGGGGATCGAACCCGAAACTTCAAAACATATAGGCCAATATTTAACTATAATGTCAGAATGTTTAGTTAATACCTGTATTTTTTTTTATTTTTACGTTTGACACAAAACGTTTTGCGGAAAAACATCCTCAGTGCACCTGACTGGGGTTTGAACTAGATAAAATCTCGACCTTTCGGGTGGGGTTCAGGAGTAGAAATCACCGCACTAGACGATCTGATGTGTGTTTTAGATTCTGACCTGAGTTTAGACTCTGTGATGTGGGAATGTTGATTGGATTCCGGGTGGTGCTGGAGAATAGACTATATTTACTTTTTTTTTAACATCGCGTCTCACTACCCATTATGGTAATACGTTTTTGTACTACTTACGCTAATGGTTTAATGGCGGAGGAAGAGTCAAAAACTGCATCAGTACACCCAACCATGATTCGAACCTTTATCTCCCTTTCATCGGCAGTCTAGTCTACTGCGAAAGTAGCATGTTAAGCCACTTGTCCACCGAAGCGGGTCTTTTATTTACTATTTGAGTAATCATTCACGATCATATAAAGTCAATATATATTTAATTTCTAATAACGCCAGTGATGTGTTTATGGGCCTAGAAAATAAAGTGAACATAAAATCACAAACAAAAAAAAGCTTTCTTGTGATTCTATTGAATGAACACACGATAGGTTTGATAGATATGTTTTAATTTTAAGTTTACATCCTTTCTCTAGGTGAATGTCAATACATTTTCTTAAAATGTATCTTCATGCAGTGTCTTAGGGTAATCATTTCCATATGTGAACAACTCGAACGGGTAACAAGATTTTTTGAATATATATGCTCGTAAATTTTAAGCTTAAAGATCGAAAGCTTTTAAGTATGATTATTATAACAACATTTCAACTCGGCTACTTATTTAAGATTCAAGTTTGAGGTAAGGGTAGGCATGTCTACCACTCTTTGATAAATTTAGCAATAATGTGATATAAAAACGCTTTTTAAATGAACGCTAATTTCATGCCGTATGATTCTTGACGTCAGATGCTGATAGAAGGTCTCAGCCGATACTGTAACACCGACAAATGTATGAATCATTATTATTATTATTATTATTATTATTATTATTACTAGTAGTAGTAGTAGTAGTAGCAGCATCGCGTCTTACTAACCGTTCGTGTTGTAAGCACTTCTCTAATGTGTAATTGTAGGGCTATTGTGAGATGAAAATGGAGGACCTACAGTTTAACGTGGGATCCGAGCCACGGTGAAGGCCTGGCATTCCACACATTCACATATTGTGATTAATACACGTCTTGTCAGAGGTTAGGGAAGAATTTATCTATCAGATAAATCTATGCTGGGACCGAGGATTGAACCCCGGAACCCCAACACAGAAATCTAATACCTTACCCTTAGACCACAAGGTAACTCATAACTTATTTGACCACTTACGTTACATTAACATAAATATATAACAATAGTTAAACTATCTATAATTTACACTAAATTAATAGAATTTATTTATTTTTGTCTCTCGAGGCAAATTTTGACTATAATTATATGTAGCATTAGTCAAAATGTTGTGTGGGTAACTGAAGTTGGACGCTAAAGCGCACTCTTTAGAGTTGCATGCCTACAATTACTACTGTTAAGACTATGCATAATAGTAGATCATTTTGACAG
Source organism: Timema douglasi (assembly GCA_901482245.1). NCBI lineage: Eukaryota > Metazoa > Arthropoda > Insecta > Phasmatodea > Timematidae > Timema > Timema douglasi. The sequence continues at coordinate 18,582 of CABEEJ010000154.1, forward strand.
GTAGCTTGTAACTTATATAATTACGAGTCTAACTACCATAGGAATGGGTCTAAGTGACTGCTAGAAAAAGATGTAAAAACAGTTGAAAGATAAACATAATAAAAACAAATTATTTGTTGTGAAAGTTATTACCGGCAAACGTGACAACAAAGCTACTTATGGTCATGTAGAATGCGAATGGATACATGAGAACTATCTATCAGCTAACATCACGCCTACCATGGGTGGGGTATATATAATAAATATTTTCTAATTTAAAACAGAATCAAACTAAACCACCCAACCTTTACATTTTATCATTTCGAGATTTCGCGACGTGACAGTAGACTAATCCTTTATTTACCACACGAATATGAAGTAAAAGGTACCAACAAATCAAAACAAGATCTCAATTATGTTTTAATTTGTAATATCAAAAGGAAAGGGAAGGGGTGATTGTAAATTTGTTAATTTAAAATGATCAGTCATGCGGTAGTGTTTTATACGAGTTTCAGTAGGCTACATGGAAAATATCTCTACAGTTGGTCACGTGGTCGGTGTTTGAGTTGGATTAAAACTTTAATGCAAATTTCGATCAACACTGAGATTACAAACATCCGGAATGTTTTGGAAAGTAATTATTTATCATATTCCTTCCAGTAGAATTCAAGTACAGTTTCTTGTACCTACTTTTCTCATGATGGCCTCATCTAATTAGGTATTTAGTAATATTGTGAAGACTACCTTTTGTTTTTGTTGGAAATTTAACTTGAGCTTTTCAGACACGCATATTAAATCACTACACGAATTAAAAACTAATTTAATATTAGAGAGTAGGACTAATATTACTCGATAGTTAACTCTAGTGCCTAATAAATTGCTTCCTTTTTTTGTGATTACTTCCCGAACAGGCTATCCACATATTTGAGAATTAATTTAGGTAAATTTAATTAATTCATAAATCCAGTTATGGGAGAGGGTGATGAAAGTGTAACTTAGAGAAAATATACTATATTTGCATGGAGGGAAATTAGGTCATTTAAAATAAATCACCTCAGTACATCAAGTCGGTAGTTGAACCCCAATACTTACTCACCAGAAAATCAGAAAAGATGAACCGGACGCCTGTGTCCTCTTTCCCACTGGCAGAAATTTAAAAAAAAGTATACCAAATAGATAACTGGAAGAACAAGTATACAAATGGTAATAGTTACCATCCAATTGCACCAGTGTATTCTATACTGGTCGTCGGGCACTCTGACCAATCGTTCATGGGATCAGTAAGATTATATTTTTAAAATTGAGTTTGCTAATATATGTTGTGTATTTTGTTGATTCATTTTCTACCCTAGCCTGAGTAGCCATGAGAATAATGGCTTTCAGAAGGCATTCGTCTGAAGCCATTTCCGTGAGCTGAAATGAGTCCTTCCCTTTGACAATGGACGTACTCACAATGGCCGTGCGTTTGCCTCTTAGCGCTCCATTTACAAGGAAGGAATAGCATGTCTAGTGTCATTAGGTGTTGAATGGCGTGAGTAGTCCGGCGGCGTAGAAATTATAAACAACCTTTAATCACGCGCCTTGGAAGTTCCAACCGTAGATATATGACAAGTTCGAATACAGTAATCATATCTTGTGACCTTTGACTAAAGAGTGATACTTTGTACAAGTAAGCTATTGGCAGAGTTGGCCTAACGTTAACATGCTCGCCCCTTACCCGGAAGGCCTAGGTTCGATCTCCATCCGAAGGACACTCTTTTTTTCTAGGCACGTTTAACACAAGGGTTGGTAAAAGCCCATATCACGATAGATTAACCGGGAAATTGGGTAAACGATTACGTTCGATCCGGAAAGGTATAAACATGGTAATTAAGCATTTTCATTTGTAAACAGCCTAATTGGGATCAGTTTCGACTCTTTTTGATTCAAAAATAACGGTTTTTCTATTTTGTTGTATTTTTCAAAATATGGGAGAACTGTTTCATTGATTTAAAGTCCAATTTTTTTTATAGAAGACTCAAAACCACAATACAATGTAACGCCAAATTTGAACAGTATTATATACCTAAGTTGGATGTTATCAATGGGGTGAGACGGACTCTTAACACCCTAATCTAAAGAAGTGATGATAAACATGATAGTAAAAATTTAATACACCAGCATTCACCCGGAGGCATTATGTAAAGCTAAAATGTGAAAAATATCCCCAATGCCTTTGGAATGAAATCCAAGCCTTTTTTGTTTAACACCATGTCCTACTAACCGTTTGGGTTGTACGCCCATGTACTAATTACACTAATGTGTTAAGGATTAAAAAGGTTTAATTTAAAGGAAGTTTACCCGCATTTTCGTGGAGAAAGAGTGTAAAACTATCTAGGAAACACTACCCTCAGTGCACCCTATTGGGACTGAGCCCCGATCTTCCCGTATTCGGCGGTCTAGTCTATTGCGAGTGTAGCACCTTAGACCATGTAGCCAACGAAGTGGGTTGGACTATTTAAAAAGTATTGGATGAAGAATTTTAGTTTTAATCAAATGCAACATTAGACATACCAAAATGAGATATACATTTCAAGTCGCAAAGTAAAATACCACTCCAAGGTCACTTGACCTCGATCTCATGGGTCAGAGCTACTAGCATGCCAGTCAAGCTCATTGATAGTGAGTCAGCTCTTCCAGTTTCCACAATATTCCCGTCCTAAAACCTGCTCTAAGTTCCTGATATTTGCATTATTATAGTTACGTAAGAGTAAGGGAGATTAGATGAATCTAATATGCGTTTGTGAGGAAGTATATTGGGAAAGAAACCTCACACAGGTGAGATTTGAACCCTATCCTCCTCTTCACTGGCCAAGCAGACAAGATGAAACTTTTCCCACGTTACCGCTGATGTGGGTTCTATATTCTTATAACGTGTTCAGGTGAATAATAATGAATATCTTTTATAGAGCTCCTTATCCTAATCCTTCAGAATGGGTTGATTAAGCTGTTAGTAGTCATCAAACCGGTATTAAAGCGTTCTTTTAAAAACGAGGTTTGGATTAAATAAAATTAAAATAAACTTACTTCCGGGTTGTTGTGGTTCGTGGTAATCAGCTACTGGGTTGTGCAACTCTGAAATGATCTCATTCGCTGTCTAATAAAGTTACTACTTGTGTTTGGGTCTGAGCTGTTACTCAGGTTGTAAATCCAAAGAACTACGGTTGAGTGTTTTAAGTTAACAGTCATGATGTAATAGTTTGTGTCTGGGATAATCTTAAATAATGGTTCATTGAGAAAACAGACTGCCTACACATATACACTCAACCCCAAAATAAAACAAATTTTAAGGGAATACTTAGTTTTAAAACATGTAAGAGACTCACCATAGACATTTTTTGTTGATATCGCTTCTAATCTTTACTTGACATGTCAAATGGTCTCAGGTAGCATACCCGCGTTTAACTACCTATTCTGCCTAAAACTGGGAGAACGGAGTTCGATCCCAGTCGGGCCCACTGAGGGTGATTTTTTCCTAAGTGGTTTTCCAAGTAAATGCAGGTGCATTTTCTCATAACTAAGCCTTCTTAATCCCTAACCCATTAATGCAATTAGTACATAGGCGTATAATCTGAGCAGGTAGTAAGACGCGGCATTAAAAAACTAATAAAAACTACCTATTAAGGCTATACAAATATATATCATTACTATACTTGGGTAGGGACGAGGAAGGAAGAATTTTATAGGTTATGTAGTTGCAGTAGACCCGGCCAGGATTAGAAACCCGACCTACCCTTCACCAGCAGGCCAGTCCAGAACGAGAGTGGCAACCACTGAAGCGGACCAGACCCCTCTTTAAAATGTATATACACATTTAACGGATAATGTTTCCGGTGACAGGGAGGTAGAGATTTGAATCTCGGTCGGGTACACTGATAGGGTGGTTTTCTCAATGTGATTTAACATTGTTGTTTCCTCAATTATTTGGGGTGGGGGTTGGGAATGCGGCTCTTTAAATTAAGCATCTACTAGCAGTTTTGTTAAAACTATTACTTAATAAACAGTTTGATAAAACACTTTAGTATTCATTATAATCGTAACATTAACATTATTTTGTAGGTGTTATGTCCTTAGCACTCAGCGCATTGACAATCTTCGTAAAAGACAAAACAAGACCGAAATAAAATCAAGAATTACCCACAAGGCTTCGTGTTACCAACTTTGTGACCAACGCTTTGGCCAGTTGGTAGAGTTTCTTATTGTACTAAGCTTTATTGGTTCGATTTCCTGTGGGGGACTTTAGCCTTTAATGTTTTAAGTCATTATTTTGCCATGCTATGTTCGTCATAGCATTGAGTTAGTGGAAACGTGTAATTAGTTTCAAAATTATTTTGTATTTTTGATACAATATATTCGTTTTCATCTACACTAATGAGCACGTGGATAAATATGTCAGTCTCAATATCTAGTTCTTCGTTGACGATTGCTAAATGATTTCCCACGTTCTCTCCGCTGGTGCATTTCATATTTTTCTTCTTTATCCCTATGCCATTTAGTTTAAATATGTGGATATCCAATATGCACCTCCCAGTTACGCTATCCAGAGCAGACTTTTTTTTTGTATCAGGTGTTTTTTTATTGTGTCAGTACAATAAATTTATCCTCTTATATATCAGTAAAGATACAACACCTGCGATATAATTCGCAGAGCACGGTTGTTAGGAAACGTCACATGGACTTGACTTATCTGCCTTCGGGTGGACGGGCATACAGAGAAATACAGACGGACGAGTAGAATAGTGACGTACTAAAGGAAGGAAGAAGTTGTATAATCTCAAGGGGTCACGGGATCGATCCTCTTTTCATCTCTCTCTTTTCTTCACTTTCTAACCTAAACGTCACTAAAGCGGATCAGTAAGGAAAACATTCTCGGCACATGTTAAGTCCTCATCTTAAAGAGAAGATCCCAAAGGTCGGTTGAACTATAAATGTGTTGATCTGTAAATACCCCTTGTTGGGTTGCCTGGTTTGGGCATCCCTCTCTTTTTTTACATATAAACCACGCTCGTGCTATCCTCATGTTTACACTAATGAGGTAGTCGTGTGATGTTATAGCAATGTGGAACAAAAGATAGCGCTTTGCTAAATAAACAAGAAAACACATTCAAATCAAATTTTACATAAAACACGATTTAAATAATGTATGAAATCTTGTTTAAGTATATAATAAAAATTATATGATAGAAACATAAAATTAATATAGCAGCAAGTCAAGATTAGTTTTATAATGTTAATATCTAGTTTTTAGTCAAGAGTATTCTAGTTACAACAGGGGAAAGTATTTTCGTAACTAAAAAGAACTGTCGAAAAACCTCACAAATAACAATTCATATCGTTAATGATATTTTCTACTTGGTGAATTCAAAACTATTTTACAAAGTGGATTGTGAATTAGCTAAACGCACTAAAGCACTTTAAGTCCTATAACTTTTAGACACAAAGGTATGAAACCGAAATGAAAGAAAATAACCAGTTTATTCTGTGAAGCCTCTCATTAACCTGCTGATAACATTTTCCCTCTTCCGTTGATGAGTACACACTCACTCCACTATTTTCTCCTGGACAACATTAACTTGCATTTCAAATTCATGTTTTTCTAGTTTCCTATTCTAGATAGACAATGCTTCCAAGGACGTTTAAAATCAACATACTAGGAGGAAGATTCTTACTGAACATTTTCCTTAATAAGTTAAAAATCTTGAGCTGATGATGTTTTTAAAAAAATTACAAAAAAAGTTCTAAAAAAATAATGGTGTGATACTAAGAGATTTTATTTAGAATTATTTGAGAATTTGTCGTTTTTGCTTCAACGTTTTTTTAATAAAACTTAAATATATTTCATGGAAAATCCTATCTCGACCTGCTATGAATTTACAGGTAGGCAAAATCTATAGATGATTATTCTGTTGCTGTGCATGTTTGAAGATGTTGAAAACAACATCTCATTTGAAATTTATTACATGTGAAATTCTTTCTGGGGGTGATCAAAACGGTAGCGTTTTTTTGATAAAATCGGATGCAGAGAAAATGTTATTTTAAAATTTGAATTAACATTGGAGTGGTCAGTGTATGTAGAGATAAAAAAAGAAAAGCCCAGGCTTAGGTAAACAAACATTCAGCCACACATGGTGAACTACTTTTTGCGGTGCCATTATAATAAGGTAGAAGGGAGTGGAAAAAGTTAGGCAAGAGGAATTTTAAGATTGTGATTTGAGATGCAACCCACACACGTTCACTCTAGACCTATTAACTAGACAACATTATTAAGGGACAATAATAAATTCTTATTTTTAAGAATTCGATTTTTCACTGTTATCAAATACAACTTTATATAACTTGTGAGAATTAAGAGTTACGAGATTATAAAATTAAGAAAATAAATGGTACGGGCACCACATAGACTTTCTATATTTTCTCTTATAATAGACATTTATTTAAAATTCGCAAGATTTGTGAAACGAAATAATAATATATGTATATATATTGTTGTATAAACAGTACTCCAAAGATCAAAAATAATATACAATGTTACGTAATCTTTGGCATTAGGAACTAGAAACACTGTTATAAAAATGTTGAATAAAGAAACATAATAATTGTCCACCAAAGAGCATAAGAAACAAATTTATTTTCAAAGACCTGAATTAAAAATTATACATATTTGCTTATTGCTCAGAAGTTATTGGTTTTATAAAAATGTATATCAAATTAAAGATTTGTATCTTTGATAGTATTACAACTTTAGAGCGATAAGTTATTTCATATTTCTAATAGTTGAGAATAAATGATGAGGATTGGAAAATTTTACCCATGGAAAGTATCCTTAAAATCATTTTCATGATCAAATGAGAATTACCTTCTTGTTCATAGCGATAAAAACTGCCTAGATATATAATTTAATCAAAATTGTTAAAATGAGTTTTGAAAGAATAGATTTTTTCTATCATTTCGTCTTTCAATAAATTATCCTTAAATTTAAGGTTAGATATTTAATTTCAAAAACAACTAGGGGGGATCTTATGAAAATCTCAGATACCAAGTTTTAGCCAAATAGGTAAAATAATTTCGCTCCGAGGTGTCGAACGAAAGTTAAAAGCATGATATCTCGTGTTAGGCTTTAATAAATCTATAATTATTTAAAACCTCTTGATTACTGTAACGACATTAAATAATTTTGGGGGAAGATTTTATTATAAATAAATGATACGGAAATCCGCATTGACTTTTTCACTCCATTGTTTAAAAATGAAGATATTTACTCAAAACTCGTAATATTTGTGAAACCATATAATATCCACTAGCAAACCCGAGCAAAAGTTGCGTTAGACTTACATAAAAAATTACTCCCTGTTCATATTTTATAATTTTATTTTTAAAGAATGAAAGCTCTGGTTTGTTTATTTGTACCAATAATAAAGATCGATATTGTATCCACAAGTGTCCATTTGAAATTATCGACATTTTATTAATGGTTGCACCTCTTATGGTTTACCTCATTGCTATAAAATTCCTCATGTATAAATTTTGACCAATAAAATAGTTAAAAATTGACTATTAGTCTAAACTGATAATGATAGATAATCGCTGTACAATTATTTCCCCTAAGAGGTCAAAGGAAAAGAATATCAACTTTTTTAGACGCAAAATTGTATTAATATATTTGCCAGTATTTAAGGAAATATTTGTTTGATAAAGCTATATCTCAATTGAAAGTTGTTTTTTTATTAGTACTAAAATTTTGCAATGAAAAGTTATTTAGTATCTAAAATATTTGCGGACATACGGAAATTTCCGCTTCTGTAAGATACCCTAAAATTTATTTTCAGAGCAAAATGAAAATAGCCATTTTATTTATAGTTTTAATCAAAGCTTAGATACGAATTTAATCAAAATCACTATAGCTGATTTTGAGAAAATCGATTTTTTATATTTTCATTCTTCTGTAAACTACCCTTAATTTTAGGGTCAGATATCCAATTCCAAAAACCCGTCAGGTCAAACCTATGAAAACCTCAGACACCAATCTTCAACCAGATTGGTAAAATAGTTTAGTCTCTACTTCGAGGTACAGACAGACAGATGGACAGATAGACAAACGGAAATGCAAAAACCACTTTTTAGGATTCGGGGTGTCATGACACGTAGAGATTCATTAAAATTTCGAGTTTTATTTTCTTGACGATCATAATACTTTTTCTACCTCAAAGGTAATGAGAAGGTAAAATATATAATCCTGGTTTAATTATAAACGAACATTTAGTTTGTGGTGAAATAAAAAAAAACTCTTTCTATCCACTTGGGCCCAATATTATATATTTGAGAAAAACTTGAAACCCCTTAATGCCCAAGACATGGAAACGTTTAGTTCTAACATGATTGGTTTGTATTGTATTTACTCTACGCGCCCTTGTTATAAAAGCGTGCATATAATTGACTTTAGTATTATAAAGATAGACAATTTACGTCACGTACAGTTAGATTATTTGCCTGAAGTCGTTAATAAAAATTCTTATTAGAATTAAGTACTCCAGCAAAAATGATATCGAAAATATAATTTATTCACTGGAGTAACGCTTATTAGTTTCATGCAATTACAAAGCCATACAGAATGCCTTGCTATATAGCACGACAGTAACATTCTGATAATGTATGTACAATACTATGACAGTTTATATTGTAGAAAATTATTTAAATCTTTAGATACAGGTTAATGTAAGCAACCTTAATAAGTAGTCTATACACTGTGTGTTGAGTCTATCTCAGAGTACCCTCAACCTATCGTAACCCTCAACAATGTTGTTGTTTCTCTCTAACACGTCCTAATACCCGTTCCTATTATACGCAAATATTAATTACGCTAAATGTACAGAGATGAAGAAATGTACTAGCTTTTGTGTAGAGGGGAGTGGGAAACTATTTAGAAAAAAACCGCCCTCCGTACACCTAGCCAGGAATCGAACACCAACTTCCCCATCACATATAAACCAGACTAAGTGATTTTGATATTTTGAAATTGGCGAAAACCGCGATATCCTAGGTGAAATACATGGGGTCGTTTAGAGCAGGTATGTCGTAGTCTTTGACGCGGCTGTTAAAACCTCGTGTGTTGGCTTACTTCTGACTCAGGTTTATACAGCTCGTATCTGTCGATGTATGTACAGTTGACGATATTTTATCACCGCTCTTACTACCCGTTTGGGTTACACCCTATGAACTAATAACGCCAATGTGTTTTAGATAGGAATGGCTGTATCTAGAGGAAGTTCATCAACATTTGCGTGGAGGGAGAGTGGGAAACCATTTAGGAAAAACCTCAGTACACCTGAATGAGCTCGAACCATGATATCCCCATCATCGACAATCTAGTCTATTGGGAAAGTGACGCCATAGACCAGGCAACCACCAGAGAGGGTTTGATGAAGTTATTATAACGAAGCATGGCAATTTTGAATTATCACAGAATGTTTCAAACTTAGAAATTAGAGCAGCCTAAGTAACGGCGAGGTAAAGTTTCACTGTACTGTCCTGACTATAAGTGTTAACATTAAGTTGTGACGCTTAACTCACGAAATTTACAAACATCAAAGGCTAGACTATATTATCCTAGGTTAGGTTAGTAGCTAAAGAGTGGGTTTTTCTTGTATCTAACGTCCTATCTTGGTCAGTCTAAATTGATTAAAATTAGTTCGTCTTCCATAGGGATTTCGCAGAGCGTTCTACGGCCAAAATTTCCAGTTTTCTTGATTTCTGGATACTAGGAGGTCGAAGTTCAAATATCGGATGCACAGGAAGGGGCTTAATCAATATGATTTATTACTGCGGGGTTTCCCATCCTACCCACGATAGTTTGTTTGCACTTAATCTAGCGTCAACGTCTCTAACACTTGAATTAAATCGTTACTGGGCGTCCTTTAATATGAACCACTAGCATATACCTACTTATTTTTTTATCAAGTGGGGTGACCTGGTGGTCTAGGGGCAAGCTGTCGGACTTCTGTGCTGAGGGTCCAGGGTTCAATCCTCGGTCCCAGCACACTTTTATCTGAGTGCTAAACCATTCCTTCACCTCTAACAAGACGTGTATTAATCACAACTTGTGAATGTGAGGAATGCCAGGCCTCAGCCATGGTCCGTATACTACGTTAAACTGTAGGTTTTCCATTTCATCTCACAACCATTCTACCATTGCAAATTAGTGTAAGTGCGTATAACCCGAACGGGTAGTAATACGTTGTGCTAATAATAATAATAATAATAATAATAATAATAATAATAATAATTTATTAAGTGTATTCTAGTTTAAAGAAAATCTACGAAATATAATTTATTAGGATAGTCACCCCTTAGTTACTTTTCCTCAGAAAAATACACTTATTATTATTTTAACATATTAAACAAACCTCAAGTATATATTTTAAACAAAATCACAATTTTAGAAAAAACTCTAATTTTCATAAATCAGTCAACTGTAAAATACCCTTAGTTTTAGTGATGGATTCAAAACCACGATTAAATCTCAAAGCATTTCCACATAACATCTAAATATCAAGTTTGAAAGAAATACATCAAACCGTTTCGGTTGTAAATACAGACAGAGGGCGAACCAGAAATGTAAGACCAATTTTATTTTATTTTAGGGGCACATAATTTCTAAGTCAAACATTTTCAAGATTACAATACTAAATCTCAATGAGAAAAATAAACCTTAATTTATTCATCACTTCGTCTTACTACCGATCCAGATTGTATGCATTTTTATGATAACCAGCTCAATGAAGTATAGATAAGGAAGGGAGCATTTTAGAGGTAATATACCCGCATTTGCGTTGAAGTAAAGTAGGAAACCTATTATGAAAAACAACTCTCAGTAGACCCAACCGGTATTCTAATCCCGATCTCCCCGTCATCATTAGGCCAGTCTAACACTAGAATGTCGCCTAAGACCATTAAACCACTTAATCGGGTATAAAACCTTAATAATTGACCTGGGATAATAAGAGTAGTTTTACAATTAGTTATTTCACATTCTAATTTGAGCTGGGGTTTGAACCCAGGATGGGGGAGCTCTGAGGTGTTTTTTTATCGGTGGTTTTCCACTCTCCCTTCGCAAAGATACAGGTAAACTTCCTCGATATGCTACTGTCCTTATCTCTTTACCATCTGGTGTAGATGTGTGGATAACCCGCTGATCTCAAAATAGTCTCGGCTGCTCTCGTAGATGTTCTGACGTCAGCCTCTCGTAGTTGCGCGTATAGTCGAACAGCCAACGGAAGAACCTCATTTAGCAGTTCTGACAGTAACTAGGTCTAGTTATATGTAAGCAAACACAAATAGACGTGTTTATCGTTGGCCACTCTTGACAGCTGGAAGATAAATATAGTAGCCTTTAGTCAATAATGGCTACTCTATATCTGTTTGTATATTTATTTTGAATAATACATTTTGACAGCTGTAAAATAAATATAGTAGCCTTTTGTCAATAATGGCTACTCTATATCTGTTTATATATTTATTTTGAATAAAATTTTTTTACAGCTGTAAGCTAAATATAGTAGCATTTTGTCAATATGACTACTCTATATCTGTTTGTATATTTACTTTCAATAATCAATCTTGATAGCTGGAAAATAAATATAGTAGCCTTTTGTCAGTAATGGATAATCTATATCTGTTTATATATTTATTTTGAATAATAAATTTTTACAGCTAGAAGATAAATATAGTATCCTTTTCTCAATTATTTTGTCTATTCTATATCTGTTTGTATATTTACTTTCAATAATCAATTTTGACAGCTGGAAGATAAACATATTAACCTTTTGTCAACATTGGTTAATCTATATCTGTTTATATATTTACTTTAAATTTTATTTCCATGAAAGTTGTACTAGACAGAAATAGCTCGTAGTGGCTTGAAGAATCCTACTTGTAGCTTTAAGAAATTACAATCTTTCGATGAATTTAACCTTCAATACATATTCATTTATCAATGTAGAATACGACTGATATTTCATTAAAGACAACAGAACATGTCTAAATGATTCAAACTAAAGAAAGACTATATTTTTATTTGTGGCGGAGAGTTTGAGGTTCGAATCTGATTTGGGTGCACTGGGAATGGTTCTTCCTAGGTGATATTTGATAATTTTTTATTAGGTATTTCCACAAGCTAATGCGTGTGAATTTTTTCTAAACATCTCTCTCAATTCCTACCCCTCAAATGAAATCGTTGATAACCTTTATGATGAATAAATTAATACAGATATACCCCTTCAAAACTTTTGTAAGAGCGCGTTGAAACCTTCTGCTACCATTTTGAGGATAAAATATTGTTGTTAAGTGTTGATTATATTAACTATTAATTTTGTTGTTGTAAAATTGAAATTGAAATTATTATTTAAATTAAGGTTGGACCCTTCGTATCCTTAAGCCTCTTGAATATTTGAGGATATAAGTAATTCTAGGATTGGATTTTGAGAGTAAATAAATAATACTCTTATTTATTTATTCAACATTTTTGGTTTGAATTTTTATCTTAGAGATAGTAAAAACCCAACAATAAAAGCCTATACTCTTAATCTACCACTCAATTTAAACAAATAAGATTTTTTTAAAAAAGGTCATAACATGTGAGAAATAACTTATAATCTCTTAAGCTTTTTATGTTTTCTAAGATTTAAATATGAAATTCATACTCAAATGAAGATTAGAATCCAATATTTTAATTCAAGAAAAAAATTAATTCAGCCCATCTATAACTAGAACATTTCTATGTTTGAAAAATAATCAATGAAAATCTTACTAAAGACAATTTCTAGATAAAGTACGTTGTTTTCCATTAGGGAAAATGGGCTTGAATATTTCCCTTGCGAAGGATTAAATGCGGTGGTTTACCTCTTAAATACAGTCTTGATTGCTAGAAGCAAGATCATTAATGCAACCAGGTCAAGTCAAATGTTTAAAGCACTGGTTTTATAACTTTGTTAAAATAAGACTAAACTGTATTTCCCCTCCCTCGCCCCTTGCAAAAATACGTCCGAACACCTTCCAGTTCTTCTCCCCTATACCAGCCCTCACCTAGTCTAATCAAAGTAACTAAACGCTGTAAATCACCGATAAAATTAGGGAAAAGGGGTTATTTTGCAGAGAGTGTGGGTGTTGAGGGGGAGATAGTGTGCTCATGTGTTTATTCTCTTCCTAGTCAAACAAACACCGCACGTCGGCTCCACTCGGACGGAACAGTGTATGTGACATTTGATGGGGTGCCTGTGACTGAGTGTGACGTCATCACAATTTCGGATCAATGTTTTGATATCTGTTTTAGTTGGTGAGAGAACGATTAGTTTAAAGTTATTAGTTTTTGTAATTATTTATTGGGTGTGAACGAAGGTTGATACTTGCACCCCACTTCCCCTGGTCTAGTTATGAACCTTGACTACCCCACCAATGAAAATTCAAAGTATTGAAAACACTACGCCTTAGACACGACCATCAGTACGTGTTATTTAAAAGATTATCTACAGTAAACTTAAAATTATAAGCAAATTATTGTATAGAAGAATAACTAGCTAACCCATCATTTACTAATGAAAACAACTACGCAGAAAAAACAACTTAGTATAGTCTTTGGATTCAAGCCTTACTTATATTTAGTCTGGTGAACTAACCATGCGACTAGTTTTGAAGTTTATGTTCCATTTATATATAAGCCAACTGTTTCAAAGGTGTAAATGTAGTTGGCATACAAGCGATTTAGGCAAGTGGATTCAGCCTCCATCGACTCGACTCTCACAGAGCCCCAGTTTATTTTTTATCATCGGATTTAACTACCTGCTCAGATTGTACGCATATGATAGTTACTCTAATGAGACGACTGAATTGTATCCACTCTGAATGGCAGCCATTCAGACATTTCTTAAACAAGCACCACAAATAAAAAGTCTGATTTGTATCCATTATCATAATACCCACAAAATCCTGAATTGTATCCATTTCTGAATGGTAGCCATTCAGACAGTTTTCAAATAAACGACTTTAACAAAAATCCTGATTTGTATCCACTAGAAATATTTGCATTATATCCACAAAATCCTGAATTGTATCCATTTTGAATGGCAGCCATTCAGACATTTTCTTAAACACGCATTACAAATAAAAAGTCTGATTTGTATCCATTTTCATAATGTCCACCAAATCCTGAATTGTATCCATTTCTGAATGGTAGCCATTCAGACATTTTCTTAAACGAGCACCACGAATAAAAAGTCTGAATTGTATCCACTAGAAATATTTGCATCATACCCACAGAATCCTGAATTGTATCCACTCAATTGCGGTACCACTTGTCTGATAGGTGGCAGCAGGAGATACTCGCCTTAACTCATTTCATGTTTACTAGAGAGCAGCACTTATCCTTAACTCATTCCGAGGTAACTAGAGAGCAGCCCTATCTCTATATTAATATAAAAAATATAATATTTTTAATTAATATTGTCTTATTACTTTTAAATATATATATATATATATATATATATAAGAGAAATACTTATGGGTGTTTCTTTTAAAAGAATAATAAAAGGCTACTTTACAAATCATTGGAGTTTCTTTATTCAAATTGACTGGCTTCCTTAAACAAACAACAACATTTCAAACTGCTAATTTATGCTCTAAGAAATGAAGACGTAGGGTTATATTATTTTAACAATCTGTGTTTAAAGGTTGGAAATTGGACATTTAATTTAATGTTGGGTGCCAACAAATATTGTGTTCCTGGCTGTGAAGATAATACTTCTCGTTATCGGTTTCTCGTATATGCACTGAAAGTAATTTTATTGTTTCTTGTCGAATGGATGAGTACAAGAGGCTGAAGATTCTTTGGATACTTTACGTTTACATATCAGGTAAGACTTCTAAGTAAATTTCTAAGTTTTAAGATTTACATTACCGGTACCGACATTAAATCGGGGGAGGGGGGCTATACACATTAATCCTATAAGAAAAATATGTAAGCCATTAACATACTATTTTTGGTTAAGTTTATGAATAATTAATCAAAATATTTATTTTGCAATTGATAACTTTTCTCTAAATGTATTAATATATCTAAAATTGTATTGTAATTTAATTTTCATAGACTTGTTAGTTGGTTGATTAGTTTATTTATAAACAATTAAAAAGGTTATATTTATCAAATAACTTTATCAGATTCACTTCACTGGGACTCTTTGTTATTGATACTACTTTTTGTCAAATATACAGATAAGTTATATATACATGGCAACCTTGCATATAGAAATAACGTTTTAAATGTTAAAATCCACCAAAACATTTATTTGAACTGAATTTTAATAGACTTGAAGGTTACTTGGCCTACTTTTTTCTACTGCAAACATTTAAAGAGATTATTTTTATATTATTATGATTAATTAATTAAATAGTCTAAGAATATGGATGGCTTAAATTTTTTATTTCTTACAGTACATTAACTATAAAAGTCTTTGTTACAGAAAAAAATCTTTAAAAAAATAATTGTATGAGCGTTATTGAGCCTGCGTATATTCTGATACCTAACTTACATTACATTGTACCACACACATTAGTAGGGCCTAGGCCTTATATAGTTTGGGTTTTTCCTAGGATTTTCTGAATAACCTTCAGAGGAGAACTCCTTCCTTGGGCTTAAACACAGTGACATTTTATACTATAGATTAATATAGTCCTAACTTATGAGTGTTGAAATATGTAAGCATACACCTCTCCAAACTTTTACTTTTTTTAGTTCAAATTGGTCACCCTCAACTTAAATTATTAATGGAAATGAAACCTAAGAACCATACCTTTTGGGTGATTTTTTCTATCTAAAAAAACCTGAAAATCATAACATTCATACTAATATAAACTTAACACAAAAATATGGGAAATCCATTGATACTAAATTCAAGATTATTAAAAACTTTGCTATACATACGGTAATGCTCAATTCTAAACCAAACTCACCCAAGTGATGCAGTGAACAGATATAGTTGGAAAATCTGTAAAATTGCATAATTGTAGCTTAACATATATTTTAGAATCGAATAGCCAAAGCTATCATTTATGCATTTTAGTGAGGATCGCACCATCTAGATATCATATTCTAAAAATTGAAAAAAATGACACCTGGACACGGGAATCGAACCCGGTAAGTACGCCAATGCTCTTACGACTGAGCTATCCAGATTCGTCCCGTTCTCGTGGTCATTATTCACTCTTCACTCATAGTTTAAGGCAGAGTCTATGATGGACGTGCGGAAATCATCGACTGCAAATATGTGATTAATTAAGATCATGAGCTATCAGATAACGCAGCCACCTACAAATCTGTGATTTCCGCACGTCCATCATAGACTCTGCCTTAAACTATGAGTGAAGAGTGAATAATGACCACGAGAACGGGACGAATCTGGATAGCTCAGTCGTAAGAGCATTGGCGTACTTACCGGGTTCGATTCCCGTGTCCAGGTGTCATTTTTTTCAATTTTTAGAATATGATATCTAGATGGTGCGATCCTCACTAAAATGCATAAATGATAGCTTTGGCTATTCGATTCTAAAATATATGTTAAGCTACAATTATGCAATTTTACAGATTTTCCAACTATATCTGTTCACTGCATCACTTGGGTGAGTTTGGTTTAGAATTGAGCATTACCGTATGTATAGCAAAGTTTTTAATAATCTTGAATTTAGTATCAATGGATTTCCCATATTTTTGTGTTAAGTTTATATTAGTATGAATGTTATGATTTTCAGGTTTTTTTAGATAGAAAAAATCACCCAAAAGGTATGGTTCTTAGGTTTCATTTCCATTAATAATTTAAGTTGAGGGTGACCAATTTGAACTAAAAAAAGTAAAAGTTTGGAGAGGTGTATGCTTACATATTTCAACACTCATAAGTTAGGACTATATTAATCTATAGTATAAAATGTCACTGTGTTTAAGCCCAAGGAAGGAGTTCTCCTCTGAAGGTTATTCAGAAAATCCTAGGAAAAACCCAAACTATATAAGGCCTAGGCCCTACTAATGTGTGTGGTACAATGTAATGTAAGTTAGGTATCAGAATATACGCAGGCTCAATAACGCTCATACAATTATTTTTTTAAAGATTTTTTTCTGTAACAAAGACTTTTATAGTTAATGTACTGTAAGAAATAAAAAATTTAAGCCATCCATATTCTTAGACTATTTAATTAATTAATCATAATAATATAAAAATAATCTCTTTAAATGTTTGCAGTAGAAAAAAGTAGGCCAAGTAACCTTCAAGTCTATTAAAATTCAGTTCAAATAAATGTTTTGGTGGATTTTAACATTTAAAACGTTATTTCTATATGCAAGGTTGCCATGTATATATAACTTATCTGTATATTTGACAAAAAGTAGTATCAATAACAAAGAGTCCCAGTGAAGTGAATCTGATAAAGTTATTTGATAAATATAACCTTTTTAATTGTTTATAAATAAACTAATCAACCAACTAACAAGTCTATGAAAATTAAATTACAATACAATTTTAGATATATTAATACATTTAGAGAAAAGTTATCAATTGCAAAATAAATATTTTGATTAATTATTCATAAACTTAACCAAAAATAGTATGTTAATGGCTTACATATTTTTCTTATAGGATTAATGTGTATAGCCCCCCTCCCCCGATTTAATGTCGGTACCGGTAATGTAAATCTTAAAACTTAGAAATTTACTTAGAAGTCTTACCTGATATGTAAACGTAAAGTATCCAAAGAATCTTCAGCCTCTTGTACTCATCCATTCGACAAGAAACAATAAAATTACTTTCAGTGCATATACGAGAAACCGATAACGAGAAGTATTATCTTCACAGCCAGGAACACAATATTTGTTGGCACCCAACATTACATTAAATGTCCAATTTCCAACCTTTAAACACAGATTGTTAAAATAATATAACCCTACGTCTTCATTTCTTAGAGCATAAATTAGCAGTTTGAAATGTTGTTGTTTGTTTAAGGAAGCCAGTCAATTTGAATAAAGAAACTCCAATGATTTGTAAAGTAGCCTTTTATTATTCTTTTAAAAGAAACACCAATAAGTATTTCTCTTTTATATATATATATATTTAAAAGTAATAAGACAATATTAATTAAAAATATTATATTTTTTATATTAATATAGAGATAGGGCTGCTCTCTAGTTACCTCGGAATGAGTTAAGGATAAGTGCTGCTCTCTAGTAAACATGAAATGAGTTAAGGCGAGTATCTCCTGCTGCCACCTATCAGACAAGTGGTACCGCAATTGAGTGGATACAATTCAGGATTCTGTGGGTATAATGCAAATATTTCTAGTGGATACAATTCAGACTTTTTATTCGTGGTGCTCGTTTAAGAAAATGTCTGAATGGCTACCATTCAGAAATGGATACAATTCAGGATTTGGTGGACATTATGAAAATGGATACAAATCAGACTTTTTATTTGTAATGCGTGTTTAAGAAAATGTCTGAATGGCTGCCATTCAAAATGGATACAATTCAGGATTTTGTGGATATAATGCAAATATTTCTAGTGGATACAAATCAGGATTTTTGTTAAAGTCGTTTATTTGAAAACTGTCTGAATGGCTACCATTCAGAAATGGATACAATTCAGGATTTTGTGGGTATTATGATAATGGATACAAATCAGACTTTTTATTTGTGGTGCTTGTTTAAGAAATGTCTGAATGGCTGCCATTCAGAGTGGATACAATTCAGCTCCCCCACTCTAATGAGGTAGAGATGAGGAAGGGAGCATTATAGAAGTAATATATCCTCATTTACATGGAAGTAAAGTGGGAAACCATTTAGTAAAATACACTCTCAGTAGATAGACCCAACTTGGATTCATCAGCAGGCCTGTCTAACACGAAAATGACTCCTTAGACCATTCGGCTATAGAAGCAGTAGGTTAATATAAAATAACCACACATTCGAGCTTAAGGCACGGTTTAAGATGGTAGCTTTAATAATTTATTTTTATATATCTATGATTACTTATATATTAAAATGTACTTCAAAAAGTGAAAAGAGGTTTCCTTTGAAGAACTGTAATTTAAGTGCACCTTTTAAACAACTACATCTATCCTACGCTAAGTTATCCTCATAAATACACACTTAATAGTTCTTAATACGCTTCAGTGGGCTAGTCGTATAAGTTCCAGACTCATATTTTCTATTTACTTGGTGACGAGGAGATAGATGGGTGTTTGAATCCTAGTCTCTGCTTTTAGGATGTATTTCATAAATAGTTTTCTCATTTTCTCTCCACGTAAATTAGGGTACATTTCCTCTAAATTGTATATTTCTCATTCCTACCCTATTCTCATAAGTGTGTCTTACTACTAATGCGGGCCATCCGAATTTAGTTAAGCGTTTAGGGTAAGGCTTAGGAAGGTAGGATTTAGGAGAAATTTACCTATATTACCTATATTATATATTAATCTATGACGTAGTGTCAATAATATTTGTGTTATGAACATATTAATCCTAGCTTCTACACGATTAGGAAATTTCATTTAGGATCGATTGGATATGATCTACACCTGTATTGTATACGTTAGATAGGGTGATGGTACGTACTGTTTTTAGAAGGAAAGTATTGTTTTTGTTAGGATGTACTGTTTTCTGGTGGTACTTACGTGCTCAATGGCATTAGGAACTAAAAAATTAATTGCCGCACTTACAAAAGTACGCCACCTATTTAAATCTTGAGTTAGTTCTATTCAGTCCAACTCATTAATTCTTATCACTTTCAAATCATTTTTTTAAGCACCGCGTTTTATTATCCGTTTGGGCTGTATGCCCATTTTAATGTTATTCTCCTATTTGATTCTAGGTCTCCGAAAGGTCTCTTCCCTTAGTTACTGGTTTTTAACCAAGTATTTCCAAAAGTACTTATTTTGTAGTTTTAAAAAATAATGCATATAAGTTAACAACGCTAGCGTAAGGAATAATACACTTAAGTTTAATATGTTTGAGAGATTTTATTTACAAGCTATATTTGCCAAAAGCTACGTAGGCCTACACGTGCAAAAATAATTGAATTTATCATATTTTACGGGATTCATATAGATTACCATGTAAAGAAAAGAAATTATATATGTTTTACTTTTTTGTTGCATAAGATTAACTCTCTAAGAGATGTTTCTTGATATTATCTATTATTGGTTCCTAGAGTTGTTTGTTTTATTACTTAGTGCTACTAGAACTTTTGTACTGAAGTTTTATATTGAAGTGACTATAAACTTACTTTCTAATTATCAATAATGAAGGTCAGGTAACAAATATAATTTTAAATTTATTGAAATTGACGCTGATATTACTATTATTATTAGCACCGCGTCTTACTACCCGTTCGGGTTATACGCTCTTACGCTAATGTGTAATGGTAGGGTGATTGTGAGATGAAATAAATCTTTGCCGGGACCGAGGATCGAACCCCGGCCACCAGCATAGAAGTCTGACACCTTACCCCTAGACCGCCAGGTCACCTGATATTACTACTACTAGGACTTTTGTACTGAAGTTTTATATTGAAGTGACTATAAACTTACTTTCTAATTATCAATAATGAAGGTCAGGTAACAAATATGATTTTAAATTTATTGAAATTGACGCTGATATTACTATTATTATAGGTATTATTTGACTATTTAACTCAATTAAATTAACAATAAAAAGTGAGTTTTAAAAATCAGTTTTAAGTTTCAACTACCAATTTTTTTTCTCTTCCTAGATTAATTTTTCTTTATACGCTCTATTTCGCCTTCTTTTCTTTTTTAGTAAGTCGTACGACACAATCACACTAACTTTCACATAATTTGTATTATAGCTTCGAAGAAAATCTTCAAAAATAGGTTTAGAGTAAATTACTTTCAAGTAAGTTTTACTCATAAAAACAAACACATCACAGTAAAAAAACTAAATAAAAACTCTTGATTTATAAACTTTAAACGAATTTTTTCATATATTTTTAGCAAATTTCTAATTTTAATAAATAATCTTTTTGTAAAAAGCCCTAAAATTATTTGTAAAAATAAAAACGTATTATTATTTATTATGAAAAACTATCCCAAATACCCATTTTAATCCTAATAATTAAGGTAAATTTCCAAAAATTTCATAATTTCTAAAAATTTTAATAATCTAACTTCCTTTAAATTAGCTTATTTTATAAAAATAGATATGTGTTATTAATTATCATGTGCAATAGTCCCCCGGTACTCGTGGTGAACCAAATAAGCATATATATTTTGATAAATATTCAAAATTAACAAAACTCAATCTTTAGTAATCTACTTTATAATTTTTTTTTAGAAAAAGACAATGTATATAACTATTTATTAAGTAACAAAACCTAACAGCTAACAATTATAATCCAAATTGCTAGATAATTTTTTAAACATTCAAATAAAAATGTCATCTCTTAAGCCCCTAAACAAATGTAACCCCAAAAAACAGGTATACAGTTTTATTTGTCATGTAAAACCCTCCCAGATAATGTTCAAGCGAAATGGTTATAACAATTTTCAAAATATTTCTTACTTTCGAAAAGTACTCATCAGTACAGCACCCTTTAACGAATTTTTACCTAAAAAAAACTATTCAGTGCAATTTGTCTTTACATTTACCCATTTGGAACCAATTTGCCACAGCCATTTTGAAAATATTTCAAGTATTTGAAAAATCAGTATTCACCCATAAATGAGTTTTTTCCCCAAATACAAGTATAGTGTTAGTTTGTCATACCATTCAATTCTCAGCTATACATTTTAAATTAAATCGTTAAAGCTATTTTCGAAATATTTTGAATTTAAAAAAAATTAGCATCGGTAAACTAACCTTCAACTAATTTAGTCCAAAAACTACTGATACTTTGGTATTTATTATGTCAAATGAATCCTAGATATTCATTATGCATAAAATTGTCAGAGCCACTTTCTAAAATTCTTTAATTAAAAAAATATTAATCAGTAAACTAAGCTAATCTTTATTTGAGGGCTAGGGTCTAAAAAAATATTTTGAGGTATATCCCTATAAAATAAAATATTAAGTTTTAACAAAATCCATCAAACAATTTCGGATCCGTGGTCAGGGACAGACTGATAGACATGGGAACAGACAGAATTTTAAAATACACATTTTTGGGTTCGGCTTCATATAAGAAGTAAAGATTTACCATAGTCTAAAGATACATTTTTTCATTGTTACAATACTTTTCTTTTATATGAGGTATAGAAATATATTTTTTGTCCTGATTTTTATTTAAAAAATATATAATCACCCTACTTTTATAGATAACCCCGGTTACTACTGCCTGAAAATTAAATGTGCATAGATTAGAGGGAGTTCTTCCCATTCGCTCCTACCTCACTTGTTTTATAGCCACTAGAAGTCCAAACTTTGGCACAACGATCCTGACCACAGGAGATAATATATAAGAGATGTTTATAATAGTGTCAGTCCATTTTTTTGAGAACTTACTAATGGTGAGGCCTTTCATACAACTTTAGGATTACACCTTAGGCGAAACAGCATTTGCGCGCGTGTGGAAAAATTAAAGTAGAGAGCTTTGTTGATAAACGTGGCCTCAAGTGTATATGTAAGAAATCAACTTTAGGTGAGTTTACGTGATCTAGTAGTACATATTTGTATATATGGTAGTAGCATCAAGTGTTACTCATGCGAAAAAGCAATAAATAAATAATTTTCTTTATTCTAAAACCACAACTATAATACCAATACCAACACTACCCTATCTCACAAAGAACTATATGTTTTAATGTCTAACCTCACGATTAGCGTCTGTAAAGAATTAAAAAGAGTGGATAATTTCGATCACCCTAATAATTTTATCACATATGTTATATGTTCAAAACAAAACGACATAATTAAAAATTTGTTCAAAAACAAATCACCATAGCTAAGTGAAAAGGGATGATTGAAAAATACATCCTTGGAGCACGTAAGTACTTGTCTACCAGACAACTATTATATCATGTCTGGAGACGCCAGTGAGATGCTATGAATACAAACGACGCCGTAGTAAAATATTTTAAATTCCTGCTCACGCCCGAACCAGCATCTTTACTACTTTCATCGTCTCCCGACACTCACACCTTTTAACACTTGTAATTTGCACTCACTTCTTACTAGGTGACACGGCTGTTCGCTCCACGGCATATTGATGCTGTATTTAGGTCACAAACCACTCGCTTAAAGTAGTAGCCTCTTCTTCCGTACTCGTATTATTTGCATGCAAGCTATCTTGGTAAAATATATTGAGAAATTTATTGGAAATTTACATTTATACAGAAATGAGTCCTCACTCAACTAGTCGAAAGCTGTAAACGTTAAACCTTGATAGAACTTTTAAGAATTCGTTGTTGAAATTTAAACAAAACGTGATCCCTCTATCAGCTTCCTAACTCCATCGTAACCCTAACAATTTTGTGGAGATTGATCATCCTTATTAATTGTTTATCAAATCATTTGTATGGATTCAATATAAATCAACCTGGCTAGACATGATTTTTCATAACTCTTCATAGACATTGAGAAAAATAGTTGATGGTGTTAATGAAATATTTCCACAAAACGGTGTTTCTTTTTTTAAAAAAAAGACAATTCCGACGCTTATAAAACGTTACAAAAGTTCAATAATTAATTAATCATGTTTCATTTTTGCTGTTGTGACCCTGTTAAAAATGTCTTTAATTGTTTTAAAAAGGCTTGAGCTATGCTTCTCACCATTTATCTTGTTATCAGAACTACAACGTTGCAAGGAACGCATCGTTTAAAATTAGTTAATTTTACAGTTTCATACCTTTTTAGGCATAACATTTAAAATTAATGTTTATAATGATATAGCAACATTTTGTTGCACTTCCCTTTTACTTTGACATAAAACCTAATTTAAAATCACTGAACAACAAGATTTCTAAACATAAACAATGCTTTTCAGTGCTCCAAAAGGCAAACCCCTTAACGAATGTTTCCTAAAAGTATAGAATGGAAGGCCAAATAATAGGAAATAAATTCGTATTAGGATAAAGATTTAGGAAGGTTTAATTTAGAGGAAGCTCAACCACATCTTATAATAATATATGTTAATTGTTACTAACCCTGAAATGATTTATTTGTGAAAATATAAATGAATTTTTATTTATAATGAAAACAATTCACATATTTCCATTTTTAATTCAATCTTCAAGGTCAATTTCCAAAACATTTGAATTTTCTATTATTTATTGTAAGTAAACTACTCTTAAATTAATTTATTTTAGATATATAAATATTATATTGTTGATAAGCAAAATAGTTTCCCAATAAAAATTTTGAGCTCAATCAATAAATCAATTTTTTTTATTAAAATTGGTAAAAACAGTCATCAGTAAATATCCACAGCCAAATTTTCACCACAAAACCAGTACACAGATTTATTTGTCGTATTCATGTGAACGCTCCCTAGATATATATATATATTTTAAAGTAAAATCGTTATAACCATTTTCAAAATAATTTGAGTTTTCAAAAATTACTCCTCAGTAAACGACCTTTTATCGAAATTTTACCCCTAAGACAAGTAAAATTACTATATAGTATACACTTATTTCACCAAACAATTTGTTTCAGGGATTTATTTTTTATTATTTTTTCTACAATCGTAGATTAAATATATTCAACCTATAGACTTTGTTGAGGCTTAATATATTCAACCAAAACATTTTAAGAGTATGTCCTTATTCAAGATAATATAGGTCAGTCAGTAATTTATAATATTTGAGATAAAGTCCGTTCACGATAGGTTTTTACCTGGGTGACAGTTCTATAATCATATGTTTGGGTTTTGGGTTGCCAACACTTATAAAATATCACTGCTTTGTTATAAATGTAAAGATCTTTAACTACCTTTTATATATTACATTTAAAATAACGTTAACACGTTTTCTCATACTATTTCATTTTTTAAATAATCTCTTTTTTTCTAACTCGAAACAATATTTAAACATAATTAAAAGTACTTATTCTTCGTTTAGGAACGTTATTGATTTTGTATAATATAAAGCACACATCAATACCTTTTAATACAGGTATAGTATTTACTTGAAAAAGAAATTCTTGTCATTTTTTTTAAATACAATAAATTATTTTATGATTATTTCATCGTATTTCTAAATATTTAACTGAATAAAATATTTTCATCAACTACATGTCTGCATCATTGTAAAAAAACTTGTTTACATTCATGTTAAACCATAAGGTTTAAATTCGTCAGTCGCCATTTTGAAGCTATGTTCGTTAGAAGTTTTTGTGAAAGTGGTGTGAATATTTTGTTTAAAAGGAATAAAACTATAAATAATCTTTTTGTCCGTCCTCAAATAAATATATAAATAATATTGATCTAAATTACTGTGGTTAACTATCACATTAATATATTACCATTTGTTTTCATTACAGTCATCCAAAGTGATGGATGTCAGAGCTGTTGGCGTAGTGATGTATTAGGGATTACTTCTAGTAACATTTTGAGCTGTCATCCAAATAAACTTAGGTCGTGAATGAATTATATGTAACGTATTTCAAATAAAATCATCACACACACATTTCTTTGGGTTTAGATAGTTTATATATTTGACCTCCTCTTAGACCAAAAACTATTAAAACCTTATTCATCCAGTGGCAGCAAGGCTTAAAAGTCGTGGATTTAAAAAAAATCATAAATGACATTTTCTGTAAGGATAAAATATGTGACAAAGTGGAACTTATCACAGTCATTGAATATTACGTTTTATTCTGGAATACACAAAGGCTTATATTCTTTCTTCTCACAAAATAATTCAAAGAGGTTTGTTCTTTCAATCTTAAATTTTTTAACTAAGAGAATAATGCCTAACATGGTGGTAGCGCTTAAGAGCGAAAAAATTTTCTTCTTTCACAGCAGCTTATGAAGAAAAACATTTTCAAACCCAGAGTCTTCCTTGGGTGAATGGTTAAGGCAGCCACCTTGTCAAGCAAGAAAGAATCAATCGTTGTCAGGCCACATGGCTAAATCTAGAGCCCCCCCCCCTTTTTTTTTTTATCAAGCCTAGTCTCATAGCTTTGAAAATACGCTTAAGAAGTCGTTGAAAATGAGCTAATATTACATATTCAAACTATAGTGTCGTCAAATAAAAAGAACCCTGTTAGAATCTTATGGCTTCATTTTGGTGTGAGCCATATTTGGAAATAACGCATTGTATAATTAACTATTTTGTTAGAGTTGAATTTTTTAAGTGGCAATTTCTCGGTTACCAAGGTTGACCCCTTTACATATTTTATTTATTAAACAAGAAAAAGTGTAATAAAAAACCAGGCATTAGAATGTACGTCATCGTACAGAAGTCCGGCGAGGGTGCCCATGGCAATACCTCCTTCCGCCTGACATCTCTATGGACGCTACTCCCTCACTCGCTTTCCAACCCGTGGGGGGTGTCTGATTACAACAACTCGCAAGCCTGTTGACCTTATTTACCCACTAGGGTTGAGGGTCTAGGGTCAACACTCACACAGACCTGGCGGTGCACTTGCAAACAAAACATAAAGGGGAAGGCAACATGGAACCCTTAAACAGGGTGCAGACAAGAAATAGGAATTAACATTTTATTTACGATTGTATATTTAAAAAAATGAACATTTCGTAAAGGAATAGCATAATAAAACATTAAATTAAAGCTCTAGAAATCTAAAATGGTACAATTGCATTTATAGTTAAGCCTCAAAATAAGTAACCTTAATGAGAGTATATTTTTAGTAATGAATTAAATAATAAAGCTATTATATTTGATAATTACGGTTATAGTCGCATATTATATTCTTTAAATGATCAATTTTCAATTTAAACGATATATTTTTAATTATTACTTTAAACTCCAAAGCTCTTCACAGCTTAATTTTGTAGAGACGAGGAAAAGTACTAATATTAATGTGGAGAGAGGATTAAAAAAAACCCTAATATTTCACATATGAGGGGTGTTTGGAAAGAAAGGGCCAGCTCGTTATTAAAAACCAAAAATGAAAAATTTGTAATACTGCCAAAACTAATATATGAACCTAGGCTATTTTTCCACATAGTCCCCGCTAGGATTCAGATCTCAGACGTAGAGTAGCACAAGCTTACACTCATGCCATATAATCTTGCCGTCATGCGCTCAACCAATACCAGATCAGCGTTTTGAGAGTTTCGTGTTAACGAAGATTTGTGGGCCAAGGAATAGTTTCAAGTACAATAACAAGTGGTAGTCACTTGACGCAAAGTTTGGGCTGTAGAGAAGATGATCGAAGATTTACCAACCAAACTCTACAAATTGTCTGACTGTACAAGCTGTGGTGTGATATACCAGAGGACGATGCCAAACCACGCCTTTTGTTCTGAATGGCCCACCTTTGACAAGTCATCTTGTGAATGTGGGGAATGCCAGGCCTCCACCGTGGTTCGGATTCCACGTTAAACTGTAGGTCCCTCATTTCATCTCACAATCAATTAGCGTAAGTGCGTATAACCCGAACGGGTAGTAAGACGCGGTGCTAATAATAATAGTAATAATAATAATAATAATAATAATAAAACTTCTTGGTAATGATCTCGTACATACAGTATGTAAACTCTTGGTAAATTTTAATGAACGTTCAGAGCGTGTGAAGTGTCTATTTTCATTGATCTTCTTGTTCACGGGTTCAGTCAAGTCTGGGGAAACATAAGAAGGCCGGCCACTCAGTTATCTCCATGAAAGTTTGTTCGGCCATCTTTAAATTTACGACACTATGACCTAATCCTACCTTCACTCATTACAGTAATGAATTAAACTTGACAATGTTGACAGTGAATTTCCATTGTGTTAGTGTTTTTTTGCGTGAAGGCATTCATCACGACATGGATTTCTTACGCAGTGGGACTATTTATATTATTGTTCATTATAAAACACTCTTAGACAACCTAGAATTATCACAAAGCTCTGAAAACTCAAAATAATTATAAATATTTACACGTAAATAAAAACAGTTTGGTCAGTTAAAGACTCAATAGTATGTTTAAGATTTAAAAAATGGATGGTACGATGCACCACACAAACTTCCTTTTTATTTTCTCTTAAAAAAGATAACTCTACTAAAAAATCGAAAGATTTGTTAAATAATTAATACTCTAACGAGTTACATGTAATAACAATGGGTCAACACTCACCAACCCCGGGAACCCGCTCTCGGAAGGTCAACACATGGCACAAACTCTATCACCGACCTCCGCTCTCGGAAGATACGCCAAACAGACTGAGTGACACGCCCAAGCCGGCCCACAGCGAGGGTCGAACACGTGTCCAGCCAGCGGAAGAAAGAAGAGAGTTCCGTATCCGGCCATGCGTAGCGTCGGGGCGCTTCTACTTTGTTCTCGGACCTTCTCCCACATTGCATGATTATGTTCTTCTGCCTTCCTATTCCTTCGATCATTCCCCCCTCTGAGAAATATGTTTTGTATATATACGGCTACGCCGGGAACATGAGGTCACTTACTACCTCACCGGCTTGTGGATAAGAGGTGAGAACGGCGACCTAGGTCTTGGGGATTATTGACATTCATATATAAATTCCTGTTTCGGCGTCATGGGGGGCACTCTAGTCAAAATTATCTTTTTGGATCTTAAAACGTTATTATTTTGTTAGTTGAACTTGCAATGCTATGCGCTTACCACGGCATGTAGCGAGACCATCACCCTTCGTCATCCGCCTAGAATTGGGGTCTGAACCCAATCTTTCTTTCTATTGATAGTTATTTATGAAAATACTAGTTTATGGTCAGAGCGCCCAGAGTTTGTCTGTGCGTCCTGGGTTCGAAACCCGTCTTGTGTTTCAATCATTAGTTTAGCTGTATTTGAACTCGGCTTAACTTATCGAGTGAAATACAGAGAGTTGTCATGTTGCTTTGTTTACTTTTACATTCGAGGCTTACTAGATTGCTGTGACATCATGTTAGCTACGTGCGTCTTTAAAAACTTAATCTTTAAACTAGGCTTGGTAACTGTGTCGCGGGAGTTACGGTTATACCTTACGTCTTGTTCTGGGAACAATACCAGTAGGTTAAGCAGCCAAGGAACTAAGGTCCATAATGTTATGATCCCGAACTGTTCATTGTTGATAGATTTCTAGCCCGACACATTTAGTGTTGTTTGTTAACTGTCTTGAGGAGGTTACAAGATTGTTTACTTATGTTATCTAATTGGCTCCGATGGTTAACGGAGAGGTGCGCTTCACGCACGGTTCAATGTATGTATTGTACTATTATTGTTTTTTTACAATAAAATATGTTTGTTCAACCAGGTAACATTCTTGCCTGATTCTCAGTCTTCCTCACCCTATAAATATTAACGGGGAGGGGGGGGGGTTCAATACACATTGTTGCATAAGAGCATAAAATAAATAATATAAACTGTTACTGAAACAATGACAATATATGAACATATTTATCCACCAAAGAGCATAAAATTAGATTTTATATTTCAAAGTGCTCAATGAAAAATATGTGTATGTGCTTTCTTTCAACTCAAAATATGTTAGCTTTATAAGTATATTAAACTTATTCAAAATAAAAATATTTTCATATTTCATAGTACAACTTCAATGATAAGTTGTTTAGTTTCTCAAATAGTTGTGGGGATATGATCAAAATTGGAAATATCTGCTTATGTAAAGTTATAGTCATTTTCATAGAAAAATGAAAATTTAAAATTTTTTTAAATATTTAAATAAATAGTGTCTAGGTATAAAATTTAATCAAAATCATTAAAGCATATTTCGAGAAAATTGATTTTCTTTTATATTTTTGTTATTTAGTAAACTACCCTTAGTTTTAGGTTTGAATATCCAATTCAATAATTTCCTTAGCCAGATTGGTAAAATTATTTCGGTTCTAGACCAAGATATATACACATAAACAGAGGCCGTTGCAAAAACAAATTTTCAGATTCAGTGGGTCATGAAACGTCGATAGCTATCAAAATATCTAAATATATTTTTTGCGTTCATAATACTTTCTATATCCGAGGAGCTACGAAAAATAACAAATATACATGGTTTATGTTTAAAAAAAGTTTCGGTCGATGAAAAAACATTTACACCGTGTTTTACCATTCGTTCAAGCTATACAAATTTTTATTTCATTACTCAAGTAGTGATGAGGAAGGTAGAATTGAGAGGAAATGTACTGCATTTTCTTGGAGAAAGAGTTAAAATTTACTTAGGAAAATTACCCTTACTATATTTGGCCGAGATTCAAGTGTCGACCTCCACGTACACTGAAATTAACATATACTAGCCCAATTTTAGCCCACCAATAGTCGTAACAAGTGTTGATGGAGTTTGATATAACACAGCGGCCGATACAAAAAATTGTGCCTCTTGAAAATATGGCGCTCCTTGAAAACTGTTGTGTAAAATTTGGCTGAATTACTTTTATTGGTATTCAAAATGGTTACTTCTT
The DNA here is from genome assembly GCA_901482245.1 of Timema douglasi. Classification (NCBI taxonomy): domain Eukaryota; kingdom Metazoa; phylum Arthropoda; class Insecta; order Phasmatodea; family Timematidae; genus Timema; species Timema douglasi. The sequence continues at coordinate 49,169 of CABEEJ010000154.1, forward strand.
TTAACACCGAATACCAAATAAAAATAAAATATCATTTTACTATGAAAAAAGTGAATCTTCTATAAATGATACGATTGATTATGAATGATGCACCCAATGCACACGTCCCATTAACCTAGGCCCAGTTACGTCATCTCAATGTTGGCTTATGTAAATTAAATAACTACTTTACACCTTCTTACTATTTTTGGAGGCATTCAAAATTGATCGTAAAATTTTAAAACTTAAAATTCATAAAAATTAATAATTTAATTCTAATCGTTATAGTAATTTAAAATGAAACATTTTGTTGGTGTGTTTGTAGGTTAAAATAAAAGGTTTCTTTGATTATGCCAGAAACAGAAAAAAATTCTTGCAATCACTTTAACACATCACTATATATTTCACAAAGAAAATTAGAATGCTTTTTTATTCCAGCGAAAGAATTTGTTACATAATAGTGTCACAATTATTATATTACTAGTTTTTTCTACTTATCACGCATGACAAACCCTTTTATAAACACGCACTAACGTAGATAAATAAACGTAGTCCTATTGCATATTTATATAAATATATTTACTTTACATAAACATGACTTGCGTTGTTGTTAAAATAAAATATGTAAGGATTGACATACTAAAAGCGCTAGACACTAGAATGTTGTCTATTTCATCACGTTTAACACTAGGACTGTTAACGAATTAATCTTATGGGGTAAGGGTGTAAAGGATTATAAAGAGTGAGCTAATGAGCATTCACCTGAATGCATATATAGTAAATTATTGTTACAAATAAAAGCTCTTCCTAAGCACCCAACCATGATTCGAACTTAGATACTAATTATCCGTGCCAGAATCATGTCAATCAAATAAAGCATGCTGACGATGAGCCAACTATTTCAATTCTAATCTTATTTAAAGGTAAAAAAAAGTACTTTGTAATGTAACTTGCATTTTCTGAACACAGAATTGTACAAGTAACTGAAATGTGACCAGCCTCCTGAGTCTGAATAAAAGGTCTGGGCTCAATTCCAACCGGGTGCATTGCCTGGGCTTATCCAATAAATGTTCTCCATCTTCGTTGCAGGTGAATACCAGTGCATTTAATTAAAGTGCCCATCTCCGTAGTACAGTCTGTAGCCTCCTTTTATTATACCTAATAAAAGGGAGCGCACAAGACATGAATAAAATAACGGAGTCAACCAGAGCGAGTCTGTTAATAATAATAATAATAATAATAATAATAATAATAATAATAATAATAATAATAATAGCCTATTTTATGTGACGAAGTTAAGGCGTCAGCTTTCTCTTCCACTTAACCAGTGTGGAATACAACATACACTATTACATTTATTGAAATACAATTTAATAAAGGAATATTCAAATAGGTATAAAAACCTTCGCATACTCATTAATACACTCATTTAAAGCTAATGTATTATAAAGAACTCAGATAAGCTTGTTAAACAAGATAAATTGCTTAACCACACACTTGAACGGGGGTCTAGATGTTAGATGACGAGTAGAGTTATTTAGTTTTTTCCAAGCCTGTGATGCCACGACAATAAAAGAACGATTATATGTTTGATAGCTATGTATGGGAATATACATCTTTACAGTGGATTCTGGTCTAGTAGCACGGTTGTATTTATCCTTCAGAAATAGGAACCGTGAGGAGAGGTATTGAGGCTGAGATGTTGATAATATTTTGTGAATTAATACCAAAAAGTATAGGCTTCATCTTTCATTTATTCTTAACCAACCCAGTTTATTAAAATACATATAAATATTATCATACCGTTTTAAGTTAAATATGTATCAAGCACATGTGTTTTGTAGTCGTTCTGCTAGATCGTCTCTTAAGTCATTGTATACTACGGAACCGTAGTCAAAGTGTGGTATTATTAAGCTCTGGACAAGGATAATTTGTACATTTTAAGGGAGAAAATTCTTTAGCATTCTCAGTGAATGTAAGCAAGCATACACTTTCTTGCAATTATAAGTTACCTGATCTGTCAAATTAAGATTTTCATCAATAATCACAACAAGGTTTTTAGTCATTGCTGTCAGTTGTACTATTGCTACTCCTAATCGTATGTCAGTCAGCAGGGAACTGTTCACATTCAGTAGTAATCTGCTTGTTCTTATAAGAATGGCTTGAGTTTTATCAAGGTTCAATTTAAGTCAATTTTTTTCAGACCAAGCATTTATTGCAGCTAGGTTTATATTTGTTAGTTGTATGGCTGTATTTATTGAAGAACGGTCAGTGTAAATATATATTTGAAGGTCATCTGCATACATGTGATATTTACAGTATGCTGGGTCAGTCCCATCAGTAGAAGCCTCTCGAACAGCTTTCCAAACCGTCTAGCAAGCTGTTCAGTTGATAAGATGAGGTTAGGGCCAGGTCCTATCCAATTTTATTAAGGCAGAGGATGTTGGCGTGCTTCCATAGAATAGGGAAGTGACTCAGGAGCATGGTGTCTTTGAATAGCTCCAAGATGAAGTTAATCGCCTCCAAGGGCAGCTTTATGACGACCGTTACTCATAACATCTGGTCCGGAGGACTTGTTTAGTCTTAGAGTGGCTAACGCCCACGACATTTCTGTCATACCCGTGGGTTCAGGTTTATCTAAGGGTATGTACGAGACCGCACTGATGACCTGAGCCATCTGTGCAATGTGCACCGGGTCCGATGGGTCGTCAGTCGGTACGAATTGCGCCTATAATGGCTCAGCGAAAAAATCGACCTTCTCCTGGTCGGAGGTGGCCATCTCCGGTTAAGGTCTCAATAACCTCTAGTCTCTAGTCCTATAGAGATGGGTGGTAAGGAAAATAGGATAAAGGGTTGGGAGAGGAGTGATGTAGGAGGGGAAATACATGACAAGATTCACCATGACGACCAGTCACCCATGATGTTCTGGAGTTTTCGATCTTTCGTATCTTGTAGAGATTTCCAGGTATTTCCTGATCATCCCTGATTATAGTCGTAGGCTCTAGTCTTCGATACGCTTACTAATGGCAGAAGACCTAACCTCGACTACATAGCTTAGTTCATCGGCATGGATAGGCGCGGCCGATTGTGTCTTGTGGATGTAGATCAGGAGTTTGGATAGCTGAGTCCTGTTGAGGGTGAAATGGGACAGCTTGGGAAAGTTGAAAACTAAATCTCACGATTTCGTAGAGATTATATAAAATTGTTTTATTTTTAGCTATGAATGACGCTAAAAGTGGCTTCAGTGGTCGACCACAAGTCTAGGAGCTCCTGTTTCAGTTCTGAGTGGCATTGACAAAGATAGTTATTACTATTTGTATGCCGACTAATTCTACTACTCGGTGAGTAAAAACCTGGGAATTAGAACTGTAGTATTATAACTACTATTATGAATTAACTTATATTGTAGTTTGTTCTATTCTATAATCTGTGTATTTAGATAGTGCTCTTTAAGTAGGTTGCCTATTGGAACTCTGAAATGTGCTGCATACGCCAACAATTCTGCGTTATTTAGGAAGTGGTTTATTCTTTACATTTATGGCTTGCTCCAAAATGGACGGAATATGTATAGACGAGTTTAAATGTTTAGTTTTTTTAATTTCAAGAATATTAACAAAGTTGAGATCAAATTATTAAAATGACAATTTTCAAAAATGTGTAGTCCTCCGATCAAAGTAAATCGTGAGAAACCTATAGATTTTCACAAACAAATGAAATTCCAATTATTTAAGGATATTGGTAACCTAATAAACAAACAAGATCTATTTAGCCAAAATAATTTAGAATAAATTAGAAATTTAATCCCAGTTAAAAGCAACATTATTTGAGAAATAGGATGAAATAGTGCAGGAATTATTACTATAGCACTACTCGGGATCTTGACAGGAGCACCTATATTTTATTATTATTAGTATTATTATTATTATTAGTACCACGTCTTACTACCCATTCGAGTCATACGCACTTACGCTAATGTGTAATGGTAGGGTGATTGTGAGAAGAAATGGAGGACCTACAGCTTAACATGGAATCCGAACCATGGTGGAGGCCTGGCACTCCACACATTCACAAGTTGTGATTAATACACGTCTTGTCAGAGGTGAAGGAAGGGTTCGGCAATCAGATAAATCTGTGTCGGTACCGAAGATTGAACCCCGGACCCCCATCACAAAAATTCGACACCCTACCCCTAGACGTATATGTAGACTTTTAATCACCTTGTCTTGTAAGTTATTGTTTTACAAATTACATTAAAATTATCATTTGGTATGACTGTTCACAAGTAATAATTTATTTATAATTTGAAAAATCACACGTGAACAATGCATTTTATATCTGCGTCAAGGAATCATTTTCCAACTTTATCTGTATAATGTTTTAAATAGTAATATTGCGTCATGATATCCACACCCGTGTTTACAAGGGTTAAAGCGTCAATTTTTCAATAAACTGGAATGCTGGTGACGTTGATATCGAGGTTAAAATCTCGGTCAGGTGCGCTGAGGGTGGTTTTACACATGTTAATTATCATCCTAAATCCACTGAAGCACATGCACTTTATCTAAACTAATTTCTCCTTGAATTAAGAAGCTAATATTTTTCTAGCACCAAGTCTTTGTACTCATCTAAGCTCTACGCACACATACTAATTACACTAATCTTTTAAGGATGAGAACAGTTCTATTTATAGGAAGTGTAGCCGTATTTGCGTGAGGGAAAGTGTAAAAACTTGTATAAAAACCCCATTAGTATATTTAACCGGGATTCTAACCCTGAAGTATGAAGTTCAGTCTATTGCGAGTGTAATGACTTAGACCATCCGGCCACCGAAGCGGCTAAACCACTAATAGACATGACGCTAAACGTAATGATTAGCGGGGTGGGGCTAGAGGGGGAATCCAACAAGGTAAGTATAATAAAACAATGATTTATTTGTGACTAAAAATAGCTGTGTAAATATTTATATTGGAGCACTAAAACTATTTTATTCAAGTCTTAATTTATAAACGCTCTTTTAAAAAAAAATCAGGTCATGAATAAAATAGTTTCGTATCGAATTATACAATATATTTTTGATGCTTGGAACTGGGGCGAGCTATTTATGAATACTTTTGAATGGGTCAGTTTCGACCTACACCTTATCTATGCAAGTAGTCTACAAACGTTACTACATACATATGGATGACTTAAAGACGACTAGCGTTAAATAGTTAAAATGTACACTCACAAACTAAACACATAAACAAACTAACAAACATATTTAAGATTACTTCTTATCACTGCCACCTGTTCAGTTTATACGCATATACGATAATTACTCTAAATGGGGTAGGATGAGGAAGGGATCATTTTAGAGGTAATCTATTTGCATTAGTATGGAAGGAGAGTGAGAAACCATTTAGGTAAAAAAAAACTCTCAGAAGACCCTACGGGGACTCGGACCCCGATCTCTCTTTCTTCAGCACGCCTGTCTAAAAGAGTGAGCCTTATACCAGCGGTTTCCAGTTTTTTTTCGCGTGCGTACCCCTTGGCAGCATATTTGCAAAAATTATGCCCTTAATATTAGCAAAATGTTTAAATTACTACAGTAGCAGTTGTTTCTGATTTATTTGTTGCAATTGAAAATAAATCGGATGATAATGGGAATAAAAACAATGTAATAATAAGCTGAATAAAAAGTGCATATATTTTTACATTTAAAAAATATAAAATAAAAACTAGCACATTTAATTAGTTTATTAATCAAATAATATTTATAAAAACAATTTTATGTTTGAAAATAAAATAATTTTCTCAACGTCAATAATAGAAGGAAACCATCACTGCCCCTCGCCATATCGTTGAAGTAATTTTATAGCTTTTGACTGATCTTTTGTCTTACACTGCCGCCATAATTGTGTAACTCTTTTCGCCACTATTCAAATATGTTTGCTTACCCCCAAATGCCCTGGCGCGTACCTCTAGGGGTACGGGTACCCCACGTTGGGAACCACTGCCTTAGTCAATTGGGCTACAGAAGCGGATGTATTTAAGCTATTTTCCAAACATTTACTTAGTTTACATGGTTTTATCGGTAAAACAATCTTACATGCTTTTTCAATACTGATTTTTAAAATGACTTCTGTCTGTAACTCATTTCAAACTTCATAAATATATTTTCTTAAACGTGTGGGGGAGAATTTCCCAAGAAACATAAATTCGTTCTAGAAAAAGTTTACGTAACCTTACAGTAGTTATGTTTTACTGTTTTAAACACCACGGGATAAAGTGTAAGACTCGGAATATACTGGCATAGCATTAACAGGGCGGTTGAGGTTCGAGTCTCAGGCAATCCCTTCTCTTCTGCTTGGATTAAGGTGTTATTAGCCTTGATATGGAACGTACTATTTAATAAAATGTAATATTAGTTTAGTTAATAATTTCAATATTAGGTTTACTAATTTAATCAAAGACAGTATTTCTCAAATTGTGATCCGCGGTGGGCTATCAAGTAGTCAGCAGGATCCCAGGAAGTTAAGGAATAGTGAATTAAAAAATTCTGTTCACATTTAATGCAAAAATTTTAAATCCAAAAGATGAAGTAAGAAATATCTTAACTATGCTCTTTTCTTTCCTTGGTGGACATAAGTCACATAGAAAAGGAAGTTTGTACCTAACCTTAAGAAAATAGATCTGAACAATTATTTATCAAATATTATGATGTTTAGAATGTTAAAAATAATCAAACAAATATTAATTACTAATTCAACAATTAATATTTTGTATTTACAGTCCTTAAAACAAAACAAAACTAAACATAATATCCTTCACCTCTGACAAGATATCTTGTGAATGTGGGGAATGCCAGGGCTCCACCGTGGTTCGGGTTCCACGTTAAACTGTATGTCCTCCATTTCATCTCACAATCACCCTACCATTACACATTAGCGTAAGTGCGTATAACCCGAACGGGAAGTAAGACGTGGTGCTAATAATGATAGCCATAATATTTTACAATAATAGTTTTCCCAGGTCCCTATGGAAGCCCTTGTGCGCATAGCTACCATTTGGTGATCTTCAATCACTAAAACTGTGATAAATATTGATCTAAGAGAGTTCCGCATTAAATACAGCCAAAGTCACAATATTGTTTAAGACCATCTTCAGGGTGTCCAGCCAAGATTCGAAACACGATCTTTCCATCAATGTCAACCAAGTACAATGAAAATCTAGAGCCATTAAACATGACGTGGGTGTAATTAAATTAACTTAGTTATATTAATTAATTAAATTGGTTTACAGGTGCACGTTATAGTAGTAAGTTGGTAGAAAGGAACCCTTTAGAAAATATAAACATATTTTTGCGGTAAGCATTGATAACATTTTAATTTTATTATTATTATTACTATTTTTATTTCATCTTTATTTTCTCTGGGGAAAAAGACAGCTGCAGATAGAGTGATTAAACTAGTTTTAGTAACTTTTGTAATTGTCAAAATATACCTTTCTATTCAAACGGGGCTATATGGACCACGAAATGAAAAGTAATCTAGGATAAAAGGTTGTTTACGGATGTTCAAGCATGTTTTGAGCTAAGCCCAACATTTTAATTTTGATGAGGTAACAGTTTGAGATATCTACATGGACAAACTTTTGTTCGATGACAGATATTGTTTGGGACCTTCTCAAAGGTTCGCTAAATAAAAATAATATCATGTTTATTTTTGTATGAATTACTTATTAAATAGAGTAAAACTTTCACAAACGTCAATAAGCACACTAAAGTTGTTTTTTTATAAAAATGAAAATGTTAAGGAAAGTCCCTATTAATGTTTATATCAGAACGGAAATTGTTAGTAAAGATAGGTACCACAAATGGTTTCCCAAACAGAAAAAAAAAATTGTAAAAATAATTCAATACTAGCTTGATAATTCTTAACGAATAACAGATCATGATGATATTCATTTAAACCGTTGTTATTTTTGTAGTATTTTTCCATGTTAAACCAATTTACCCATGAAAAACCAAATCAGATAGTTTAGTTTTTATTATCCTTGATGGTTTCCCATATTTTTATGTTCCTCAGTCATGTTTTGTTCCGACGAGAATGAGTACGATACCAAACTTATGTTTGTAGGGTAGCTATATTGAAAATCAATACGTTACTTGGTCAAGCTTGTAAATCATCCGTTCTACGTAAATGTCTTGGAACGACGGAAACGTTACATTTGTTTCACGTACACGAGGGTCAATATTTGAACGATCGAGTGGGTTTTAATTATTATGAGGGAAGGGGTTGAAACCAAAAGTTATATTGTGTGTTGGATGGGTGGTGGTGGGTAACCAAGGTTAGGGTAATTCTGTATATTGGATGCCTTCAAAGCTCTTTAGAAGGTAGATCTATAGTAATAAATCGGTGTATTTCATTTTAATCTATCGATTCTTATTATCCGTGATTGGTAAACGCATTGTAATTGCGTCAATGAGGTAAGAACGAGTAAGGTAGAACTTAGAGGACATGTCTGTATTTTCGTGGAATTAAAGTGAGAAATTATTTAGAAAAAAATTCTTTAATCTTCTTCCTTCATGAAATAATTTAACTTCAACCTCCCCTTCACCGGAAAGCCAGACTAGATGGTTCTAAAGTTTACTTCCCGTGCCCACCGATGTGAATACGTAGCCTAAATAACTATATTTTTATTAATATGTAAAAATTTGCTAATTCAATTATAAATATATAGTTTTTAAAAAAATAATAAAACATATTGACAGTAAAATTACAAATAATTTTATTAACTTTTAAACATATCACTTACATATTGTGAAACATAAATAAATGCCTAGGCAAAATGCAGTGATGAAATTTATTTGCTGGATGAATTTAAAATTAACTTTAGTTAAAATTTAAAAAAAGTTACCTCTATTTATTTTCAGTCCTTTGAAAAAATATTTTATCTTAAGCATATATAGTTGTAGACTCCTTGCATATATTTTAATTTCCAAATAACTCTGTACTTTGAATTTAAATGTTAAAACACTCAGATTTCAATAGAAGTTTAGGGGTCCTAATATCTCAAATTAATTTTGAACTGCCTTTTTGTATTTTAGAACAAATAATAAAACGTCAAAATATCTTTGTTTGGTATATAATTGCCATAAAATCTCTCTAATTCTACTGTACTTAAGAAAATTAAGATATATATTTTTCTATGTTTCTAATAAGCTGGAAAAATTTAGACATTTTGATCTCTCTTTATTTTTAAATAAGTTTATTTTATTTATTTTTTATAGGATAAATGATTTTGGTCAAAATTGCATTTTTCCTTTTCTTACATACATACATACATACATAAATACTTAATCACGCCTTTCCCGTAATCGGTAGGCAAGTAACTGTGCATATAGCCAGATTTTTTTAACGTACTTAGTCCCTGCTCACTAACTTTTTCCACACTTCACAATCCTTGCATACTCCCTTCACTTCAACAACAGCCATACACCGAATCATATATGTTATTGAATTCTTAAAACTTTTATATCTTTATTATTTTTAAAACATTCATCTAAAACATTGAGGAACGCTTTACAAGGCCTAGTACTTCCTTTTGATCCACACACTATACCTTCATAAATTTGCTTCATCACTCAATCCACACTTATCTTCTAAACATGGCCAAAACAACGCAAGACAATCCTTTTCACATTGACCTATTGGATTCCTTTTCAAACCATACTCCTTAACCACCCATTTATTACTAACTTTGTCCATACGAGTTTATCCACTTACATTTCTTAGATATCTCATTTCAACAGCATTCACCTTGCTCTTTTGTTTCTCCCGATAAAACCACGCTTCAGATCCATAGAATAATGTTAGCGTAAATACATTTTAAAAATCTGCCTTCATCGTTTCTTTCAATACGAATTCATTCTTTGCCAAAGGGATGGTCCACATACGTACATCCATTAGTACAATTAACAACCATGGAAACATAATACAACCTTGTCTAACACCCTGTTCAAAGTCAAAACATTCGCTCAAAGTCTCAACCACGCTAACACACGACTTACTTCCAACAAACTCCACCATCATTGAATTTACTAACCATACATCAACACCATACTTTTCGGAACATTTCATAGCATAATCCTAATCACATGATCATACGTTTTCTCCAGATCAACAAATGCACAATACACTTTCCTCCTTACGGCCATATATTTCTCAATCAGTTTTTTAATGATATAGATTTTCCCTTTCGTAATATTTCAAATAAAAATTTTCCACTCTTAATATATTTCAAATGAACGTAAAATGTTATCATATTAGACCTAATGAAGCTATGTGTGTTAAAATCTTCTCTCCTGGTTTAATAAACCTGGGTGGTCATTTTATTTGTTATGTTCTTCACAAAACTCTGTTTCGCTGTCTTAAAATATTAGTTTTGTTTATACCACTCTTACGAGTATTTTATGAACAATAATTCACTGCCAGATATATTTTCCAGCGAGTATTTGTCTTTCTCTCTCACTTCTAAAAGTTGTTGAAATATTGGTGGGGTCTCATGAAATTGTATGATTCTTATTATAAACAAGTAAAAGGGTTCTTCCAGCGTCACTTGACCTGCAACCCCGCTGTAGTTAAGTTCCGCGGCACGTTAGCATCCAATTTTTCAAACCTTAAAGCTGCCACGTATCAAAAACCTTCTTTTTATTCCGACTGTGATAATTTCTGGTTAGTTATGTATAATTCCATTTGAATAATTCACACATAATTCATAGATCTGTGTTCCCATTATAAAATACATTTTATATTCAAATGGTGTTAAATCACAGCTACACGTCATTATTATTAATTCCATGGTGAACAAAGTGAAAACATTATAGAATAACCTGAGAAATGTAACGTAACAATTTTAATTTCTTACGTGAAGTAGTGAGGTGAAGAAAGAAAACGATTCAAATTGGCTTCCAACCAGAAGGCATGAATGAAAACGTTACAAGTTGCTACAAAGCAAATAACTGGTCCATGCAACCTCTACTTAGCATGAAACCACATTGCCCACCCCAAATATTGTCCTTAGTTTTTTCGCGCACCCTCTAAATTAAAACTCTCCCAAAAACTATATCTACAATACTCAACAAACTAATTGCTCTATAATTCTCATATTCACTCTTACTGCCTTTTACCTTTGTACAAAGGAGCAGTGATAGCATTATTCCAACCATTAGGAACATTCGAAACCCCAGCACACACATTGAACAACTAACACAATTTGGCAAGTAGTACCATGGCCCCACACTTGAACTTTTCACTTGTAATCCCAACAATACCAGCATGTTTGCCATTCTTTAATGTTTTCGCAGCTTTCAAACCTTCAGCCTCGTTAATTTGGTCAATTATCATAACATTTTCCATATTTTCTGCTATTTTATCTGAAATTTTGCAATACAAGTGCTCTTAATACGCCCTCCATCGCTCTCCTATACTGATTTCATCCCAGATAATCTCACCACGTTCATTCTGAATGCCGTAAGTATTTCCTTACAATCCTTGTTTCGTTATCTTTAACCACTTCCAGAACGGCTTATTATTTCCTTCAAAATCATTACTATTTTTCCCCTTATTTTAATCTCATTTACTCTTTACTCTTTCTTACTATTTTCTTTGCATTCATATTTGTATCTTTTTGTGTGTTCCACAGCATCTTCCATTCTGTTTCACTCTTGACATCAAGCATTCATTTTTATGCTTCTTTCTTTGCATTCACAGATTATTTTACATTTTCATTCCACAATGAAAATCTTTTTAAGTTTCCCACCACCGCAGGTCTACAAACACATTTCACGCACTCAACTACGATCTCTTTGATTCAGTTACAAGCACTTTCTGTATCATTATAATTTATTTAGATATTCCATTAATGTTTTTGAAAAGTTAATTTTTCACCTAGCAAACTTTCATATTGCACTCATACAATTTTACCTTGCAAATTGTCCACTTTCATTCTTACTTGCTTAATACTCTTTATCTGCATCCACACAAAATTAATTTTATTCGAAATAATTTATAGTCTTGTTTTTTAATAATGTTGACGTTTTTGGAAATATTTTCGATACAAATATGGCTTGTAAGTTAATAATATTTTATAAATTAATATATTAGAAGTAATAATATTTATTCAATATAAGGAATACAATTTGGTTAACTTTAAATGAAGATGAAGGTTTTGTTTCCAATATTAGATTAATATAAAATATATTTTATTATTACGAATATTTAGAAACTAAGTCTCTCACCAAGGAAATAGCTAGTGAGCAATGAGTGATAAATTAGTTATGGTGTGCTTGACTCCGATTGGAAGAACAAGATTCAGTCGTGTTAGCTGGGGAAAGTTTTATCGTAATTTACGTTTTACCCATCCACTTTAGATAACTTATGTTAAATTGGTTTAAATTCACTTTCCTCCTCCTTAATCCTCAAGAATTAAATCACCTGCTTGTGGAGCTCCAATAACTATAATTCTAAGGTAACAAATATAATTTAAATGTAAAATTACGTCATTTTTTTTTACTAAATTTGAAATCTCGTAACAATTCTCACTTATCAATGTTAAGAGAAACTTATTAAAATAAATATTAAGTGCAAATAAATAAAAATAATATTTTGTTTTCAAGTTAACCAAAATGTAATATTTAATTTAATATTTAATATTGAAAAAATTTATCCTTGAGAATGTAAGAACAAATTATTATGAGTTCGGCAATATCTGAGATCATGACTGTGAAAGTTGACAAAAGTGAAATAATTGAAGATATAAACTTGTTAATATCACTCTGTAGAAACATATATTTGATTATGGTCGTTCACTTTTTGTAGAATATTTCAGACTAATAATTGTTCTTGGATGGCTTGAAATGGGATATAAATAGAAATTTCTAATACATTGAGTTGGTCTTCTGTCGAAAATAATACTACTGTATTGTAGAAAACATTAAGAAATGAAAATATTCATAATACATTTAATATTTAAAAACTTTCCTAACAAACTTTTCACTCCTAGTTGGGGAGCTAGGGCTAATTGTTAACACATTAACTATCAATTTTAATAAGATTATGATAATATGTATTCTTGTGATAAAATTCAAAACTTTGGATCCACGACATCCTTTAAGCGCCGCCAAGATAAAGAGCCTCAATAAAAATTCTAATTGAGCCAGCTCACTTACAATGGGGATAGTTCAAAAACGTTCCAAACTGGAGTTGAAAAGGTTAGCTCTTATCAAAAAATGACTACTCATGAAACTATATATTTAACTGATGATATTAAAATATAAAGGTAATACATAATAATGGACAAGTAAACGTCGTCTGAAAATAGAATATAATCGATAGGTCTATAAGATAGTAACCAACCTTTCTTTTTAAATGGACAGATCACGAAATTCAAAGCTCATGGCGTTTAGATGTCAACAAGATTCCCTCTCTATTTTTTTTTGTCTATAACTTATCTCTCACCCGCAAGTTCTCCTTATACCTACAAGGAGCGCCAGCTTGAACACAACAAAGACCATGGCCTCTGCACGCGAAACATTGTTTGTAAATAATATTGACCATCTCGACGAAAATTGAAAGTATTAATTAGCCCACACTGTTAAATGTCCAATACATTAACTATCATTGCTCAAGTTCCATGTCCTCTTATATTCGTAAAACGTTCAGATGCCATGTTTGCTTTTATAAAATAAACGTTATGTAAATACGACAATCTTGGATACATTTTCAGGCCACATGCGGTTGTATGTGAATAATATGTGCGCTCAAAATTAACCAGAACATTATTAAACCACACGAGGGAAAGGACTGCTACGTCTAAGGTCTGTTTTCACTAATAATTTTGTATTATGGAAATGATTAACGAATATAATATATAGTTTAAAAATATGTGCATTACACCAATCAGTAATTGTATTAGAGCATAAAATATAAATAAATATATTTTTTTAAAGAAATAAGTGCCCACACACAATTTTTTTAAATAATGATATTATCGATTTAGCATTATATTCTTTACCTTATAAAATTGTTACCCATCTCTCAATAATGTATTTCAGTCAGCTAATATTCATACCAACGTTCCAATAAGTTACACAAAACGTATATTAACAAATTTATTTCAATGCATCGAAACCTGAAAACTCTTGAACGGTCCATAGAGTAATTTAACTTTTTTAACACAAAGCCATTTCCTGAAGTACTTTGGGATGTAAAGGTGAGGGGGGGACTAGTGCCGACAGAAAATTTATCTTGGTCGGCCTGTTTGCCTTGTATGTTCTTTACAACTCCTCCTTCCTTTCCAGCATATCCATTCTGGATTATACCATCCCTATCCCCTCTACATGCCACTCTCCCCCCATTAACCACCCCTAGTCTGTCCTTCTTTGGCTCAGCTGAAAAATAAATCACGGTAACACCTTGCCGGAGACAAACACAGATTCTACCCCTCTTTTTATTATTATCATTATTTTCGCTAATTCCGTTTTTAGCCGCACCACATTCTCCTTTACCTATTTATACGTAACTGACCTCTTGCTCATAAATCATTCACTAATCACCAGTTCTTTGTGTTACCAGTATCCACTGGCCAATAAATCTGTTCTACGGAAGGAATTAAATCTCAAAATGGGGTGATATTTTTCTAAGTCATTGTATTTTATTTGGTATTCAAGGAAGTTATTGAACTTTTTGTAACTCACAAAACCTACTTTAAAGTTTTAAATTAGCTATTTTCAGCTATATAAATCTAAATAATAAGCTAGGAGTAATTTTATTCCAAAATTTTGAAAGAATAATTTTGAATACTAACATAAATTTTATCATGACAAATAGTAAAAGTGAAATAATGAAGTTTATTTTATAATAGCTTTATTTTATTCTCCATGATAAATATTATAACTTTGTAATTTAATCTATCTAAAAAGAGTAGAGAGAAGTTGGAATATATATTTATATAAACTAACAGAGAAATAAAATTTTATTTTAGTTTTTTGATATTTATAAAACAAGACAATGTTATCACATATACATTATATTATTATTAGCACCGCGTCTTACTACCCGTTCGGGTTATACGCACTTACGCTAATGTGTAATGGTAGGGTGATTGTGAGATGAAATGGAGGACCTACAGTTTAACGTGGAATCCGAACCACGGTGGAGGCCTGGAATTCCCCACATTCACGAGATGCCTTGTCAGAGGTGATCTGTGCCAGGACCGAGGATTGAACTCCGACCCCCAGCACAGAAGTCCGACACCTTACCCCTAGACCACCAGTTTACCGATCATAAACATTATACACATACATTTTTTTTTTCAAATAAAAGGTTTGGATGGACCTAGTCTTAGAATGAGTCTTGATAATTCAGTGTTAAGGTGATCTCATGGAGCTAGTTCTAGAAATGATTCAGTAGATAGAGTTAATGCTAGAATGGAGTCAGTTTTAGAGCAAATCGCTATAGCTAGTAATCGCAAGGAGTCAGTTTTAAAGCGAAACAATGAAGCCAATACTACTAAGTAGTAAGTTCTAAAGTGTAACAATGAAGACAATACAATGAAGCCAATACTAACAAGGAGTAAGGATTAAAGTTAAACAATGAAGCCAATATTAACAAGGAGTCGGTATTAATGAGAAACAATGGAACAAACATTATTAGGGAGTCAGTTTTAGAGCGAAGCTACTAATTAACCAGTTTTAACTAAGCATGATAGGTTATTTTCGATTGTTTATTTACTTGAAAAACAATATAATTTTGAGTTATTATAAAAGATCAATAATATTTATATATAAGGTGATAATGATTCTATAACTTTGTATAATTTATGATTAATATTTTATGGTAAATATTTTTTGTTGTTGTAATAAGTAGAAGTAAAAATTAAATAATTGAATTATATAAATGGAATAGATTATTTTAGATGTAGTTATTTTCTCCTCGTTTGGATAGCTACGATTACTGTCATATATTTTAGAATAGTTTTTATCCATGGTACAGATCACCTTCAAGTCCTGGTCTTAATGAGGTAGATGTTGATTCTCTCTGTGTCGTAATGAGACTGTTTACTTCATAAATATTTACTTCCAGGTAGACATTTCTTGTATGGACCAAAACAAATTCAATACACTATTTTTTATATTAGGACACAATATTTCTAGCTTCATCACGGAAATAATTATATTTAATTGATAAGAAACTTTTTCCGACTAAGAAACTTTTTAAAATTTAGCAATTTAGCCAAGGTTAGAATTTACAGAGATTTATTTGAACAATCGCTTATTAAACAAGTCGATATTATTGCTATGAGTATTTTACTGTGCCTCTCGTAATATGGAAAGGGAGCTCATAGATCTTTTCTTCTGACGCGAGCGCTTTTAGCTTACGAATGGGCTGGACTATATATAAAAATAGCGATTGGTTTTTCAGGTGAAACCCGCTTTTCCCCAGGGACACCACGTCACAATTTCTACTTTCAATTCGATAATCTAACTGTCTAGTAGCTACTCTTATAACCTTCTTTCCTCCTTTTTATTTTTATCATTCACTTTCCTTTCTTCTATTTCCCGCTCTCTGACCTATTAAAGACACCAAATATATTAGCCTACTCTTGGAAAGAGCTGATTAACTCACAAAATAAAACTTCACTTTAAATTGAAATTATATTATTTTAGTAAAAAAACAGCCTTTATCATTGATAGAATTACAAATTTAGATAGCAATTAACAAATGAACATATTTTCTATTTTTTCACAAACCTGTTACAATTGTAACACACATATATTTTTCTTTCTGCTAGCCAATCGAATAATTATTGTGTTTTCTTATTTTATTAAAACGAATTACCTCAGATCTCCAGTTGTTGGAAATGTACCACCATATTTCAGGTATAGAATGTATGTTTTAAGTTCACCCAAATGATGAGAGAAAGACAGAAGTATTAAACAACTTTGGGATTAATCAAAGCACCTCGGTTTATATAAAGTCAAAACAAAATCTTTCTTGGTTCTTAAAGAAATACATTAGGCCGCATTTGCAAGCCATTTTTAGATGCGTTATTCACTCATATTTTAAGGCAAAATTTGTTATGAATGGGTGGATTCCTCGGATCCTATGTGAATTCATCGCTTCATAGAGCCAGATTTGAATCTCATGCACCGGCAATTCATATTCAGCTTTATGTTACCCCACTTACTATATTTAATTGAATGATGTATAGAGTGGCTGCTGTATTTGTAATCAAAGCAAATTTCATTTGTTGTATAATATATTATTTTAAATACAGTTTTTATTTAACCCTACCGCCTCTATGATCTAGTATTAGGAATTTACTGGTTATAACTACATATATCCTGTGTTAAATCCCCAGCGCGTCCAGATTATCTGTGAAATAGTGGGTCTGAAACAATGTTAACTCAGCTTCGTGAGGACAAATGAGGAGCTACTTGAATGAAAAAAATAGTGGTTACGGCCTAGAAATGTTATATTTACAGCCAAAAGTTTAGTTATGTCACCGAATGACACTATTTCTCTACAGAAGTTGGTATTATCTTCGCCAACAGATGGTGATCACTCTCTAGATAAGATTAGATTGCGTGCTTTAGCTATGACGTTTTTCTTATTTTGACATTAATTACTTTAAGTTTTTATTTATGTATCAACTAAACGTGTTTATCTGGGTAAATTAATCAACTAACGAAGTTACAAGCGGAAAATTAGTATTAACCAGAGTATCACGAGAGGAAAACCATCCTCGCTGAAGTTTATCAGGATTGAACCTTAACCTAAAACTGTAACTGCACGCCCGACCCCACCATGGAAATGCGTCCTACAAAGTTGCAGATTTAGTCATAAAGGAGAGGAAGCCGATTAACATAGTTGACTATATGAGGTCCAAGCTGTTACCATAAATTAATTGAGAGGAGATTAAAATAAGCAGTCAGGTGTAAGTATGCTAGTATGCTTGAGTTTGTGTTTGAACCTCCACCCAAATGCACTCAGTTGTTTTTATTTCCCGCACAGTGGGATTTACATTCCTCCGTCAAGGTCCTTAATTAATTCATCAACTAATTAAATTTTCTGTATTTTAAATACACCAAATAAATCTTTATAGCAAATCATATAATATTTAAAATAATATCAATTAAGTACAAAATATACATTAACTATGGTAAAATATAGCATCCTTTAACACAATTAATCACAATATATCACGAGCTGATAAAATAGTATTTTAATTATTTGTTTTTATCATCGCGTCTTACTATCTGTCCAGGCTATATGGATATATAATTACTTTAATGGGGGTGACCTGGCGGCCTAGGAGTAAGGTGTCAGACTTCTATACTGGCAGCCGGGGTTCAATCCCCGGTCCCGGCAAAGATTTGTCTGATTACCAAACCCTTCCTTCACCTCTGAGAAGACATCTTGTGAATGTGAGGAATGCCAGGCCTCCACCGTGGTTCGGATTCCACGTTAAACTGTAGGTCCTCCATTTCATCTCACAATCACCCTACCACTACACATTAGCGTAAGTGCGTATAACCCGAACGGGTAGTAAGACGCGGTGCCAATAATAATAATAATAATACTTTAATGGGGTGGATATGAAAAAGGAAGCAGTTTAGAGATAATCTACTCGCATTTGTATGGAAGGAGAGTGGAAAAACATTTATGAAAAAAAACACTTTCGGTAGACCTTAACTGGATTCTATCCCCAATATCATCGTCTTTAATAAACCAGTCTATTGCCAAATTGACGCCTAAGAACATTATTATTTATAAAGTATTTAATAGAGATAGACCCATTATTTATTAATAAAATTTGAATATGTATATATTTTATAATACAATATGTTATACTGTTTCTTGAAATATATCTTCCTAGCTCTGAAATAATAGAAAATTGTAGTTTACTACAAAAATTATCGAGTAGGTTACTACTACTAATCCTAATCTACAAGCGCGAGAAAATAAAAACAATTATTACACAATGGTTCAGAAGATTTATAGCATAACATTATTATCGAATAATATTAGGTTGAGTTTTTCCATAATTGATGTTAAACCATCATATAGCTTTTAATGCTATCTAATTGGCTGATAATGAATAAAATATTTGTAGTTAAATTTTATGTTCATAATATATTAAAATGTTATTCGTAGGAAGAATGAATTTATCTGAGATTTAAACTTCTCTCTCTCTCTCTCTCTTTCTCTCATCCTTGTCTAAGCTTCACACCATATCACCGCTACAGCCAACCTTGCATAGAGAAAATCACATCACAATCCTCTACTCTATCCTGATATCCACTTTACCCCCGCCGTCGCCAACCTTTCACTTGCGATATTTCACGCTCTCCGACTCTGAAAAGACCCAACTAGTGATACCCAAGAGTGATTTTACCGACAGAGGTAAAACTAGTTTCCATCTTTCTAGGATATTGATGCACATGCTTCTCCCCGTAACATTATATTACCCTCTTATTTTTAAAACAAAAACCTTCTGCTCATGTCATTATAATATCGTAGCAGTTTTTTTAGTGTACCTATGTTAGAATACCGCTAAGAACAATACTTAAAAAAAAAGGCACATTGTTAAAATATTTCTGTCCCTCTTGGGAGATAGAATTTTGGATATCTTAATTATCGCTTATATCAGAGAGTCTCTTGGCTTATAAATAACTAAAAAATATCCATTATTTATAGATATAATTTAATTGTTATCAAACTGGAAAAAAAATGGAAGGTTACAAAACTTCAATAAACAAAAAACTATGTTTGATAAATTACTTGAAGTAGAGTTAAAGTTTTTTCTTATCATTCAATTTATATTTAGATGTTCACTTTGTTCATCAAACAATTCAACTTAACTTTGTATATTTAAGGTTGGAAATTAAACCAAAATACCTGTGTTTATTTAAAAATTATATCTATTTTAATAGTTACTCTTTGAACCAGAAAGGATGTTTACCAACATTGGAATTTTATCAAACATAATATGTAAATAATTAATAATATTTATGTAAAGATGAACTTTTTTTATAGTAAAAGAGTAAATAAGATTAAAAAAACTGTGATAGTAAAATAAAACAATATTTGATACTTTCAATGTTGTAAGCACTTTCAAAAAGTGGGATCTTAATTTAAAAATACTGAATTAATAAATATTTACATTTATTTTTAACTAACAAGAATATTAAATTGTTGTGAGAAAGTACAATTTTATTTTTATGTAAATCATTTTAACAATACTCCCTACGTACAAATTAAAGTAGATGTTTTTTTAATGGTTTAATGAAATGAAATTCCTCCTGAGAATGGATTTTCGAAGATAAATTAAGTTACGATGATGCCCACGCCACCTCCTCTTGAAAGCTTTTCAATGTCGCCCTTAAGTTAGGTTTTGCAACACCACTTATTGAAGAAGTTCTGTCTCTGCTCTACCTGGCTTTGAGTGGGATATGTTAAATGAAACACTCCACTGTGTTTCGAATCCACTTTTAAATATATCGTAAAGTTTAAAAATGTCTTAAGATTTTAAATAAATGTTTCAAAAACAAAGATCCCCCATGATAACGCAAAGTATTATAAATATGTAGTCTTAAATTTTACTACTTTTCATTAATTAATTAGTGAAGTTGAATTATATTTTCTTTCAAAAGCTTCCAAGAAGACTTAAAAAAGAAGGTATCTCACTAATATCAATTTTATTTGTAATTGGTAGAGTGAAGGGATTTTTGTTCTTTAAAAATGGTATTTCAATTTTACTGAACATTTTAAGTGAGTTGCTTTAATGTGCCTTTGTTATCAACTTTAAAACTTAAAATTGAGTTTTTGTTCCATGTTTTCTAGTTGTTTGCGGGTAAGAATAAATATACCCTTCAAATTTAAAGATTATAGGATAGTTTTATTTAATAGACTTGACTCCAAGATACCTGTATGTACTCATTATACTCTTTACTTGATTATTAAGTATTATTTGCGTAAATTGATTTTTTACAAAATTAAAATATCTAAGATTTAATTGACTATTTCACATACATTTTAATAATAGAAAAGTATGTTTACGATGTAAAAATAAATAATTTAAATGTGTATATTAGTTTTGAGTAAAGGTTCAGTCACGTACTAAATTATATTATAGGACATGTGGTGTTATCTTGTATATGTATTTAATTAACATGTTAGATAATACTAAGATGAATCTTAAAAGATGAAATGCTTCGGAAGAGTAAAAGGTATGAAGATACTGGCGAGTGGAGGAGGCTTAATAATTATGAGTTATGAACCCTGTACTCAACACACGACATTGTTAGGATATTAGGTGACGGTTGTTAGGACATGTAATTTAACGGAAGAATTTATAACCAGTCAACGATCTAAAACAACATTTTAAAACTCAAAATTAATTATCTTCTTGGCAAGACCATATTTGTTTGAATTTCAAATAATGTTGCCCTCAAAATCTTTTGTTGTTCCTGAGCTATTATTCATCTTCGCAATCTAGTTCAATATTTTAGGACAGCATAAGTAGCTAATAAGTTTGATACACATTAACATAATTCAGTCAGTGAGGTATCTGTAGGATTTTTTAAATTTCAATTCTTAAACTGGTATTTAAATCCTTATTATAAACTCCAAAATCCTATTTAAATGAACACGTTTTCTGAAAACCACACAAGTTTTGTAACATTAATTAAAATGTAGTTAAAACTATTCAAATATTTTTTCAAATATTGATATTGGGAACATTATTTCTGGCGCACTCAAAATATGACATAAATGGCAAAGTTTGGCTAAATGGTTACATTTAATTTCAGAATTTTATAGCTGGTTTTAAACATTTTGATTTTATTTAAAAATAATTTAGAGCCATGTATATGTTTATTTTTATGGTTTGTTTCAACGAATAAAAACATGATTTTTTTTATATTTACAAACACATTTTTACAAATAATTAGATCCAAAAATACTCAAAATAGTTTATTTTCATACTTTGAACAAATTTTACAGCAAAATGGAAGCAAAACGGAATAACCGAATCCAAACCAAGAGGTGTTTTGGGGGGTGCCATTGAGTTATCTGAATGTTCTCAAAAGTTATAAGCTAACTAAAAAATTTCTGAAAGGATGATACTCAACGCCAGATTATCCCCTTTTCATTGGTTAAACACTTAATATTTAGAAACCTACTGAAAAAAAAAGTCTTCAAATTCATTGTCTGGAAGCGCTCCCACTATTTTTCTTTCAAAATTTGGTCGAAGTTTCGAGCTGAGAGTTTAAAACGTTAACTAACTTCCAAGGGGTCTTGCTGAAAAACACTACTTTTATTGAACACTGAAGACACTGGTTTATGGTCGCCCAAGATTTTCCCCTTTCCACAGATCAGGGAGGCAACCCCTTCTCACAAGGAAGTGTGGCGCGTAGCGTTTCAGAATAATTGTCAGTTTGTCAGGCTCAGCAGGCAACAGCGTTGTCTACAACTTGTCGTGAAAGAGGTAAGGGTGAGTTGAGGGTAGATAGGGTTGAAAGTCCAAGGGTGGGTACGACAGGGGGCAAAAGGGCATCGCAGAGCCTGCACGAGACAAGGTTGCTTACGTTTTATTACGAGCTTGGTTTTTTCGAGTTTCTCAACATGCGGCCTGGGACGGCAGTTGTTTTTACCACAAGCTTACCACTAACATTTAATAAAACAGGATACTGTATTTACTTTTAAGAGGAAGATTTTTATCTAATGCTATCAATACACTACACTTAATCGAGGGTCAGTGCTTTCGTTTCCTCTTAATAGATTAAGGGGGGTTTGTAAGTTATTATTCACAAAACATTATTTTCCAAACTTTACTATTTGTATCCACTATCACAATAATTGTGTTTGCTTTAATAGTACTTAAATAAACGTATATAGGATATTAAAAATGGTCCCAAGAACAGATCTGGTCTCTAAATAGTTATAAGGGTAAATACGAAAATATATTTTTCACTTAAAATGTCAATTTATCAGTAATTTAGCTTTGTTCCTGATTTAAAAAAAAACTATTTGAAATAAAACAAGGGTAATGCTTTAGACCAGTGGCTGTGAAACTTGTTTAACCCTTAGAACTCTTTACCCTCCAAAAAAAAGATTGCGTAGTCCCAAACTGAATTTGTTTAATTGGGTTCTCTATGTTTACCGCATTGGAATTTAATTTAATTGGGATATGTTGTTAATATAATATATATTTATAATTAATTTATTAATAATTTAATTTTAATCTTAAATAACTAATCTGAAAAAGTTGTTTTTGAATTTCCTTCTGCCTGTCTGTCTGTCTGTACCTCGGACTAGATCCTAAACTATTCTACCTAACAGGCTAAAACCTGGTATCTAGGTTTTTTATAGGGTTGCCCCAAGGGTTTCTTGGAATTTGATATCTAACCCTAACATTAAGGGACTGAGTGGCAAAAATAGAAATAATCTTTCTTTTTTTTATCATATCTTCGTAACACTTTGAGATATGAAATTACTTGTCGTTTAAAATATGTAGGTCAATTTATAATACAAATCTTTTAATTGGAGGTTGACCTGGCGGTCTAGGGGTAAGGTGTCAGACTTCTATGCTGGCGGCCGGGGTTCGATCCTCGGTCCCGGCAAAGATTTATCTGATTACCAAACCCTTCCTTCACCTCTGACAAGACATCTTGTGAATGTGAGGAATGCCAGGCCTCCACCGTGGTTCGGATTCCACGTTAAACTGTAGGTCCTCCATTTCATCTCAAAATCACCTTACCATTACACATTAGCGTAAGTGCGTATAACCCGAACGGGTAGTAAGACGTGATGCTAATAATAATAATAATTTTAATTGGAACATATTTTTATAAAACTAATAACATTTAAGCTATAGGCAAATATATATTTTAACTTTTTTAACACTTAAGTATTGCGACCGTAAAAAATATATAACTTGAAATGTTGGTAATGTTAACGTCTTATGACCCCCCTGAACCGTAAAAAGTGGTTTTTGAAATGCCATCTGTCTGTGTGTGTGTTTAACCCTAAAACTTAGAGTAGATTAATAAACAGAGAAAAGAGAAATATTTATTTTCTAAAAATCGGCTCTAACGATTTTGATTAAAATGCGTATCTAGGCGTTGACTAAGATTATAAATATAATGGCTATTTTAATTTTTCTATGAAAATGATTTTTAGGGTTCTTTACAAAAGCAGAAATTCCCGTATTTCTACAACTATTTGAGATACTAAATAACTTATCATTTAAAGATTGTATCACTATTAGTAATAAAAACTTTTATTTGAAATATATTTTTATAAAATCAATAGTTCATGAGATATTGACAAATATATGAATACCATAGTGTGAACTTTAGTTGTACAGAGATACTACTTATGTTTTAACATAATAATTCTCTACTACCATAGATTAATTAAATATAAGGAGGTCTATCAAAAAGTGTTGTTCTTTTTTACTTTAACCTGTTAGAGGAAGTGTTTGTGCAACAATGGTTTATCTCATTCATTTTAAAATCAATAATCCATATCTACATTTTTAATTGGTCAAAATTTATAAATGAGGAATTTAATAACAATACAACACCTAATAAAAGTAAAAGTTTTAACCAGAAGTCAACATTTTTAATACGAAGTTTTGATCTTTGTAGCCCAACACCGATCTTTTTTATTGGTCCGATCATACAAATGGGGATATAATTCTCTAAAAATAAAATTATAAGATTTAATACCAGGACTCAAAAATATGTTTTATGCAAGTATAGTTCAATTTATGCTTGGGTTTGCTAGTGTGTATAATTTCGTTTCACATATATGAGTTTTAAGTCAATATCTCCATTTTTAAACAATGGAGCGAGAATGTCCGGCGGAGTTCCATACTATTTATTTTATTTATTTATTTGATATCTGGAAGATATTATATTAAATATTTGACTCATATTTATAAGTATCTTCTTATAAACCATAAATAACTATATTAAAAATCGATGATATTTTTACAACAGGTATTAAACGTCTTGATTTTATCAAGTAAGTTCACATCCTCTTTCGAATTTAAAATGTGTGTAAGCCTTTACATTCACCTTCTACCTTTCATCTTAGGTTAGATTAATTAAGTCACTGGTAGCAAATGCTCAAGCTGAAGCGTATTAATTTTTAAATAATACTCCTCTAGAATGAGTTACTACCCCAAAATAATAATATTGTATTACTTCATCAATATATACCATATGGCGCAATATTTTGTCCAATGCATAGTACATCTGAGAGTCCTGAGTTAGATTTCTGACATTTTCAAAAAAATTAATCATTAATGCAATTAGATTTTGTATTTCACTGGAAGCTTGGGTGTTGTGTCTGCTTTATATATATTTGGTTTTTAAATCATGTGCAGATACATCTATTTGCTTCAAAAAAGGTAAATAAAAATTTCACTAGTAAAATGATTTATTTATTTTAGCACTACGTCTTACTACCCGTTCGGATTACACGCTTAGGTAATAATTACATTAGTGGATTAGAAATTGGGAATGTTGAATTTAGAGGAAGTGAATCCGCATTAGCGTGGAGGTAGAGTGCAAAACCACTTAGGAAAAACCATCCCCAGTTCAACCAACCGAAAGTTTAACCTTGATCTACCCATCCTCGGTAGTCAAGTGCAACAAAAAACTAGTGTGTCATCCAACTACGCCACCAAGGCGGTTCCTAATAAAACTAAAATTTAAAATATATCAATAAAGATTAATAACCAAGTTAGTCGTTTACACTATTACATTGTTCGTACTTATAATAAAATAATGGAATTTTATTTAAAGGTTAATTTCAAGTTAATTACATTTTGTTGAATTAAGACATTTATTATTATTATAATTATTATTACTATTAGCACCACGTCTTACTACCCGTTCGGGTTATACGCACTTACGCTAATGTGTAGTGATAGGGTGATTGTGTGATGAAATGGAGGACCTACAGTTTAACGTGGAATCCGAACCACGGTGGAGGCCTGGCATTCCTCACATTCACAAGATGTGATTAATACACGACTTGTCAGAGGTGAAGGAAGGGTTTGGTAATCAGATAAATTTGTACTGGGACCAAGGATTGAAACCTGGACCCCACCACAAAAGTCCGATATCTTACTCCTGGACCACCAGGTCCCCTCAATTAAGACATGTAAACACACTGTTTAGAAAATCTGTGCATATTAATAACGAACGTCCACAAAGGCATGAGTTGCGTATTTTCTGATTGGTCAATGAGGAGGAAATTTGGATTGAAATTCCAGCCAGATTATAAGGAGAGAGAGATAGGGATAGTGGAAAACCATTTGGAAAAAACCACCCTCAGTACACCCGACCGAGATAAGAACCTCTATCTCGCCGCCATCAGTACTCTAGTCTACTGTGACCTACCTTAGACCATGCAGCAACCAATGTGGTTAAGATATAACGTACTAAAATATAGTTTATACTCATACCCTTTTAAATTTTACTGGGTTAAAATTTATAAATTAGCCGCACAAGAAAATCATTGTAAAACAATATTAAATAAGGTGTATTCTAGAAAAAACCAAATGCTTCATATAATTTTATTACTTGAAAAATAACATATTTTTAGAAATTATTGATTTGATTAATTTTTTTATATGGATTAGAAAGGTTTTTTTATTTAGCTAGTTATTTGTAGAAGATTATCCACCTTTACTTTTAACATCAACTCAGTATTCATAGGTATTAAACAGCATTACATTTTTTTAAACGCAAGTTCTTTTTATGTGATTTGATCTAATAATGCAAACAAAGTACACCCCTGTATAAACATTTAAATACGCTTGAAATTCGCTAGAGCTTAAAGATACATTTTAATATTTTTCATCGGATTATAAAATGTATATAATTGTGTGTAATCCCCTATATCTCTTCTTCAGAGCTTCTTGTAACTGAATTAATCTGTCTCTCTCTCACTCTTTGATAAAATCAGAGAGATACCGTTCCTCTCGCCAAGCTAGTCTAAGTGGTATCTGTGACACCGTGCCAACACTAAAGTGATACTCCAAACCACCTCCACTTCATTTTCAAAACATAGTGACGTCATTCTTCCTCTTCACTACTTTCTCTCTTTTTTTCTTTCATTTTATTTTTTGAAATCTTGGGTGAAGAGGAAGGGGGACGTTGTTGGAAGGAAATAGAGATGTAGCCATCAAAACCTACACAAAGACCTCTATATCTATGCACAGGAAGAAGGTTTTAAAGAAATACGAATCGCTACTATAGATTTATAAATATATATAAGGAAACTAAATGTTATCGAAGTTATTTATTAGGACTATTTAACCATTGAAAAATGTAGAATTTAGCATTGTTCCAAAGCAAATATTCAAACAAAAGTTGTAATTTAATTACGAGATAATGTAATTATAATATTTATTTAAATGTTCAAAATCTTGGTAGAGTTAAAGTCGTTAGCGTCTTCCAAACAAATGGACTATTATAATATGTAATATTCATAATGAGGGCTAAGTCAAAAGCCGGAATAAATCGTCTTTATTGTGGGAAAAAAATTTTTTTTTAATACTACATAAATAACATTGTTTTGGTCAAATTTAATAGTTATTAATCTAATAAGTAAAGTTAGCTTTAACAACATTTACTAACACAAAAAAATTGACATTTATTAAAAAATATTAATCCCTAAATATTTGTTCTATTGCAAAATACTCCTTGACCTACTACCCATCCGGGCTATACATATATTAGTTACGTAAATCGGGTGCCCACCGATTCGAGTTTAAATTAGCTACATATATCATACCCACCTAAATCTCATTGGATTCGTTTTAATTATTATTATTTAGCATCGTGTCTTACTATCCGTTTGGGTTATATGCCTAAGCACTAATTAAGCCAGTATGTTGGAAACTGGTAAGGTTGAATTTAGAGGAAGTGAACCCGTATTTGCATGGAGGGAGAGGGGAAAGCCCTTTAGGGAAAACGCCCTCAGTTCACCCAACCAAGATTTGAACCTTGATCCTCTCGTCCTTATCAGTCTAGTTCAACATGAAACTAGCACGTTAGCTAACTACGCCACCAGCGCGGGCATGGGATTATCTATCACAATTAATTTTATTTCATATATTTTAACTTGTTTATTAACACTTGCAAAGGGTTTGTTGGATGAATAATCATATTATTATTCATGTATATTCCAAATGAGTGCCACTACATTATTAAATACTTCTCCAGGTGGGTGAAATTCATTGTAAATGCATAGTTACGGTAATATCCCTAATGCATTCCGGAAAACTTTGACTAAGCCCTTCATTCTGGCACTACAAAGGAGCTATAAAACTAGATTTTGGTAGGACAGCTGCAATACATATTAATTCCCTTTTGCCTGGTATTAGTCATATTCGTATTACAGGACTTAATAGTTCTACTGTAATGAAATTCTATCTAATTTGCTGATGGGATTTAGTTTAATGACATTTTCATTTTAGTTGATTAGGAAGTAGTATATACAATTGTAGAGTATTAATTTCAAAGGGCACTTCTTAATTATGTGGATGGAATATATAAACAATAATTCATCCAAGCACACTTCATATAAAAAGTGTATTCATAACACCACCAAATTCGATCAAATATTAATAATAACAGTAAGATAATAACGCCTTAGTCTCACTGCTCTGATAGGAATTAAATATCTGTAATATGAATGATAAATTTTAGGGAGATTATTTTTTAAATAAATACTCCAACATCTCTCTGGAGAGTATTATGAATCCATGGTCCTGCAACTTTTTTTTAAGATAAGGTTTAGCATTGCTATTTACATATTTAAACCACTTGTTTAACGTTTAAGAAGAGTGCGTGGTTTATTATTGGAATTATCATTAAGTTCAGTATAAAGTAAATTAACGATTAAATTCCCTAAAACAAAAGAAAATATCAGAGGTCATCACCGATCTTGGTGTCCACATTTAGTGTTAAATCTTACCAGGGAAGGTTTCATCTAATCAATTAGCTTCTAAAATCACATAATTTCTATCAAGGCTTCTTTAATATTAACTAACAAAAAATTAATTTTAAAATAAAGTTTTTGAAAGCATTTTAAAATTAAATTTGTGAACTTGAACTTAACTATAAAAATATCATGGGTGCTAGTTTTTTGAACAACAACATAAAAAACACAAACATAAATTAAGGACATTTTCTAAAATATAGATTACGAAACTAAACTCCCTATTTACATATTAGTTTGCCATATATAATCCCATTTTTCTACACCACAGCTCACTATATACCTTTCATAGTTATCAAGCTAACTCAATTTTCTACCACGGAAATTATCGTAAAAGCTTACAGTACTTTACATATTTTTTTCGTATAAATTACATCGATTAAATTTAAAAATACCACCGAAAAAGTGCACATTATGTTGAAAATTATGAATTTAAACATTTTTGTTATACTTTTCAAATGTATGCATAGCGACTATTTTCCAAGTTCAGCTGTAAATGTAATGAATCAATTAGATAAATGATTTTATAGTTTCATAATTGTCTTGATGTTTATTATTTGAGCTTTACTTGTTTAACATATTTATAAGACTCTAGAATACTTGTAGGTAATAAGTAACTTTGGACACGTGGCTTTATGTTAAACTTGTCTAGTCTGGTTTGCAAAAGTCGAGATGGTTCGTATCCAGATCAGATGTATTCAGGGTGTTTTTTTCTACAATTGTTTCTCACTTTTGCTCCATAGTAATGTGGGTATATTTTCTGTAAATAATGTCTTCCTCATCCCTACCACATCACTGTTAATATGGGGACAGCTCAAATAAATTAAGACACAGCGTACAAAAAATACCTTCTAAGTACCCTACCTAACCTAGTGTTTAATGCATTACTTTCTTGAGTAGCTTAAGGTCCTTTTTTCGTTACTGTCTACTTGACTGTAATATTAAAAGTGTTTAATGAGCATTACGTGACTAAGAGGCAGCCGTTCCTTTTCTCACGACACACAAGAGTTAGATAAGAGCGAAATGGCGGCCTCTTTAACCTCTTCTTTTTGCCTATGAAAGACTGTTGGACATCGCATGATTATACTTTAAAGAGTATATAGCACATCTAGGTTAACTTTAATAAGATAAGAATTGGTTGTTTGTCTCAGCTAATTAAGATTATCCGCAAGCTAGTCATTTGTATTTGAAAAAAGTTTATTGATGCACAGCTTCCTTATTAAGGGGACAAACTAGTACGTTTCTCATTTTTTGTTTGTTCTACAAGAATTAACTATGATTATTACAATCTTCATCACTTTATCATCAATGCTAACAAAAATAGCAGTCCTATATTTGTAACACTATTATGAGTACAGTAAAGTTGTAATAATAATAATAATAATAATAATTATTATTATTATTATAAATAAATTATATTTCTATATTTATTTAAAACAAATTACGTTTAGCAACAAGGCTATTCACGGTTTAGCCTAGTAATCAGGAATGAGGAAGATAGTTTAAACTACTCCCACATTAGTTTGGAAAGGGAATGTGGAATTCACATCTAAGAGTAATATTCGGCAAACTACTCTTAATACACCCAACTGACTGAACTTGTCACTGGCAGTCCAGTATATTGCAAGACCAATGTCTTAGACAGTTTAACCACTTGTGTGGGTGTAGGTTTAATTTTTTTTATTCATTAAGTTTTAAGTTTTTCCTTTAAAGATGGATTACACTTCTTCAACGGTTAGACTATAAAATATATTTTGGGAAAAATATAATGTATTGAATATCAGGTTTACTTTAATATATTTCAAATGTATTTCTCCTTGATTTATTTATAAATAATATGGCTTGACATCGAAGAGGTAATTGATAAATTTTTAATAAAGATTGTTTAAGAAGCACCTATGACTTTTTTTTCTTCAGGCTATTAAATTGTTTAAATTTGTAGATAATAATAAAATGAAACCTGTTTTAAATATTATTCGTTAACAAATTGTTTATACTTAAGTCTATATAATTTTGATTACAAAAAAGTGTCATATTAATAATAGAAATTAAATTAAGCGTGAGTTTTGATTGTCTTCGTTCTATTCTGGCTCATCCTTTAACCAATAGTTTTAAAATTAATTTGTCTAAAAGTAATTGCTAGTGCTATAATTGAGTAATGAGTAGTTACAAATAATTTTAAGGCTCATGTAATATTTTAATATATAGCAGTTTATATGTATACACCGTTAAAATCTATATGAATAAAATGAATGGTTTGTTTGTCGGTCTGTCAAGGAGAAGGCTGACATTTTAAAATTAGTATCTCCTGTACACATACATGTACACCTTGAAGCTGGAATTTTAATATTTTACTAGATTTTTTAAATTTATTAATACCTTGGTCAAAATAAATAAAATGAAGAGATTTTTATTCTGTCTGTTTGAAGCAAAGAGTTGCCTGGAATAACCATGCAATGTGTCACATTTGTTTAAATCTTTGATTTCGTATTTATTATTCGACTATTTTAGTATAGCAGTCTAATACGTTGGTTGTTAATATCTTTGATTAATTAAAATACATTATCAAATATTTTTATAATTTCCAATGGCGTATTCATAATTTGAGTTTGTGTAGGAAGCCTCTAGTGCAAGTTTTTATATGTATATATTCGATGTCATAAGTTGTTTGTTTTTTTGCAAAGGGAGTTTTTTTAATATTTATTGCCTCTAAAGTGATATATATTTTTAGTTAGCTTTTAATAATAATCGAGTTTGAAGTTCAGTGCTTTCAATCAAATCATTATTTCTTACATCTCTATACGTACAACGGGTCTGATTGCCAGTCGGGCAATCAGCAACTAATACTACCTCCAGGACAAAGGAAATAAAGTTGTTAAACACACTCGAATAATCCATTTTTTGGACTAGGCGCTTAACAACTCAATTTATTTGATCAGAAACCAAGCTATGACCAGACATTATCTTTATTTTGTTTATATAGACGACATGTTACAAAGGGAGGTTTTGGTCACGTGCCTATAGTGACAAGATGTGTTGGGTTCATATACAAAACTGGAAGCCATAGAGGCATATATAAAATATATACATAGTCTATGCTGGAAGACAAAGGGTGTTTACACTAACACTATCATATCCTAAGGAATATGAATAAATATAAAGACGTTGATTGCCATGAAGCGAATCTTTTAGAGCATACACAACTATATGTAAGTTAGACTACATCTACACTGGGTAGCTTACTACATTTGTATTCACATTATTAAATCAATTTATTATTTTTCGTCCAGTTTAACACCTGAAAAACATATGGCTAAGCGTTTGGAGTGATAAGCTAGTTTTTACTTTCTATAGACCCCTCGAAGTTTAAAGTATTGTGACCAGTAAAAAGAAAATTGACTTGATATTTAGATAAATGGTAACATTTTATGATCCCGTGAAAAATAAAATGTTGTTTCCAAGATGACGTATGTTTGTTTCTCTGTCCGTGTATGTGTGTCCGTATCTCGGCCTAGAGCTGAAACCAATACATCGACCTGGATAAAATTTGGTATCTAGAGTTTTCATAAGGTGGCCTTAAGGAGATCTTGGAATGTTATATCTAACACTAAGATTAAGGATAGTTTATTGAAGGACAAAGAGAGAATACGATTTATTTTATCAAAATCCGTTTGGAGATTTTATTAAAATTCATATCTAGGCACTGTTTAACATTAGAAACAAAAAGTCAACTCTCATTTTCCCATAAAAATTACCTTGAGGATACTTTACATAAGCATACATTTCCAGTTTTGATCATTTCACGCAATTATTTGAGATATGAAATAACTTATCAATGTGATGTTGCAGTACCGTTAAGTTATGAGCGTAGATATATATATATATAAATATATATATTGGTCTTTGAAATTTGAAATTTATTTTTATATACTTGGTGGACAGATATGTTCTACCTTTCTCATTGTTTCTGTAACAGTGTATATTATTTCATTTATGATCTTTGGCAGAATGTTTATGTAACAATGTATATAATTTAGCTTAACAAAACTTATGAGTTTTTATTAAATGTTTATGTTTTAAAATAAAGTTGAGAACAAGTTTTTGAGTTGCACCCTACCATCTTTTATATTGGACAAAAACAGCTCATCATCATCACACATCAAAATAAAATTAAGTTGGTTTAAGACATCAGTAAAGATAATATAATTTAATATGCAGTCAATTTATAAACATTATGTATTTATTTATACATCAAAGTTTGAAACACTAACCAAACTTCTTTAAAAGCTAGCATTAAATTAAATTTCAATTGCTATGGGTTAGTTTCTTAACCAACAAATCTTTATTTAAAACCTCTCGAATCCTTGAATTTATTTTCATTAACAATAAACAACATTGTTCATAAAAAAAATTCCTTGTATAGTACTCTAATATAATTATTACAAGTTAATTTCATTTCCATATAAATTTTGTTGATGAGAAATTGTGATTTGTTAAAAGGTAATATTAAGTATTATAATCGTACCACACATTATAGGCATGGTTAGATCAATGATTGTTTTTGTATATCTACTACTAGAATGGTTTTTAATTTGAATTATGTGTAGACATGTTGGTTGTTTTTTTTGTAAATATTTCTCACAATAAGCGTGACACAAAGTACCCACGTTTCTACAACCAGCACGTAAGTCTAGCCATAATTTTCGTGAAATGAAAAACTCTTAATTCCATTATGTTGGTTAAGGCAACGTAAAAATAAACCTATTTAAAATAGTCCAACACCTTATCTCAGTCGGTAGTTTGTAATTCTACTGAACTGAGGGTCCTGGGTGTGATTCCTGGCATTTTCGAAAAAACTTATCAATGGTTTAATGTGGGTTTACACTGTCACGGTGATGAGATAACGACCGGGGGCTGGATGTTGTATCTGTTCTAGATTTAAGTTAGTTTATAAGTTGTGTGCTGATATAATTAATTGGATTGTAAATTGCAAGATAAATACCTCAAATAAAGGGAAAAAATAATATTAAAGATATTTTTTGTACAGGAAAAGAACTAGATAAATAAGGAAATTACCGCAGATGCTTTCAGACAAGAGTAATTTATTTATTAGCTATCAGTTTAGGGTTTTACATATAATTTAATTAGCATACGTTGGTATATTTAATTGAGAGTATTGACTGCACTGTTAGTGTGTCTGTGTCTGACAAAATAGAATGGTATTCGGTACCGAAGTGAAGGACAAACTGTCTTCTGTCCAGTCAATCGCTATACATTTTGCACTCAATTTTTTTTTATCACGGTTCATTTTAATAAACACTATTAACATCGTTTCCATTTTTAAATAAAACTGTTTCATATAATTTATCACAAAAAAGAGCATATCTAAGAATTGTAATTACCTTAACATATACTTTTATATTTTTCTCCAGAAAAATAGTAGTAATCCGATGCTCTTCATGGTAAAAGCCTTGTCTATCCCCTTTGCCAAAGATTATTTCCTCTCTCCCCCATCGTGAGAATCTAATAAAATGTCAAAGTTACTTTATCCCATTTCCCTCACAGGACCAAACACTGTCCCAACGGAATTCAATTATATCCGTCTTCCCCGCCATTACCCGCTCGTAAAAACCCCAGGGTTCGAGCCCCCCCTGTGCCCTTTCTACTATGTTTTATAACTCCTCTCATTTTATTGCCAAATGCGGGTTTATCACTTTATACCAGAATGGCATTAAATGACGCGCGAATACGGTCATCACAATATCTTGAAATGCTTTTATATATTTTAATAATGCGCTGCGCATTCATAAAACATAATATTTCATTCGTTTGAGTACGAGATGAAATGAAGATATTATTTTGATGAGTAACTTTTGAGGTGGATTGAAGAACTAAGCTGGAAGGCCCATTTGCAGAAAAAATATCTAAAAGTGTAAAATAATTGAATTAATCACTATCAGAAATAAAATCTTACATTTAAAGGCTAGTAAATTGTTCAATGAGGAAACTAACATAATTAACTTACTTAACACTGCTTCTTACTACATTTCAGGGCTATACGCCTATGTACTAATTATACTAATATAAAAGAGATTCAGAAGGTTTAATTTAGAGTAAGTGCACCCGTCTTTACATAGATGAAGAGTGAAAAACAATTCAGGGAAAGCCACCCTCAGTGCACTCTACTGGAATCGAACCCCAATATCTCCGTCTACCGCAGTCTAGTCCATTGTGAGAGTAGCACCTTAAACCATGTGGCCACCAAAGCGGATATGTAATTTAAAATGTACCTTATTACAGCCGTTGGATGTCGCTAAAGTGAGATTACATGATTAATTTAACGATTCTATGATATTTTGGCGCATCTAATAACTGTTTAGAGTACTATCCATCGTTATCACTTGTTTGAAATGTAGACTACGTAACTTACAATTACTTAAAAATATAGAATGGGGAATATTAATTTAAAATAAATGTACCATCACCCCGGCTCAAAGATGAGTGTTTCAATAGAACACACTAATGCCAACCGTGTCAAACTGTGATGACCATATGATATTTTGATCTATTAAATTGTAAAAATTATGCTTTGGTTTTCGGGGCTATAGTTTATAGTGTGGTAAAGTCGTATAAGATGTCAAACTCCCATTCCACTGGAATGCAGGGGACCGGAGAGTGAAATTTAAGTTCCGGCAGGGCACAATGTATTTATTTTTCTTTGTGTTATACAGGGTGTACCCTGGTTAGTCAGTTAAAACTTTGGAAAGTGTTTGTGGATAAAAAAACCTAAATCAAAATTTATTTTTGAGATTTGCTAGTTTTCACTTTTTTTTACACGCGAACAGCAAAAAACTAAATGAAAACCAAATAGATAGGTACTAAATATACTATTTTATTCATTTTGTTTAAAATTACGGCTTCCAGCCCTGAGACAAGCATCGCAACCATCAATGACAGAACGAGTAGCTGACAGACATTTTGTGACTGTTGTTTCCTCGCCCATCTTGCGTTATTCTTTGTCGTAATAATTGAAGGTCATTAACAGACATTTCATACACATTTTGCTTGAAAGTTCCCCATACTAAAAAATCTTATGGCTTTAAATCTGGTGAATGCAGAGGCCAAGCCACAGGTCCAGCACGACCGATCCATCTAACAGTAAAATTAATATTAAGCCATTGGTGAGGACCTCCGCAGAAAAACATGTTTTTATTTAATTCTTTGTTGTTTGTGCGAAAAGGAAGCTAAACTGAGCAAACCTTTTAAAGACACTTTGAGTTAGTTTTTTGATCCACTACCACTTCCCAGAGCTCAGCCGTTTAACCCGGGAGCACGCAGTATATCAATGTATTTTCCCATCTTTTCTACCTGCTAATACAGGTATATACCTTATCTGGTCATATCACCCTGTACACCCCTACTTCTCAGTTTAAGCCGTTGTGTAGCCATGTAAATAGTAAGAAATAAAATAAACTATATTGTGGGCAGAGTGGAAAACAAAAATAAATCACAACACCTTCCCATACATGCAATGCATATCTACTGTATATCAGATCCTGTATTCATACTTGTAAAGGGAATACCTGAAATTTAAAACTGATTACAGTCACAAATTAGTCATTTAATGTTCTTTGGTGAAACGTGTCCCTGCCATAAATCCGAAATAAAGGCGCTTTTATTACTCTTGCTGGCATTAGTTTTGGAGGGTAGATACAAATAATACTCATTAGGAATATTTTTACAACGAAATGCAGATAAACGTTACTAAAATTATTCATATTTTCATAAAGTTAAACATATATAACTTAACTAAAGCAGTTTGTGATTTCAATCTAAACATTAGGCCAAGTGATTTACATCGCTACACAAATATTATAAATAAATAACTTAAGTATTTATTGCAGAAAATATTTTTTTTATAATTTTTGATACGTGATAGATGAAATAAAGACAAATTTCAGGCTGGACATAGTTTAGTAATTTAAGAAAATTACAATATCTTTAACTTGTCCAAAAAGCCTTAAATTATCTTGAACTGTCTTAGATAGTATGTACAAATTTAAAATATCCCAACTAAATATCTTGAAAACAAAATATTGTTGAAATAATAAATTTGGAGAAAAGGTAATTTTGTTTGTTTTTTGAGGTGGAAGTAAGCGGGGGATATTTCTATGATCTTGGGTGGCTTTGCTAAGGTCACGTTGATGTCCCTTTGATTTTTTTAAAATTAAATACACTATTTTTATAGCATTTTCTTTTAGCTCGCGTCGTGGTATTTTCATAATGGTAGCCCAGGAATAAATGTCTGACGTCAGGAATAAATATGGAGATACTGAATTTTGGCCAGTTGCTAGGCCGCTATAAAAGGTGTATTTCCCCAAAACTTCCCACTTCATCCCCCTGAACTTCACATACACAGTCTATTAGAAACTGTCTTACATTTCTATAATCAATTATCTCAATGATGTAATTTCTTTTTAATTTCAATCCTCAAGCTACACGATACAAAATTGCCCCTCTTAAATTTTGCTCTAGTACCAATAAATTTGTCTTAATTTTAATAAAAATCTAAATAAATGTTAGTTTTATTTTGAAATTAAAATTAACATAGTAACTAGTTTCAAAATTACAATATGGGAATATGTTTATTATAAAAGTTGAAACCTGATTCGAAAGCTTTAAAATGATATGCATCAAATGTTTTCACACATGACACTTCATAAAATATAGTTCCATGTTGATATTACTACCACTGTTGTAACACGTAATAGGCAATAACATTTCACTGCAAGCACAGGTAATCGCCTTAACCTTTGACCAAGCGTAAACAATTTTTACATATACAATTTACAAAATATTCAGAATTACTTGTTTAAAGTAGTGTCAATTTTTTCACTGGAAAAAGATGAGTTGCAGCTTAAAAGGCCATCACAGTGCAACTTAATATATTATTATTAGCACCGTGTCTTACTACCCGTTCGGGCTATACGCACTTACTCTAATGTGTAATGGTAGGGGGATTGTGAGATGAAATGGAGGACCTACAGTTTAACGTGGAATCCGAACCACGAGGAGGCCTGGCATTCCCCACATTCACAAGATGTCTTGTCAGAGGTGAAGGAAGGGTTCGGTAATCAGATAAATCTGTGCTGGGACCTGGGATTGAACCCCGGCCGCCAGCACAGAAGTCTGACACCTTATCCTTAGACCACCAGGTCACCCAACCTAATATAGATTTTTGGCATCCACAATAATTTCCACATGTTGATTTAGAGTTAGTGAGTGACACGAGACGTAAAGTTAATCCGTATCAAAAGATATTGAGCTATCAATAGATCTCAGTGCTTTATTCTTTCCTCACTTCTCTTCCAAGCATTCTAACGTCCATCCTCAATCAAATACCAGAAGTTTATTTCCTAGCCACCATTGTACTTGTAAGTAAACACCCAGAAGCAGGGTTGGATTTATCACTAGGCCCCGGCCTAGAGCGCAACTCTCTGTGTGTGTGTGGGGGGGGGGGGAGGGGGGCACTTGAAGGGCGAATACCAAGGCATTTCAACCAAGATTTTTTTAAATAATTTAATAAATAAGTCTACGTAAAAATAAGGCATTGAGTAGGCTATATTTAACGAATTGACATAGATTCGTTGGTATTTAATATCCGTCATTGACCCCTTTTGAAGGTGTTCGCTTACGAAATGTACAAAAGAAGCTGAGCGTACTGCGACCGATACTGCCAACTCATATATATATATTTTTTTTTGCTACTGCATTTATTTATGGAGTAATTTATTTATTTATAATATTCATTATGTTAGTATGTCCAAAAATATGAAGCAGGCGGTAAAAAGTGTATATTAATTTGGCCTAACTCTAAGGTAATTATTGTTGTTACCTGAAAATGTTATTTACTCATGATATGTGACCTAACACTAACAGCTAATATTTGTAACTAAGCTATTTTAAATACCGGAAACTCAATTTTGTTTTGTTTTCCTGGTGGATTGTGTTTGGAAAAATAGTGGGGGAACGTCCACAAGGGCCTAGTGAGTTTCAACATGAAGTAATTACAGCCCTGCCCAGAATATTATGATGAGATTCTTTGGATGTTGGAGGAAGTTTCCCCTGGTCAAAATTTAATGATCTCAAAGCAAACTTTTTAATTAAGGTCGTGAATAGGAACTAACGAGCTTCGTTAAAATTCAAGTTTTTGTTCATCCCTTACGATGCAAGGATGGATGTATCTCTTTTAACAAACAATTATACTCGAGGAATTACTTCTTTAATAAAAATCCCAGATTGGCCCTCAGATTCAAATTATGATTTTATAAATTCAATGGCTTTGAGTTTTACCAATCCATACTACATTATATCCTTTCACAATAAATTATTGCGTGCGCAACCAGCTGAGTTTTTATAATTTCGCTAAACTGCTCGATCAAACTTTCGATTCGATTCTGTAAACTCTTTTGAAAGACTTTTACAACTTTTTTTTAATAAATAGATATATTTATTTTAAGGAGTGAGAGAAACTAAAAACATTAGTATATATGTGTTTTTGCCTACGACAACAACTTAAGAGTAGGCCCATTTGCTTAGTTTTTTTGATCCCTACTCTTACTATATTTACATCAGCATATCTTCAGCAAAAACGTTGTTAAACCCATTTTTATCTAGATCTGATGCTACTGAAATAGTTACTAATCTTTTCTCATTTCTCTTATTAGCTAAAGAATCCTCTTCTGATGTCACACATTTGGTGTTTTCTTCAAAAGTGATGTCACACGAGTTTTTTTTCTGTTCTTATATTTTTTTTCTCGTGTCTTGTTACAGAATCCTTGGGGTAGCCATCGAAAACAGTGGTTGTATTATTTTTCCCATACCTTATTGTAAGCACAAATGAACAGTAATTTTTCACTATTCCTCCATATGTACTAATCTTTGGCTAGAATATGTAGTGAAGAAGAAACCTTCCATCTATCATAATCACTGCATCACCTAGGTCAATTTTTTTCTACATAGTTCATACTCAAAGTATGTTTTAGTAAACTTTGACTATCTCTTTATCTCTCTCTCTCTCTCTCACACACACACACACACACACACACTATTTGGTTAAACAGCTGTTGGGGACTTTTAGCCCAATGATTCTCAAACTTTTTAGTCACGCTGACCCTCTAACCAGGGAACAGTTGATTCACGGACCCCTTGATGTAGGATAAATGATTAAAATAATGATAATTATAAATTTATAGAAAATGATAGGTATAAACTAGTCATAATATTTTTTGTGTCAATATAATTAAAATATAAATGAAATTAAACTATAAGTAAGTATTATATTTGTACATTTTTGACATATTTTTTTAAATACATGTAAATAGAATTACAGTAAATATTAAAATAAAATATAATACTTATTATATTATTTTGTACATTTATAATTACTGCTACGTTATGTGAAGAATGGAACTGCTGGCTTGACTTTAAAATGTAGGCTAATTGAAATCTGTATCAATTTTACTGACCATCTTCTAAAGTCTCATTCCACATTAAGACAATTTCATTTCACCATTTTTCATACCAAAAGGAGGAGAAAAGGCTTGATCGCACAGATAATCTGTTGAAAAAGGCATAGATTGTTTCAGTGATCTTTCGACGTGCTGATGCAGTTTTAGGATTAACACTTTCTTCCTCTCCACAAATCAAGCAGTTTGTTTTGAAACCGAACTTCTCTTCCAAGATACTTGAACAAGATGAAGATGCTGAAAAATGAAATGGATTATCATTCTGTACTCTCGCAAGAACAGCTTTGATACTAGAAAGTCTTGTGTATTTCTGCTTGTACTAGCTGACATCCCGAATAGTAATTTGTCCTTCCAATTTTTCATGCAGTCCATCGCTTATAAATTAGCCTCAATAATTGTCCGTAAACCCTTTTTTCCCTTCACAGTTACTCCTTCTAGTTCCTTTCTACAAAGAGCAATCAATAAATTGAAACTATCCATTCTATTCTTTTTTATGTAAATATAATTAAATAAGAAGTTAAAGAAAAAGAAATACTGTACATGTTAAAAATGCAATAAATGTGTAATATACTGTAATTATGATAAGATGCCGTCAATCAACGTACTCGTATGCAATAAAACTTAAAATTAATGAACTTTCCGTACATTTACAGTACCTGTGTTCTCTCATTTCATTTCTTCTCACATCTTAAATAAGTTGTTTCTAGATATTTAAGTGGAAATTTTCAAATGAACATATGGTACATATGTATATATATTGTATATTTATATAACTTTATATATTGGGAAATAATAAACCTCGTTTATATTGCTTTAGAGCACCAGCCCCCACAATCTGAATTGGTTCTTTATCTAAGTGAATGTGTATTTGTAGGTAGAGCAAGAAACATACATCAGCAACTCTTATAATAATAATGGGAGAGTTTCTCCTACAAGAATTAAAGACTCTTAATTTAAAATGGAATACATTTTTATCTTAAAATAGTATACACATGGTCATAATCATAATCTAACATAAATTAAATGATAGAGAAGAATGAACAAATGTTATTATTTTTTCCTCTTTGTGTTTTAAAGTAAAAGATTTTTCCCATGACTCAAGAGTTATACTATGTCGGGCTTCAACAGATGATCTTTATGAATAGATGAAGACTATTCTTATCAATATTTGAGTTATTTAATCCATCATTTTTGAACAAATAATATGTATAAACACATAAATTACAAACCTGCTTAACCCCAGAGCCAACTCAACATCCAATGCCTCAGCGGTGAATTCATCCCTAATAAGGAGATTTCAAAACAAAGAGAGGCTACATTTTTAGACTATCCCGGAATTCGACGCGAGAGATTGAGCTCAGTAAATAACAACAAACAAATCTAGTGAACCAAGGTGTTGGACTAATGTGTAAATATAAAAAGTATCGAAACACACTTCTTGCTTGACCCGAGATCCTCATAATGTTCTAAACCCCCTCTTGAAAATGATACCGCCATATCACACTTTAACCCACTAAAACCCACTCCAGCGCCCTGTGTATGATTCCTGTTCTCCTCCCCCGCATACTCTTGAACACAATCCGGTCAAAACCGCACACGACTGAACTTGAATAGCGCGACATACGATGTCCACAATGCCGCAACATGGACGTGTACCGCAATGCCGCTGCGTTCATATCGAAGGGTTGAATAAGAGGGCCGCCTCCTCCACTGGTTACTTTTTAATTTCACGATGTGAGAACCTTATAATTAACTGGGTGGACGATGTTCTTAGGTTTTTTTTGTGTGTGTTGGTTTAAGCTACACCGCATGGGGCAGGGTTATAATCATAACGGGCTATATTTGCTTTTTGTTGCTTGTTTAAAGAATAACATTATATTTTTATCTTGTCTTGCTACCCGTCTAAGATTTGTGCATTTAAGGCCTTGCCTACCCTCACTGGTGGTGTGTTGAGCTTTCAGTTTTCAAAATAGATGGCGTTGCTAACGTTATACAAACTGGTGGATTCCAGCCATCAAGTTGGCATCATTACTGGTTTGTTTAAACATTTGGGAGGCTGGGACCGGTAATCAGTAAATAATAATAATAATATTTAGCACCGCGTCTTACTACCCGTTCAGGTTATACGCTTTAAGTACTAATTACTCTAATGGATTGGGAATTGGGAAGGTTGAATTAATTGGGAAGGTTGAATTAGAGGAAGTGAACCCGCATTTGCGTGGAGAGAGAGAGAGAGTGGAAAACCATTTAGGAAAAACCACCCCTAGTTCACCCGACCGAGATTCGAACCTCGATCTCCCCATCCTCAGTACTCGAGATCAACACGACAAGCGCGTTAGCCAACTACGCCACCGAGGCGGGTGGTAATCAGTAAAGGCCGCAAGCAAACGTTTCTTAGAACTGATAGAGATAATAAGTGTAGTGCCGGACCGTAAAGTGTGTAGGCGACCAAGTTGGACTAAACGTGGGGAGATAAAACGTCAAGATACAATCACACTTTCATGCAGAAAAATTAGCGTATCCATCCCAGCCAGCTAGACGCTTCTCTCTGGGGGTTCAAATCCCTGATGAGGGTATTTTGGGGAGATTTTATTCAATCGCTTCCTTCTACTCTCCCATGCAAATGTGAGTACATTTCCTTCATTAATTCTACCTGTTTAGGTATGAACTAATTACGCCAGTGGGTTAGGGATAAATACGTTTCAATTTAGAGTAAGTGTACCTGCATTCGCGTGGAGAGAGAGTAGGAAAATATTTAGGAAATATCACCCGATCATGATTGAGCAACGATCTCCCAGTCATCTGCAAACTAGT
The DNA here is from genome assembly GCA_901482245.1 of Timema douglasi. NCBI lineage: Eukaryota > Metazoa > Arthropoda > Insecta > Phasmatodea > Timematidae > Timema > Timema douglasi. The sequence goes on from CABEEJ010000154.1 coordinate 92,559, forward strand.
CTAGTGTGAGAGTGACGCCTTAGACCATGTGGCCACCAAAGTTGGATATTACCAATCCTAATGTCTAAAAATAACTAAACGATTATAATAACATGACTTACCAAATCTTTAAAAATTACGTAAGCTAGAGAGGTGGGAGGGAACTTACGTGAGGGAGGGAGGACCTAAAATCATGTAACGATGCCTTACGTAATTTAAGGATGGCTCCCTTGCAATAAAAACTATGGGCCATAGATACAAGGCCTAGCAGCCGGATAATGTTATTGAGCAGCGTTTAAACGAACTCGTGTCATTGCTTTATAATTCTCCTTTTAAAAAAATCCTTGAACTCCTTTTTTTTCAGATAAATATCTGGGGAGGGTGGTGATAAATAATACTGTATACTTATTTATCAGAGAAAAAATATTTAAAGTAAAATTATAGATAACTTAGTTTTGAAGATTTTGTCACTAACTATATAATAAATAACCTATACAAGAGAGAGTGTAGCGTACGATTTTGTCGGACCATTTATTTGAGTTTATTAGTAAGCAGGTAAAATAAAAAATTAACTGAAATTTAATGTGCTAAATTTGGCCACTATGCTTTGATTAATTTTTAAACTTTAAATTCTAAAGAGGCAATAAAATATTTAAAAAGCAGTTTCATTTCAAAGACTAGAATAATTTGTACTATAAATATATATGATATTTTTATTGCTGATATCACCACGTCATACTATCTGTACATGTTATACGCATATATGACAATCTAATTGGGTAGTAATGAGGAAGGAAGCATTTGAGAGGTTATCTACTAGGATTTTTATTTTGGGAGATGGGGAAACAATTTAGGAAAAACCATCCTCAGTAGACCCAACCAGGATTTGAACCCCAAGCGCTCCGCTATCAGCAGGCCAATTTAACACTGGAGTGACACATTAGATCACTCAGCCACTGAAGTGGGTATCAATTATTCAATATGGTGTTTACAGTTTTCAAACATCTATAGGATTTACACAATTTTACAGAAATAAATGTTTTTGGGAATAATTTTTCATCCTGTTCTTATATTTTAACTTGATTAATATATCCAAGTGTGTCAGCCTGCAAGCAGGCCATGCCAATCGAGAGGCTGCCATATATTGGTGAAGATAGTGCCAACATTTTCGGGTAGACGGTGTCATGTGGTCAGCACAACGAACCCTCCAGCCTTCTATCTCAGTTTTCTAGACTGAAGCGCTACTTATTAATTCACGTAGCTCCTAATTTGTCCTCACGAGGTTGATTTTGGTTCCGTTTCGGATCCATTGCTTCGCAAATAAACTTGGGAGCACTAGGGATCGAACCCGGGACTTCGGGACCTGAAGTCAGTAAATCTGACAACTATATCACAGAGGCTGTTGGGTATCAACTACTTACTTACTTTGTGGCATTGGGAACACAAAAGTTCATTAACTTTAATGGTTTTAAATATATTTTACTTATCATCGGCTCCATGTCGTGGTCAAGATTGCTAAAGCGCTATGACTGATTACTGAGTGCGTAAATTAATCAGCTCTAGTAACTTTGGTAGTTCGATCCCCTGTAAAGTTGAAATTACTTAGTACTTGCGTGATACGAACTCGGCCAAGGCACAAGAGATTTTGAACATATTATAAGTGCGTTACAGAGTGTTAGTAACATTTACTTTCAGCTAAGAGCTTTTTTAGAAAAAGTACTTGAAACATCAGAATAATCGTTACATTGTTATATAGAAATATTTATTTGTATCTTAATTTTGATATTATTTCTACAATAAATAAAATAGTATCACTACTCATTCGTTGTACTTAAATTAGTAAATGCAGATAGCCTAAACGCCAGTAATATGATACCATTAAACAAAACTTGCCCATTACGACAAGCATTTAAATAATCAATTATATCGTTGAGTTTCATTGTGCGCCCTTTCTTCCATCGACCCATGCTTCACAAACTTATTATTCACAAGAATATAAAATAATATTTTGTAGATACTTTTCCACCTCAAAATTTATACAATCCATTGGATCTTGTTCGAAAGCAAAAATAGTCACATTTTATTAATTATATAAAAATAATCATCGTGCGTACTTATTGTTCGGGATTCGATACATTTCTTCTGAAAATAGCGCACAAACTGCGAGAATGTAACAGATTCAAATTAAAAGTAATCACATTTAACAAGCTAATAAATTAAAATTAACATAATCACACTTTGTGTACAAAAAACTTTGTTCATTAAGTTTTTGAAAAATAACTTATTCCAAAGTCAAATCCTAGACCGTAAAATAAATATAGTTGATAAAAACATACTGAGAACGTCTCCAAATTACATTTAGACCAAATTTTATTTAAAATAACTATGTTTGATATGAGCAGGAATGTTTGTTTATATTTATTACAATAGTAGATTAAAAATTCAATGTGCAGTAGTTTTCATATACTCTGAATGTTAACACTTATAATATAAATATGCAATGTTCAAGAATGAGAAAACCCCAGAAAGATAAAGGATAGAGTGTAGATTTTTACATGTTTTTCTGCCTCAGGAAAATAATGGCTAATGTCATAAAACTTTGTGTATGGAGAAGCATGTGGTTTTTTCTTTTAAAATAATGTATCACTAAAGTAATACTCTCATTGAAGTAAGTAGGAACCAACTATATTTATTCACACAGCAGTTAAGATTTTGTGATTTATTCTAGTTACTTAATATATTAAGATTTTTATATTTAATCGCACAAATCTTCATAATTGTACATCGGCCCTTCTTATCCCATTGCACATGGTATTAATGTTTCTTTGACTCAAGGTCACAGAGATTCGCTTAACCCTCCACTGCCACCTGCATTCCGATACAGCAGGTTAGCCAACGCTTGCAAAACGATACTAGCTGATAAATGGGTAATGAACATATAACGACATCTATTATCAACTAAGATAACTATTTGTAAAAGGAAACGTTGTATTTAAAACCATGTATTTTTACTAAAGTGTAAACTTGCCAGTCGTTAGAGCTCAATATCGTCGTGATTATTGAACCCAACCCAAATTTAAAAATATATTTAAAAAGAAAAGGAAATTATTCATTAACTAAAATGTTATAAACAAACACTCTAGCTTAATTGTACAGAGAAAATAAATATCTCTATTATTAATTTTTGTTTTCCCATTTAAAATGCATTGAAATGGAAATATTTTAACGAAAATATTTCAATAACTATTTTTAGCATGGTTTGAAAATTCCATAATAATTATGAAAGATGCCCAGATATGTTACTAAAATAAATAAATAACAACAATGTTGATTTATTAGGTATTTTTTTTAACATTTTTTTGTCTATAACAATGCATTTATGGGTAGGCTAGGCCTTAACAACACAAGTAGGGTAGGGAATAGAAAGGTTGAATTTAGAGGGAATTTATCTGCATTTGTGTGTAGAGAGAGGGAAAAAAGTCTGGTAAACACCACCTTCAATACACCCATTCGGGATTCAATCCCTGACCTATCTGAATCTGACATTTAGTCTGCGTGTTAAAAAAAATCCCATTATTAAATATTGTGTGACCCACTTCGGTGGTCACGTGATCTAAGGCTTCACTCTTAAAATAGACTAGACTGCCGATGACGAGGAGATCGGGGTTCAATCCCAGTCAGATGTACTGAGGTTAATTTTTCCTAAAATGGTTTCACTCTCCCCCTCTCTACGCAGATTCGGGTACAATTCCTCTAAAACCAACCTTACTCATGCATAATCCATTAGCGTAGTTATAATTAGTACATAGGCGTACAACCCGAATGGGTAGTAAGATATGGTGCTATATATATATATATATGCATTGTGTGATTGATGATTGAGTAAGTTTACACGCCTATGAAAATTATTTTTCTATGTGGGATACCACATAGATAAATACAATTATCTGCGTTATAGAAAGTGAGTGTGTGTGTGTGTGTGCGCGCACGCGCGCGTGGGTGCGGATATGCTTCCGCATAATATTTGATTCCGTAGAAAGATTCTAGTAGGAAGAACAGTTTGAAATATACAAACTCTGCTTGCGATCAAGTTGATATTATCTATCAATAGGAAAATTTACAATTCACACGAATTGAGGCATAAATACATAAAATGTGTTATAATATAATTTATAGTGACCGGATATAATGTGTATAGTATAATAGACCTTTGGTATTCTCTTTAATTTTACTAGCAATTTTATTACTCTAATAACACTTCAAAATAAATCGTACAACACATGCATTCAAAATTATCATATAGTGTAAAGTAGTTTTAAACGAAATTTTCAAAAATAGATTTTTATCAAACTACTCCTAAGTATTTTTTTCTCAGAAAAACCTGCACTCCATTTTTTTAATCACTTTGAAGTTTCTTCATATAACTCTAAAAAAGAATTTTCAAATGTTTTTAGAAATTTTAAATTTTCAAAAATTAGCTATCAGTAAACTACACTTACAATGTTTTTAATATGTGAAAATAGAAACATATTCTTATTTATAATTAAAATTTCAAATGTAACCATATCTATCAAATTTGAACAAAATCAATTAAACCATTTCAGATATGTGACCAGGCACAACAGATACATGGGAACAAAGAGAATAATTTAACTATCCCCCTTTTTTTGTTTTGGAGGCACATAAAACGTGAAAGTTTATAATAATTTCTAGGTCAAACATTTTCAAAATTACAATACTTTTTCCTGATAAAGTTGAAATTGTATTTTGTTTTAAATCCTTAACTGTTTTTACACATTACATCATGAAAACAGTACAAAACTTTTTTGTTTAACTTACTCACTACTGATTTAGGTTAAACAAAAATGTATTAATTACGTTAGTGTGTTAATGATTAAGTGAGTTGAATTCAGAGGAAGTGAATCCGAATTTTCGTGGAGGGAGAGTGTAAAATCATTTAGGAAAACCCACCCCAGTTCACCCAACCGAGATTCGAACTTCGACCTCCTATTCCTCGGCAGTCTAGCTCAACACGACTAACACGTTAGCTGAATACGCCACCAAGGCTGGTTATTTCAGGAAATAATTAAGGAGAAACCATCCTCATCACAGACAGCCAGGATTTAAACCCACACAACTCCATTAAGATTAATTTACGATGACGTTTAGATCATGGTCCCGCTAACGTAGGTAAACCAGCACACCACAGTTCATACATTTATAGTTACATGTAAATATGTGCGTACTGTTTTATTTTGATATCCTGCTTTCTAATTAATATATTAGTATTTTATTTTAAAATATTTTGAAACATCTTATACAAGCGTCATGATTTAATCATCCTAATCATTTAATAAATGATAATTATGAGATTATCCGACACAATAGCTCAATCGACAGCGTGTCTGTCTAATGAAAAAAGAGTCCCGGGCTCGATTCCCGATATGTCCGAAAAATGTATCATTGATTAAATGTGGGTTTAGCCTTTCTCCGTGAAGAATTAAAGTTTGGGGACTGGATGTTGTGCCTGTCCTAGTCTTAAGTTATACTATAAGGTATATGATGTTAAGACAGGCCTGGCCGGCCGTTAGTGTAAAATGAATGACTTTAATAAAAAGTAAACCAGACCATAGGCTGGAAATAGTAATGGATGTAAAAAAAATATATTGTGAAATAATAAAAAAATATATATTTTAATGAAATAAATTTTTAAAAATGAACCTTGACTGTACGATACTCTTAAGCTTAGTTGTGTGTCTGTCTAATTAACTAAGGAGTTTCTAGTTATATTCTTGGCATGACTCTATACCCCACTATTGATTAAAATTTACTCTTTCATTTTATAATAAAGAAAAAAGAACTGAGGGATTTGGGGTTGTGTTTGTTATAAATTTTAAACTAATTTGTATATGGCATACTTATATAATCAGTAGATTTAGGAAATGTAAGATAAGTATCCAAAATATATTAATAATAATGAGCTACATATCCTGTATTCGACACCAGAAATTGTTAGGGTAATCAAATCTAGCAGGACACTCCGAGCGAATAAAAGAAACTAGACCCGCATTCAAGGTATTGACTGGCCAACCTAGTGGGAAAGATCATTGGGAAGACCTTGACTCAGATGAGAGGATTACATTAGAATGGACTTAAAATAAATAGGTTGTAGTGAGGTGGAATGGATAGAATTAGCTCAGAATAGGGATATATGGAATACTTTTTTTAAGTGTGGAAATGAACTTTAGAGTTCCTAATACCAAAGAGCAAGAAATTAATCGGGGAATATTTTTATAGTGATCTACGTATCACTTTGAAATCAACCATTACATAAAAAAATTATAAAACCCTGGGGATGGAATCAAAGTAACTCTCGATAGCACTTCACCATACTTCAACATTGAATACATAGGCCTTAATACTTAGGTTGGACAATATTAATTAGACTGCAGAATCAACTCAAGTGGTAACCTATGCGAGTGTTCACAATTACATACATACATTTATTTCTTTAACACGGAAGTGTATATTCCTGTCACACACAATAAATACCTATTTTGGGTACAGATTGAAAAATTAAGCTTAAAGGTGATAATTTAGAGGAAGTGGGATAAAGGTAGGTGTTTTTGAAGTTTTGATAACAAAACATTTTTGGTAGAAATAAATAAAATAATGTTCCAGTAAAAACATAAAGTTGTATTTTATTCATATAGTGATATCAACAGTTGTTGAATGTCTGTTGTGAACATAGCAGCATTATATGGGAATGTCATGACTCTAACCTCCCCCTCCCCCAACGTGGACTCGTTCTGACAGGATAGCTTGCGGGAAGGGTTAGGTAACAGACAAAGTAATTGTGATCGGTCGAAATAATATGTAGGTTTAAGAATTTTGGTTTAATAGTAGTTACTAAAAGATTATACAAAATGTGATGTTATACGAAAGATATAGAAATAAAGAGACTGGACGCCCATGCTTGTAGAAGACCTGGCTTTAACTTGTGAATACTTATACAGTACTTATAAAGTTGACTGTTACTGCATGTGACCTCTACAAAACTCGTTCTCGGGTCACTGGGCTAAACGGATTCCCTCTAAGTACAAGTGTTACTGATGACCTGAGGATGTCGTCTGATACGGTACGGCGTAGGAAAGATTGATCGCCTGCGATATGAATGGAACTGTGACAGCTCCTATGCCAAAACATGAAAGTATTTTATACTCCGCAATAGCCCCTTTCCTGGTCGGGCTCGCCCGAATTGCGCCAATTCTCTTAGCTCGGACCCGAATTGCGCCAAGAGCTTAAAAGAGCCCCCTCAGACCGGACCCGAATTGCGCCAATACCCCCCTTCCCAAGACAGGATCCGAATTGCGCCAACTCTGAACATATACAAATATTAATGCTATGTATGGCAGTAAGAAGGACACAAGTCAAAAAATATAATTTAGTTAACTATATTTAGCTCAAAATAAAGCAATATTATATCAAAGTGAAATTTCCGTTTTTAAAACATTGTCAATAATGGCTATATGTATGCTAAATAATAGTATAGCAAACATAATATAAACAAGTCATACAAAGGAGTTTTGGAAGGACACACACTTCACTAAGCTTAATCTGTCTATTTCTCCATTCCTAAACTTTGGACCGATTTTAAATTTTGTACGAAAACCAAAATGTTTCAGTGCGTATTCAAAGGTTCCATCTATTAACACAATTTTATTCTGGCACAAATACTCAAGATTCGAGTCACAAGAAAATATCACGATCCCCTTCTCTTTTTCGTTTCTCAACAAAAAGTTTTCGTCTTGAATAGTTTTTATTTCAATTGAATCTACGGCAAATTGAATTTCTTCGGAAGATTTAGGCAACTTCGGCAGTGTTTTTGGTTTAGTGTGGTTGATGTTATTCCTGATACATTTAATGTCCTTGCGGGTCAATGTTTTTATAGTTTTTTCCTGTGTCTGTACCTTTGTGTGGATTAACTTTGAAGGCCTTACTTCAATCTCTTCAGCTTTCCTCTTAACTGCGTTGCTAATGGAGCTTCTGTTCAACTCTTGATCTAGTAGTGGTTCGTGGTTGTGTTAGTTTTCAGTCCGCGAGAAAATATTTCCACCATCAAGAGTAAATATTTCAGTCTTGCAGTCCTTTTTAGTGCATCTCCACCTCTCTTCCCTCGTCAACTTTAATTGATTCACCTGCCTATACATATATTTATTATAGACAATCAGAACTTTCCCCTTTTCACTATAAATCCTTTCCATATCAATAATTCTCGCTAATATTATCACAGCTCACACAAAACCCGAAAAAAAAAATACCGGGACAGTCACTGTTGTCGAGACACTTAATAAGTATTGGACAGACGGATGTCAATACTACTGTTGCAAGTCTTGTTGGGGGCACTTAGGGCGTTTTTACATTCCTTTACTAAGGGGAGAGATTGTTTGCGATGGTCTTTGTTTGTATCATCCCCCCCACCTCCCTCTCTGACTACCTGAACTTGAGTTGGCGCAATTCGGGTCCGGGATTAGTAAACAGTTTTTAATCCCTTAATAACTGGCGCAATTCGGGTCTGCCCTCCTGGTCAACTAGATCAATTATTGTTATGAATTGTTAGCGTTTTCTTTTAACCTTTCTAGTTCATTACGTCATACAAGCTAAGCCAGCAGTTTTCAGTTCATGCGTCCCCTCGAGTTATGTAAATCAAAACAAACATTCAAACATTGCTGCCTGATTATGACAACACACTTTTTAAATTAAGGGGAAAAGTTGACATTAAATTCCAGGACATAATTGACAGATATTCAAGAACTGTTGATATCACCATTTGAATAAAATAAAACTGTGTCTGCGCCGAGGCAATATTTTACTCATTTTGGCAAAAAAAAAATGTTTTGCTATAAAAAAAACGGCAAAAACATACCCTCTCTCAAGTTCTTTACATGCCCAGTGCCCACCTTAATATAAATGTGTTGACATGAAACTGGGCAACCACTACTAAAATAACAATTTTACCGGAAGTCTAAAAGCTCACCTCTTCCACCCCCATGTTCCTCCCCCTGGCACCCACCNCCCCCCCCATCGAGATGCAACTAACGTTGTAGGCTATACACTGAGATTTTCTAAAACACTTTGTAAATATGAATGCATCGTGTATATGTTATAAACTGTATGCTTAAAAACATTTAAAAAAATATATACGTATCTATGTGTTTCATTTGAGAAAATAATAAAGATTTTCTTTAAATTTACTTTATTAAATAAAATAATATTTTTTCATGTTTCCACTTAAGTATTGCGCAATTTACGCACGAGCTTACTAGCTATATTCTATATTTATAATTTACTATAGTAACATAATAGATAGTAATAATTACTTATTATAAGTGAGTTGTAATGAAGATGCTAACTAAGAGCTCATCTCTTTGCTGCTTATTTGGAAATTCATAGTCACAAGATTTTACTCTAACCAGTAAACGTATCTAAGAGCCGCTTTCTTTATTCTTCACTTGACCTTGGCTAAAGTGTGATCATTTTACTAATTTTTTCATTCTAAAAGACTTAATCTTGAATTTTCTTTATTTTTTTAAAACACATTAAAATGGTTTCATTGGTCTAAATTCCACTGTCTTTTCAAAGTAGAATACAGATAACCACACTCCAAATCAAAATTTATTTCAAGCTGTATTATCTTCCCAAATTCAGTGTTATTCATAGGGGGGACAGGATTGAGAGAAAATGACCCATCTTTCACCTGAAAAGTGGATGAAAATTGTATGGTGTAATACCAGCTCGAGTGCGTCTGGTTGTGATTGAAGCCATAATCAGGAGTGCAGAGCCCGGCAAGAAGCACTACTGGTTTAACGACGTTGACTACTTGATGGTTTCGAGGCTATGTTTCAAAGCAGGTTGAAGCTTAACTTGACGCACCTAAGCAAGAAAAGCGCTATCACACTTAGACGCCAATGTACGAAATAGAAAGAGATCGAAGAAAATTAACAGTTCACTCTGTTAGGCCTCTTGGTTATCTATTGGTAGCCCTTGTGCTATTACTCTGGCTAGTTTATGAAGTCACTTATTTGTGTCTTGAAATCATTGACTAGATTTTTTTAAATCATCTTCAACTTGTTTCATACTATGCTACCATTGAGTTTTTTAATCTATATCCTGTCAGGAAGACTCCAATATGCTCTTTTCATCAACAAACCAAATAGCCTAAACTGTAGATGAATACTTTTATAAAAAAACTATTTCAAGGTAAAAATAATAAATTTCTGGTGCTGTAAGAGCCTTTTAATAATTATTTGTTTCATCTATACATCTATAAAATACGTTGAAAAAAACGTAAATTCATTAACATGAGAATTCTTATCCTAACCTGTCATGACGTCACAGGTAGGCAACGTCTGTAAAAATAGATATATGGAAACTACTTCAAACATATTTTCGTAGAAAATATATTCCAGACAGTAAGAATTTTCTATTTAAAAAATGTAATATGTATTTATCTAGTGACAACAATTTTATTAACACGCCAATTTTGATGTGCTACTTTTGGCAGTCAAGCTTGGTGGATAATTTTTTACAACAAATTGGGAAACCTTTAAGCGGAGCAATTTGTACCTCATGAATAAAATATCTATTTACACTAAAATAAGATTATACAGGAAAATATTTATTCAAGACCCATTTAATTGATTTTTCCCCAAAATAATTTTGGTTTATTCTATAAACCATTTCCATTAATTGTAACCTAATTTAAATCTGTGTTATTATTATAAATATAATCATGTACAGAACACTTCATTTACCATGAAAGTTGGCATGTCTATTTTACAGGTTACAATATGTTACAGCTTATAAGATAGGGCCACACTGTAATCGGTAGGGCTAATTCTGATACGTTTCCAGACAAGTGAAATGTACATTTTGATAAGCCATTACCTTAAACTTGTCGGTCTATTTTGACTATCTTTCAAGCATGATATTAAAATATATTAAGATAGTTTTCAATTATTTTATAGTATAACACTTCAAATAAATATATAACTACTTTGATTAGTGTAACTTTTAATTCTGTGGGCTTTTTTTAAACACCAAACCCTTATGAAATCATTACAGATTTGGTATCAGTAAGTCTAGCCGTAGGATGATTTTATTTTCCCACCAGATCTTAGTTCTCGCCCGGGCTATACACACATTAATTACGCTAGTTGAATAAGGACGAGGAAAGTTTAATTTGGGAGGAAATGTACCCACATTTGTGTGGAGAGAAAGAGAGAGAGGGGTAGGCCATTTATGAAAATCATTCTCAGTCCATTCGATCAGGATTATAACTCCGATATCCCCAACACAGCCAATCCAGTCCAACACAAAAGTGAAGCACTAGACCATAGCACCACTGATTTGGGTAGAGATGATCAAACCTCTGAGTAGAAGGTAACCTAAAGCAGAGATTCCCAAACTTTTTAGACTGAAGGAACCCTTTTACTAGAAAAATTACATGCTGGAACCCTCATAAAATTCCTTACACTAATATTATGAAAATTCAATAATTGTAGTTAAATTCCACAAGTATAAAACAAACGGAAAGCCTCACATGTTTTAGCTGCACCTTGGGTAAGTGTCCTTTATTCAGATTAAAAAAAAAAAAAAAAAATCCTCATTGGTTTTTTAGCACCTCGTCTTACTAACCGATCGGGCTATACGCTTATGTACTAATTACTGTAATGGTTATAGAGATTAGGAAAGTTATATATATATATATATAGGAAATGTACCCAAATTTGTGTGGAGGGAAAGTGTAAAAACATTTCTGAAAAAACACTCTCAGTACACCAGACCAAGATTCAAACCTCAATCTTCCCGTCATCGGTTATTCTAGTCTACTGCGAGAGTAGCACGTTGAATCATGTGGCCACTGAAGCAGGTGATAATCCTAATTACTGATGCTATTTTATAATATTAAATAACAAATAAATATTGATCTATAGTTATCTTAAGGAGCCTGAGATAACTGTGTCAGAGGTCAAGGGCTCCTTAGAGCAGTGTTTGGAAAAGGCTCATCTAGAGGGGTCTCCTATATTTCTCGTGTTTAGTTGAGATCAATCGATTGGTTCATATGTTATGAGGGACTGAGATAAAGATAGATAAGATCGTCATGTTAGTCCTTGGTGTTCTTATCGTAAGTGGTGTGTATACACCGTACCCAGCACTAATGAAATATTTACATCATCATGTCGTCCAGAAGCCGATGCTCTGCAAGAAGCCCATGTTACCTAAGTTATTGAAGCAGACCAATAGTGAAAATCCACAGAGTGTAAACTTGTAATTAGCTAATGGTATACGACACAGTGCCGAAGGTTAAATTATAAAAGTTACATTAGTGGCGCGTTCATGGTTAACGGGAAATCTTCAAATCGTTAATCTAGCTACAGTAGCCCCATGGCTTCTTTGGTGCTTAGTGACAGCTGACAGCTTTTAAAAGCTACCAGACCAAATTATGTATCCCTACGCCGAGCCATATGATCTGCAAAAACATGTGTTTAGCAGCTGCCACTTCTGACAGTCAAAACTTCTGTGTATACTTAAATGTTGACTGTCAGAAGTCAGCTGTGAGCTGTCAGTCAGCACCAAAGAAGCCATGGGGCTACTGTAGATGAAGTAAGAACTTTTCTAGGAATATGCACACATTAATTTTTATTCTTATTATTTAACGTGTACATTCTAAATAAATGCGATGTAAGCAGGATGGTTAAGGAATTGTACTTTTGATGTTTTGCTAACAACTCCAAGACCAAATTGTTTGAATCATGATGTGGTTGTAATTTAGATGAAAAACGGAATTTGAATGCTTCGGAGTCCACTAAAGTCTGTTCAGCGTAGGAATTGTTTTCTGAAAGGCCTTTTTCCCTACCATAAATCTATTATATATTAGGGTATTGGTAGGAAAAAAGATCTTTCGGAGAGTATTTCCTACCCTGAATGGTGAATACATGGGCAGTACCAAATCCTACCATCCACACTAATGATGACTACCCCTAAACACCAGTCAATAAAAGTATACATTCATACAGCTTACAAACTATATTATCCTAGTAAAGAACACTTCGCTGCAAATATCTCAACACCAGCTTAAGTAGTTTAAGCTTCTTTATAAAAGAACGAGAACATTCATAAATACTGGACCATTTAAAAAGTCAACTGGGATAAAACCAGGCTCCTCAGTACATGTTATCTCTGTCCTTTATGATCTGACCAATGAGACATTTTTTTGGCCAAGCAAAGTACTTAACTCGATGCCCTTATAGATTCAGGCAAACACGCTATTGAATTAACAACGTAGACAGAATATTCTAGCTCATTGATATTATGTATGTTTTATTGTAATGGATGTTTGTATAGTTTATAAAGTTAGCTATAAAATATTCCATCCTACTTTACTGACACATTATATTGTTTGTATAAGCTTTCTATTTCAACTGAGCTCATGATTGGAGCACAAATAACTCCTGGAAAAATTGACTCTAAAAATCAATAGAAAACAGTTTCTAACATTTGAACATTTTGTTTGAATTTAATTGAATTTAAATTAAATAAGGCACTATGAAAACAGTCGGTGAATTATAAAAAACGTCACTGGCTACAGTGTAAAATAATTAAGTTTAATATAGGCCTAGAATATCTTCTGCCTTCTTGTTTACCTACTCCTAGGGATGTGGTATCGAAAGAAAAGTATCGATTCTGTACTCATTTAAAGCATCGGAAGAAAAATATCGATACCGTACTAGTGACGAAAGAAAAGTATAGAAAACATTAAGTATGGTATCAAAATTTTAACCTGGAAAAATAATTTTGTAACAAGTAATAATTTCAACTTTTGCATAGTAATAATTGTATTTGCATGTATTATATTTATTCAACCATATTATAATATATTTATATTATATCGCGTCTATGCTATGTGTTGGAGCTTGGAAGACATTGTAGTACTGTATAATTGATATTATAAAAGATTTACTATACCAGCTTTCAAAATGTTTATGGAAATTTAGCTGATGGAAATTTATTTAATAGCTAAATATGAATATGCAAATTAATATATTTTTCAATCTATTTATTACCCTTCTTTAACCATAGTAAACATTTAATCCAAGCATAAGTGAAGATAACAAAAAAAGTTGATTCTTTCGATAGCGATCTGATACCGGAGTGTGAGTACTAATAACAGTAAGATTATCGGAAAAAAGTATCGAGTATAAAATACTAGTATTGAAAGGAAAATATCGATATTAGTAACGTATCTATACATCTTTCACATCCGTACCTACTCCCTTCCACTGTATGTTAGAGTGCCTGGAAATGGAAAGACTAAAGGCTTGTTCACACAGAATGTTAAGATAAGTTATGCTATGCTGTACTATGCTGTGCTAAAGTGTTGTCAGTTTGGTTTCACACCCATTGCCAAGCTAAGCTAAGATACGCTACGGTTCCTCTTTTCCTTCCTGAATTCACTGTGGTTTCGTTCTGGTTTGATCCAGTTAAGATAAGTAATGGCATTCTATAAAATGTATTGTTTTAGCTCAAATAATAGTACTGAGGAAGAGGGGCTGCTGCTAATAGAAGCTGTTTTAGAAGTGGAAGAAAATGTAGATGGTAGAAGTTTGACTTGTCCAATTAACGGTTACATTGTAATATAAAAACACTAATTAAATATAAAACTTAAATAGAACATTACTTAAATATATGTGAAACAAACTGAAAACAAATCTGCGTTATGCTCATAAGGAAAGTAAGATGACTCAAAATGGGAAATGGAAATATTGCCCTGCAACCAATCAGAAAAAAAATAGTGCAGCGTAGCAAGGCATAGCTTAGCTTTCTGTGTAAACCAATGCATTTAAATATATGGTCCGCTATTTTTCTAACTAGTTAGCAAAGCAAATCTTAGCTTACTTTAGCTTAGCTTTTAGTGTGAGCCCACATTGTTTGATAGTCGGTTTGTTGGTTTAAAAAAGTGTTTGAATTTGTATAGGAACAGGTTACCTTATGGGTTGAAGTTTTGATGGTTAATGGAAGGTTGTGAGAGTCAGTGTTCTGGGTCGAGTCCCAAAACTGCTCTCCCCTAAATATCTAAGCCATCGAAACGTCTACGGTCCACATGTTCTTGACCATATTTTTATCTTAACTACCCTAATTTTGGTTGGAAGAACAGTGGAAAGAATTAAAACATATTTATTAGTGATCAGCATTGATCACATTTTAACTATATTAATATTATTACTGTATAGGTAGTGATAATATTTATCAACAGGACAGCTGCAGATCACATTAATTGACGAATGAATTTATTAAGATTGTTTTAGTTACCTTAGTAACTAATTTCTGTTCTTCCTACCAAAATTATACTATAAGTACCATCGTAAAGATTGATATTTATAGGTCCCACGTCGACTTGAATTGCTCTTACCTTAACGGTGTATCAACCAACAACAAACGTTGGTACACACGAGTAATTGGAACCATACCCTGGTTTTGGTTGGAAGAACAGTTTAGAAAGTTCAAACATATTTCTTTTACACCAACATTGATAACATTAATTTACTATAGTAAGTTAATAATTTTATTTTATAGGTATTGAAAAATTTATCAAAAGTGATAAATGCAAATAACATAACATGATTTTTATTATATTAAAATGTTATTAACGTTAGTAACGTTATTAACTAACATACACTGTTCTTATTACCAAAATTATAATATACAACACATATTGTATTCCCACGGCTAGCAGCTTCCACAAGAGTCAGTGACAACATTACCCGTTAAACTCGGGCCAGAGCACCATTATGCCACTCTCCAACTTTCGGCTAGCGCAAGTTGATATTACACAAAACTAAAAGGCCAGTTTCTTAGATTTATTATGACTCAAGTGTGGCGCTATAATAAACTCTCTTTTCTCGTTGTGGGCTCCTCCCCCCCCCCCCCACACCCCCAGCGAG